>JARHVA010000377.1:3455000-4055000 GCA_037957365.1 Torreya grandis
GATCTAATTCACCTCAACCCAAAAAATGATGCCAAGGTGATCAAAAAATTGGAGGCAGTTTGAATGTAAGCATCCTAAGTTCAGCTGGACTAATTATCAAAGAGAGACCTACTCCACCACAATAACACCCTTTGTAGTAAGCTCCCCCAAAGTATCCCTATCTAAGGATAGTTCTCATTCAACCCATAGAGGATGTCTCAGTGACTACATAGAGGCTCTTAAGGCAAATTCTATAAGGAGTCTCAACTGCAATTACTCCACCAACTCTAACTACTACTACACTAGCTCTACCTCCATAGGTAAGCCAACCTCAAATTGTGCTTGGGATTCATTTTGAGATTGAGAGAAACCCCTAAACCAACATAGTTAGCGATCAGTAGGTGGTACCCTTGAAAATCCCCTTTCCCACTATAGAAGTCTCTTAGTAACTCCTTGCACTACCCCAAGGCTTTCTTATTCCAACCCAACCTACTTTAATGAGGCTACTCCTAGTTCTCATTGTAACCAGTACTCAAGTTCCCTTAGTTCCCCTAGATTCAACCATGTTTAGCATATTAAGTTACCAAGTACCTCAGTGGTTCCCATAGTTCAATCATGGCCTTTTTTAGCCTCATTAGCATGGTCTTTACCATCCATGACTCTCAAACTAGCACCTCCAATCACTACAGCTTCATACAGAGCTTAAATTCCTAGTGCTCCAATGTTCTCAACTCCAATAGTAAATTAATGCCATCATAATTTCCCCACTAAGAATTCTTAGTGGCTCATATAATCACCAATGCACATGTGTTCATAATTCTAGTGGCTCTGGGCACTTTGGCAAGACCAATAACTGTCATTCAACCTACATCTACAACCGATTCTACCACTACTCCTTCAAAAACTTTGTTGCATGCAAACCCAAGAAAGAGGCCAAACAAGAAGCAAAAGGTAATTTCCCCTAAGCCTCTTATGCATCCTTCATTTTCTCTCACAATGCCTTACCAACTCCACTTTTTCATCACCCTAAGCCCTAAATGATTTGGATTTAACTAGCCAATCTCTTCATTTATGTTGAACACTTCACTTCTAGGTGTCATTGGTCCTCAAGTCTATATGACCCTACATCAATGACATGCTCAAATGTTACATTAGGGCTCCCAATGATAATTCCTCCATTTTCTCTCATGATGCCTCTTCCAACTTTCATCCATTTCCATCCCATAATTCCATCCCTTCTTCCTCATCCCATTCATCCACCTTCTATTTTAGTTACCAACACCTTCCTTCCTCATCCTCTGCCACTTTGAGAATGATTATTGAGAAAAGTTGGATTGGGGCCATTACACTTTAAAAATCATAGAGACCAAAAATGGTCTATCATGGGGACCTAAATGTCCAGTGGCAATTTGACAGAGAGTTTGAGAGGATGAAGCAAGTTTTTATGCAAACCTTCACTCAAGAAGGTGGCCTAGTTATCTGGAGGATTAACTAGGACTTGTTATCAGTCACTAAGGTGAGAACACCTAGTGAAGAGGAGAAGGTAGCAGAGAACCCAATTTTAGTGCTCTGGGTTATAAATGAGTTCTCTGAAAAGCTCATGGTAGACATGAAATAATAGGTGAAGATACTAGAATCTCAAGTAAAGAGCACTTTTCTATAGGGCCTAATTAATAAAGTTAAGATAACCCTTACACAATTATTTACTACCATTGGAGAGGTGACTAAAGCTCTCTCCAAAAGTAAAGAGAATTTCTAGAGAGCCCAGGCTTATCTAGATAGAATAATATGCATTAAAAACAAGCATAATAAGTTAACACTAATTATTCACATGTTGGCACTAATTATTCACATGGGGATGTTCTTGGAACCCAAGTTCATGCCCCTGACATATTTGAAATTATACTGGACTTACTTCAAAGCATGAGGACCTCTATTGAGGATTAGTTGAGTAGTGCCTAGACTATCATTGATCCATTAAATAAGAGTAAAGAGTAAATCCCTACTTATTTTAAGAAGGTTAGCATCTTGGTGCTCTTTCATCTAGATTTCACTTTGTTTTAGATAGTTTAGTTTGGGGTCCACCTAGAATAGTTCAAAAAAATCATGAGGAGAAAGGTGGCAAAGGCAAACAGGGTAAGGGCTAAGGCAATCCTAGAATTAGCCACTCAGTCAACAATGAACATCAATAGGTGTGGGAAATAATGTCTCTTTGGAGTCCCCACTCAAATCTCATGAGAGACTACTGGCCTAAGATGAATTCATCTTTTTAAATCCACCTGCAAACTTACCCTAGCTAGACTGAGAGGGTAACCTAGTGGTAGAAACATTAGTAGCTGAGTAGGAACCTCCCAAGTAGTTGGGAAGTGGCCCACCTCCGTCCACTTCTTGATTCTATCTTAGTGGGATTTGGGGATATTATTTATTTTATTTGGGGATGGGGAGTCTCATGTTGTAATTCTATTGTAACAACCTTTTAGGCCATGATGGCCAAGGATGATATGTTACATTACTAGGAGGTGGGTCCCAACTCTTTCTTATATATATCTCTCTGTAATATTTTGAGATGGTTGACGTTATTGTAAAAAAGCACTTTTTTGATTAATGCAATGTTGTTTTTCTATTAAATGTGTTTCTACTTTCATGGATGTCATCCACTATCTTTTCTATTTTAATGGATAACACTAATGTTAAGGAATTACGATACATGATTTTTTGCAAAGTGTATGTGATAATTAGGATGAACATTTAGCTATTTTAGTTGCTTCATTGATTTTTTTACTCTCTTTGAAATATTTTATGGATCTATGTGTGATCAAATACAAGTTTGTGTTTTTACTCATAATGAATATTTGAATTAAAACATTCACCTTTATCCTTAGGTTCTTTTCCTATATGATTAAAGCTTGAGAATTTGTGGAGCTTAGTATATAGTGGTATAATTATAGTTGGGAACATTCTTAGTCCTTAAAACACCTGTGTTACTATTTATTCAAAAAAGACTCCTTCCCTTCCCTTCCCTCTTTCTCTTTTTAGGTTTGTTTTTTATCAAGAGATCTTTCCCCTTTATTTAGAAAATAATGAAGTGAAACAAAGTAGAGTCCAAAGAGTGAAATCTATTGAAGTACAATTAGCTAGTCGAGAAAAAGCTCTGTGTTAATGATCAACATGGAATTCAACCTTCTGTGGTTAGCTTTACATCTCTTGGATACCTATTCTAAGGAGACTATCTAATGGATCCCAATACCTACACCTAATACTATGTATTGTTTCAGTAGAAATCCTAAAATGAGAGGACATAAGTCCCCCAATTTACCCCAAGTCTACTTAGGGCACCTAATCCCATAGATGCACAATGGGCCAAATTTTGGACCAGACAAAAACTAGTGCTAAGAGGGCCTTTAAGAGATGGTGTAGAAATTTTTTACCATCCTTCCTAATTACCCACCTTATTACATGATAAAATATAGACAACCACTAGTGCCATAAGGAGGGCCTTCAAGCATTGGTTTAAAAAGTGTTTCCCACCCTGCCTAATTACCCACCTTGTTACATGCTAAAATTTAGAAACAATTGATGCTAGAAGGAGGTCCCTCACTTTTTAGTATTTGAAAAAGCCTTAACCCACTAGATTATCCAAGATCAACCTAGAGCCTATTGCATGGATCACTAAATCTTGATCTGGTCATGAGAGGTTGATTATCTCACCCTTGTAAATCCATAAAAGAGCCTGATAGAGTAGAGGGAGACCTAGACCTAGAGTCACCCCTACTAGATTATCCTCTCAATTTTCCCCAAATAGAACCATACCAATGGTTGTTCCTATGGCTTGGTTGGTTAAGTTTTCTATTAACATTCTTAGCACTATCCATCACCTTGCTAAGAACCTAAAAATATACCTCCCAAAATTCACACCCAGTGTGGGACAAACTGCTAAGGAACATGTGAGCTCTTACAAAACAAATCTTAGAATTTTAAATGTGGAGCATGAAGATGTTGCCTATAGATTTTTCCCATTCACTTTGATGGATGCGGCCTATGACTGGTTTCTCAACTTGCCTTAGAATTCCATTATGGGTTGTTAGTAATTCAAAAACACCTTCTTGGCTCAGTTTGGACATATTATATACCCTAGTGTGCTCTACCAAAAAAATCCTTCATTAAGAGAGATCAAAATAAGCCCATCAAGAATTTCAATACTAGGTTTCAAAGATGTACAACTGGGTCACCATGTTATATAGACTAGATACCTAGGTAGCTCTCAACATGTATAAAAATGCATTAGACCCTTGGACTACTATGTTTTTATGCAAAGATCCTTTAGTGGTGGATATACCCTTAGCATATGATAAATCCATTAAGGTAGATAGACAACTTAATCCTTAAAGATAAATGGTGGCACCTATCCTAAATGTCTTACCAAACTTGTCTGCCTTGAACCTTATCTTCAATGCAAACTAGAATGTGCCAATGCCACAATATATGTCAGTAAAAAATCAAATCCCATTGATGCATGTTGTGCCTAATCAACACTTGGGTTTCATTAGCATAGTGAACAATGAAGTATTTCCTCAAGCCCATAGTCAAGTGTTGGTCCCCATGGTCAACAATGTCCAAAGCATACCCTAGGAGTCAATTAAAGATGAGTTGGATGCCATACAACATATGATATAAAGGCTAAGCAATGATTTCTTAGGTGTTCAAAGATAAATGAGAAACTCAGATGGTGAAATATCTAATGGGAAATTCACTTACCAAAGGCATAAAAGATCCTATAATTTCTCAAATAACTAACTGGAATCCTCACCCAACAAATTGCTAGAGATCAACATATGTGAAATAGCCATTCCAAAATGGTGCCAAGTGCACAACATAGACCAACATGAGGAGATTGATTGCATAGAATTATGTAGTGCATTCAAAATTTTCTAGAGGGAAATGGATTAATATGAAGTAGTCCCAAACCATCCCACTGTAACAAACCACTCAAAATCCCTAGACACTACCATATCTCGAAACACTACCATGGTATTAGATACATTAGAGTGTTCAAATCAGGAGGAAAATGATCTAGAGGAAACCATGAACAAGGTGCATTATTTCTAGTAATACTAAAGGAATAACTATACCCTCAAAATCTAAGTTCAACAATAACCTCTTACCACCTCTACTCCAAATAATGGTGCAATTCTTCCTAATCCCAAAACCAGGAATGATCCACCACCTCCATAACCCAATGAATCCAAGATCCTTGTAGACAATTAGTTGGTTCCAAACAAATCATGATACAACATAGTTGAGCAAATGAAGAAAATCAAGGGTATTATTAAGTTACATGAGCTTGCCTAGATCACTTAGCAGTGATATATTCTTCTAAAGTCCCTCACTGATAAGGCTATCTAACCTAAGAAAAAGGCTACATAAACCAACATAGTCATCCATGAGAATAAAACTAATGTCCCTCCTTTTCTCCTTATGATAGACTATTTGGGAAGAACCTACAAAACTAATTGGTTGACTCAAGAGCCATGACTAATGTAATGTTAGAAGGGATTTGTGAGAGATTAATACTAGTTCCCATAAATTATGATAAGGTAGTAGTCCAATTGGATAAATATGAGGTCTAGGTGATGGGTTAGATTTTGAACATACATATGCAATTATAGGTTGAACCTAGAGTTCAACAGTTCATAAATATCCAAGTTATAAAAATTCCTAAGGCCTGTGGGATGTTTCTTAGTAGAGACTAGTCCAAAACCATAAATGGGTATATGACCATAAACTGTTCACATATGTGGTTGCCTTGGTGAGGCATAACAAAACAAATTCAAGTGTATAAAGAGTTTGGGATGAAACATACGATCACTGAATATAATGCAGTGAACGAAAAACTAAACCTAGTATCCTTTGACATAGGTGTTTACACTTTATTCACACAGTTCGATAAGGATAAAACTGAAAAGGAACTTGAGTTGATAGGTTTATGGTACCTATACTTCAATGGGGTACATTTTAATAAAGGTTTTGGGTAGTATTCCTTTTTATTGACCCACAAGGAAAGTGACATTCAACTACCTACATACTACAATTCACTTGTACCAACAACTTGGTAGAGTATGAAGCTTTTATTCTTGGCTATAATTTATCTTGAAACATAAAGTCAAATAATTAAATGTGTTTGGGGATTTTGAGCTTCTAATAAATTAGGTTAGGATAAAATTATAATGTAAACTCTCTTATCTAAGGAAGTAAAAACACTAGGCATGAGATTTAATAGAAATGTAGTAGAATCCTTAATGACTTCTATCACAAATCTAACACCCATAGATGATATAGAACTACATGAATTTTTAGTAGAGCTTATCCCATATCCTTCAGTCCCTAAAAATGTGAAAAAATTATAGGTCTTTGAGGATGACCACCATATATTATAATTCCTTAACAATTTTGGAGCATTTGAGACCTAGGTTATAGATGAGGTAGAAAGAAGTGATACTAGGAATGAGGTCTGTGACTAGGATGACATTATGAACCTTAAGGAGAACTGAGTCCTAAAAAGTATGATCTCCCTTGAGAGGGTGTTTGACCTTGATAGGTTTGCACATATACCTAAAGAGCCAATATGTTGGGATTATAGGTCTAAAACTATAAACTTAAGGTCACCTAAACAACCTCAATATGTTAATGTTTACCTTGATCACACTACTATAGAGATTTAGTAACTCAAAAGGTTGTTATTGAGATACATAAATGTTATTGCCTAGGCCTATGGATACTTCAACGTCTTTGACCTGATTGTGATCACACATACAATCCCACCTAAGAAAAACTATAAACTTTTTGGATAGAGGGAAAGACTAGTGAACTTGATTTTAAAACCACTTATCCACAAAGAGGTTCACAAGCTCCTCTCAGGTAGGATTATCTTCCCAATTCATAACTCTACATGGGTATAAAACTTGGTAGTCATTGTCAATAAGAGTGAGAAAATTAGACTCTATGTAGATTTCATAAACTTGAATAGGGCCTCTAATAAAGATAACTACCCCTTACCCTCCTTGGATGAGGTGATTCAGATGGTGAGTGGATCCTAGATGATGTCCTTCAAGGATAGATTCTTAGCTATAATCAAGTTTTGGTAAACCTAGAAGATAGAACAAAAATTGCATTTGTAGCAAAGTGGGGCACCTTAACTTATAAAAGAATGCCATTTGGCCTTATCAATGTTGGATCCACCTTTAAACTAGTCATAGAATTCACCTTCAAAGTTTTAATCTGTAAATTTATAATTATTTACATGGATGAATTGACTATTTTCTTGAAACACAAGTCTAATTGCATTCATAACATCTATAAAATATTTGAAACATACATAAGGTATGATTTATCTATCAACCCAAAGGAGAGTGTGTTCGGTGTCATGGAAGGTAAAATCCTTGGTCACAAAATCACCAAAGAATGTATTTCTATTGATCCTATATGTGCTAATGTGATTTTTAAAATTTGGTTTCCTAACAATAAAAAATAGCTAAAATACTTCTTTGGTAAAATTAACCTTGTGTGGAAATTCATATCTAGTTTTGTTGAGATTATTAAACCCCTAGATGCAATGTTGAAATAAGAAGCAAAAGTGGAATGAACCCCTCTAGTCAAGAAGGACATCTAGGATATCAAGGAAGCCATCATGAAAGCATCAGTCTTAATCAACCATGACTATGCTAAGGACTTCTACCTATACTCTTTTGCTTTGGAGCATAACTATGGTGCTCATCTAGAAACTAAATGAATATGAACACCCAATCACATTCATGAGCACAAACCTAAAGGATTTTAAGCTTAAATAATCCACCCTAGATAAGCATGACTAAGCCTTAGACAAAGTTGTCAATAAATTCAAGCAATACATATTCATAAATAAGGTGTATGTCATACTACTAGACCCAAAAATAAATCTTATGCTGGGGCATAATGAGTTTGGAGAATGCAGAGGTTGATGGAGGGCAAAGTTGTAAGAGTTTAATCTTGAAATAACCCCTATCAAGTTAGTTTGAGGCTAGGGTTTCACTTAGATGATCACCGAGATTGACCCAAGAATAATTGTGGTGTAACTGGACCAGTCATATATGGTTCACTAGGATTAGAATAGCCCAATTGTACACTACCTCATTTAAGGGAATCCTCTATATACACATAATATTTCTAAACTTTTATCGGTTACAGATGCTCTGTATCTTGTAGGAACCCATTGAGTCTCAATCTCTCTGAGTGCATGCCCTAAGGGGTACACCGAGAAAGGGGTAGATAGACTATTAGTTCTTCACATGATTATTGCCCTTTTGCCACTTGTTATCTACACACTTGTCTCCTAAAAACCATTCCCCTACGTTTGTTCTTCTCTTTTGCTCTTTCCTCTAGTCATTTGCCACTTTTGGTACCGCTTTCCTAACCTAAAACCCCTTTCAATAGTTTACATGAGTAGGTTGACCTTGTACTCTTATTCTTGAAAATCATTTAGGGTCTAGGTTGGCTCTTGCCAACCTAGGCCATGACCTAGTAAGTTTTTTGTCAATAACGGTACTAGGTCAATTGAGTCGACCCTATCAGCCAAATTTTTTAGAAGGGATTAGGTTAAATCTACCTATATACATAATCATTTAACCATTATTTAGAGAAGAGAAGAAGAAGTAAGATATATTGTGCATCTGTTTATCCACCATTCTACTTGAGAAGTAAGCTTTGGGTTTCATACTTTCTTTGGAGATATAAATCTTGTCTTGTGGAGAAGTCTTTTAGATGCATTGAAAGATTGTGTAGCCTAGAGTTGATTTATCCTTGTCATCCTTACATACCAAAACCTCTTACAAAGAACCTTAGCTAAGGGAAATATTGAGGCTCAATGGGTTCATCTTCAAAGGTAAGTATTCCTAACTTTATCCCTTATTTGTAAGAGTCGATAGATATGCATTTGCACTTCTCTTTCATGCATTAAAGTTTTGTATGCATTAATGTGAGTATATGTCTTCTATGCATGTTTAATTTTTTTTTATTACCCCCACTTTGTACCACAAGCTTTGGTGAGCACTAAATTAGACTTTTTTCTTTACTTATTACTAGTATAGTGAATATGAAAACATAGGACTTAGGGTCATTACATAGTTTTGCTTGAATAGAGGCTTTAGAACCCTCCTTAGTGATATTATTATGGTAAGAGATCCCCTAATTTTGTCTAGCATATCTATATTGGTCATGTTCCCAATTATCTACTGTATCCCTAATCGAAAGTGTAAGTAAGATCTATCTTCTCTGAGCTAGGATTAATTTGTTGATCTAATGCATTTTTGATTGCATACATTCTAGGGAAACCGATGTGAATCTAACCCTTGTAGGTTTTCTTTCAAAATTTTCATTTTTTTATCATTTGTTTTATTAATTTTATATATTTACGATACTAGGTCGATAAGGCCAGTATAATTTCTAACTTTTGTGCATAGATTTAACACACAGTTGCATTAAAATGACTATGTTCTTTCTATGTAAATATTTATCAAATATAGGTTACTAAATCAAACATGTCAACACAATAATCTTATTTTGTTCTAGAAAAACAAATTAGGCCAAACAGGTTGACTTAGTATTCTAGATAGCTTCTAGATAACAAACTAGGTCAACTAGGCTAGTATAGTCATCTTAACAAGTTTCAATAAATAAGGAATTATAGAACTAGGTCGACCCAATCAACACAGTTGTCAAAACTTGCAAGCAACATTCAAGGAACTTCAACAAAAATATCACAGTCTTTAGCATCTTCCAACCCACCAAGGTTCCTTTCTTTCTCTGTTTTTCAATTTAGTCTTTCTTTATAATTCTATTTTGCAAAGTTTGTAGTCTTTAAAATTGTAATCATACAATAAACTAGGTCAACCTAGTTAACCTAGTTATATATTATGTCTTCTATCTGAAAGACTAGGCTGACCTAGTTGAATTAGTTCTTAAGGACTCTTGTCTTTGCAATACAATAATGACACTATCACCTATGTTATGTAATGTTTGCATACACTATCATATAAATCGACTTTGTATTGTGTTTAAAATTGGGAATTAACAACTATATGCTAGTAATTACTCCACACTTTTAATTTTAGTTGTTTGCATATTTAGAATAGATTACATAGTCTAATTAGGTGGTTTTTCAATGGACCATTTAGTTTCACTATTTTTCTCTTTATCGCACACACTACCAAATCGCACAATTTCAAAATGCATTTAAACATTTATCTAACCAAAGTCTACCTACTTGGATTTCATCACCAAGGGGGGAAGCCAACTTGGTTTTCTAGCCAAGTATAAACATGTGGTTAATGGTATATATTGGCAAAGCACCTGACACCCTTATCACCATGAGATTGTGAATTGATGGGGTACGTCCCAATACCAAGCTAGTACCATTGCCAACACAGATCCCTTTCAACCTAAACATCCTAAAACCATCCATAGATTACTTTTTAGTTCCCTACTTTCAACCAGCTTCCCTATCACACTTAAAATAACACTTTATAATAATCTAACCACATTTAAGATGACCACTTAGTTAGCATTTACTTTTTCAATTGATTTTCTCTTTGCTCATTGTATGTTGTATTGCAAAAACTTGCATTAACCAACATTGATGCAAGGTTTTGTGTTGTGTACCTCAATTATATCATTCTCATTGACCCAATTGATTGTGTGTTTGATGTAATTCCTTACTTTAAAGTACATTGAATTTTTTTTACCTATTTTTAATACACTATCATTCTATTCAACATAGTCTCTTACAAACTATTTGTTTCTCCTACTTGCAGTACTACATCATCATGGTCAACCCAGTACTCATTTTATGCCTCTAAAGTTATAGTACTAAGTTAACCTGATCGACTTTGTATCCTTTTCAAGTTGTCCTCTATCTCAATTTATAGTACTAATTTGACCCTATTGACTCTATATCCTTATTATCTCAATATTTATACCCTATTTCTAGTACCCAGTCGACTTTGTACTCTTATTTGTCCCTTCCTATTTCCTTGTTTTTGTATCAACTTTGCCTTACCTAATCTCTCTCCTTCATCATAAAATTCATGTTTGAAGACAACACTGAGTTGAATTCAATGGATATGATGAACCTTACTAGCTCTAATTGGTTCTCCCATAAGCAGCTTGTGGATCCTATCCTAGATGAAATCAACATTCATATAACCAATCGTACAACAAGCTATGGGACCCCTCCTCATTCCTTTTCACTCCATAATCTTCACTTCTCACTTGAAGATCAACTTGAATTAGAGTATACACCAGAAATGCTCTTCTTCATCAATGAGTTTTGTCAACATTGAGGAAATGATGCTTCTACTATTTACCATCTCATGTTAAATGGTCAAGTCGAGGAACCCCATTCACATTCTCACATGGATTTGGGGATACTAGCTTATTTTTTTCTAAGCCTCTTCCCTCTATTTTGACCCCTTATCATACCATGAATTCTTCTTATTTTACTTCCTTTACCTGCATGCCTAGTATCTCTTTTAACATGGTAGGTTCTACATCCAGTGGGCCTCTTCCAAGACTCACTCTTCTCAATTCTTTCACTAGTGTATCATTTTCTACCCATGGTAATCATGCCTTATATACTACTTATTATCATCCCTCTACTAGTCCATCTTTTGCCACATAAGCAAATTATACCACTAGTGCCTCACTTACTAACAGTTCTTCTCAAGCTCCTACTAACACTCATAGTGGTACCCAAGCCACTACTACCAACTCCAATGCTTCAAATAAGAATGTAACTCAAACCCATCAAATCCTATTACAAAATCTTAATCAAATGAATGTTTTTCAAGCTAACAATGCAAATCAAATGATGCAAATGAAAAATAATCTTATCCATCTTCAAGCCTACTCTTAATAAATGTCATGGGGCACACATAACCAATATGTTCCCCCACCTCCTCTTAGGGATTCCCATGGTAATCTTATCTTGCAACCTCCTCTTACTAATAAGACAATCAAGATTCTTCAAAATGAACCTCTTAAATCTCAAATTGATAATATTGATATAGGAGGTATTACCCCTACCATTTCATATAATAGGTCAACTAATCATACTCTTCATTTAAAAATATTTGGAAATATATATAAAGACTGGGTCAAATTAAACACATTTATTGCTATCAAGCTATTAGCCAAAACTCTCACGAGTGATGCTTTAGATTGGTACAACTAACTCAAATCTCATTTTATTATTATTTTGGAAGATTTAGTCAATGCTCTAGTCCAAGAATTCCAAACTAGCAATCTCCTTGAGAATACCTTGGCCCATTTTATCAATTGCAAGTAACTTGAGACTAAATCTGCATAAGCTTTCATCAAATAATGGAAGACCTTGTCTAAAAAATGTGAACATAATATGGTAGATGATAACATTTTCCATATATTTACCAATGATCTTTTTCCCAAGTTGCAATATCAGGTCTGGACTCTCTCTCCATGTCCTTTAAAGGAAGATATTGACCAAGCTAAGTGTTAATATTTCCTTATGCATCAATTCAAGCCATCCCAACCTTATATGGGTACTTGCATGTTACTCAAGAATAAGAATCAACATACTATCAATGATGGTATCACTAACTCTTATTATACCATTCACACTATTCAAGCTATTATTCCTAACCAAACTTCAGAACAAGCTTCCCCTTCCAACCACATCACCAATCCTCATTTATCTTTAGCCAATAATATCAATGTCCACAAACCTTTATCCTTAGTGGAATTACAAAAGCGTCTACCAAGTCTTCTGCCACAAGAACTTGATCCCACTCATCTCATGAAATCTTGGTATGATTTAAACATCTCCCTTGGATAACACTTTTCATATTATTTCTACCATCCCTCCAACTTATTTACCTATCACCAACAATTCTCAAACTTCTATCAACACTTCTTCTAACAATTCTCAAACCACACCTGCATCAACTGCTCCATCTTGTCAACATAATATACAAACTTGTCCTCTAATTAAACCTTTTACTTATTATCATCATAAATTCACATACACTTATGCTTCTCCTTCTGAATACCTACTTCAACACTATACACCTCTTTCCAACAATCTTCTTATGGGTTATAATGAATGGGATCCCATCATGGAACTCACTAATATCCCATATCAAATTCCATTTCTCAAACTTATGCAAACCTCTCCACATCATCGTAACCATCTTATGCAGATTTTATTCAAAATGAACATCCCTTGTCCTCCTCTAGTAGGATGCAAAGCCACCTTATCTAGATCAAAAGATAGAATATTTCAATAATGTGAAGATATGTCCATACATGTTGATGAAGCAATGCATACATATATTTCCCTTAAATTTCCCATTGCTTTTATGATCCCTGATGAGATTTTGCTTCATGCGGATGATCCTCCTCTCTTTATCAGTGTCTAAATTGGTGATATCCAAGTCAAGTATGCCTTGATTAATAGGGGTTCTGGCACTTGTGTTGCCTTTCTCAATTTTATCACAACTCTTGGATATTCTAAATGCAATCTTAAGTCTACATAAAACACATGTCAAGGCTATGACAAAATGCAAATGCCTCATTTAGGTTGTGTGTGGCTTTCCATGATCATCCCACATGTCATCATTCATGTGAAGGTGATGATATTCAACTTTCCTCTATCCTACACCATTTTGCTAGGTAGGCCATGGACTCATCACATGAGAGTAATTGCCTCTTCCACTTGCCAATGTGTCAAATTTCCTCATAATGGAGACATCTATAAGATTCAAAATGACATTAATCCTTGGAATTTTGAATAATTCCTAGACCATGGTCTATTTAAGATTCCTACCCTTGAAACCTTACCAAGCATTCCATTTCATGAGTCTCAATGATTTAAATTTCCTATCAATTCCACCCAAGGTTACAATGGTCATCCCAAACTCATTAGGAATATTCCACCTAACCTCTTTGATTTTGATGATGATGAGCCTAATGAGATCAATTGCAAGATTAAAACTTTTGATCTCTCACCTCATCTTATCTCTTAGATTACCACCTTTTTTCAACCTCATTCTCATCAACCACCTTGTGATGGCATCCCCATTATCTTAACTAAGACTTGACATTCCATTCATCACACCACATTGGATGACAAGGTCATCCCTACCTACACCATTAATCTTCATACACTTGATTATGATGATGGTTATAACTTAGAGGATCCATTCTTAGGAGGTCTTATTCAAGCTCGAGATTCTAAGATTATTCATTATCATTCCTCTTTGTTTTAGTATTTCAATATATCTTTGAGTATTCCATCCTATATCATTCTTAATTTTAGCATTTTTCTTGTTGATCACAGGGTAGAAATGGTGTGCACACCTCTAATTTTTGAATAACCTCATAGGAGTATGATTATGGATCGTGTTATGACTGGTCCCTATTGTTTTGTTAGATATCATGACCCCTCTAGCTTACTTATCCTTGAGGTGCATGCAATTATCTTTTAGCATTCTATGGAACCTACCCCTCCCTTAGTAGAGCCTAATTCAGATCCATTCTCACTCCCTCTATAGCTAAGTCTCTTCATGTTTTTCATCTTATTTCTCCTTCAGTTGAGCCTTGTCTAGTTTGTCCACCAACCCCACCTTCTCTTGGTGATGGTTTGTTCCCTTTACCACAGTTGGCTCCTATACCCACCAAATGGGCCAATCAACCTTATTGTGACATTCATAAAGTTATTAGTCACTGGACTAGCGATTGTTCCCTATATCAAGATCCCTCAAATTTTGTTTCACCTGCTCTTGTGAGTACACCTATCAAGACTATTCACAAGCATATATGTTACTTTCATGACACAGATAACCATTCATCCATGTATTGTTATAAGCTATGATAATATATTGACACTTTGCATCCCATCACTCCTCAATCCTTAGACAAGCATATACCTCCTTCAAAATTATTACCTACTTACATTCCTAAGTATAGAGAGGTATGTTATCTCTAATACCAATGTGGAATACATCACATTGATCATTATTGCATCTTTCAATAGCATCCTAAGGATCACCTTCTAACCATTCCTACACCTTCTACCCTTCCTCCCATACATCATTCTCATAAGAATGTTCCACCTTCTACCCCCATGGTTCTACCTCTTATGGTTCTATCTCCTCCTCTGGTCCTTTCTCCACCTACTATTCTTTCAACTACGAATACGTCACTTATAGACCTTCCCTTACCTGTGGATCCTTCTCCATTTGTGAGTCCCTCACGCATGGCACCTTCCCCACTGGTGACCCCTTCATCTCCCATATAATCCTCTCCCATGCATTTTACTGAGCATACCCTTCATGATATCCCTCATCAGCATGATCCTTCAAGCATTTTTACATTTTTTGTCAAGGAGATTAGATATGAAGTGTTTTCTCAACTTTCATTGAAGATCGATGAGACATTAGTTGTAGTTTGCATTCAAATACATATAGACTTATTAGATGTTATGGATAATACAAGTGGACAAATATATCGGTACTTATGAACACATGCATGGTGTTCTTACATTTTCATTTGGATTCGACATGTTCTCCAACTTTACATTTATCTATTTTATATCATTTGACATTGTGTCAAATTATTATCTATCTCACATGCTGACTTTGGTTTCACACTTTATATTCCTTATCATGTCATTATGTTCTCTTCTATATTTATTTTTTATCATTGCATTATTTGCTTCTTGAGTTCATTTTCTTTTGACTGCCTTATTTTTTTTCATGATTGTTTTCTATCTTATCTCTATAAACACAAATAATTGTTATTGTGACTTGGATATACAAACCTTATTCCCTTTAGTCATTACTTCCTTACCATATGATCAGTTAGCAAACAATTTATCTCATTACAATCTCCTTTTACCAATCCACTTTAGATCTCCTTTTATTCCCTTTCACAAACTAAATATACACATGGTTGAAACTTGAGATAACATGTTGGTTCATAGTTAAACCTAAGTGTTCTAGTCAGTCTTTTCTTTGAATACTTAGCTTCCTTTAGCCAAAGCCTAAAGATCATTCATGTGTATCACTCTATATATCATTATTGGTCATTTCAAGTCCTTATTCAAAAAGAATATTAAAAACCTTAAAAACATTCAAAAGCCAAATCATTTAACAAATGGCAATGGTCTAAAAGGCAACATTTAAAATTATCAAAAGTCAAATCACACTAAAAGACATGATTCTAAGCACATATCCTCTTTTTAATTTAATCTCAAACTCCACAGTTTGCCTCACAATAGAGCCAAGGTCCATTTGGTTACAATAGGCTAGTAGATTAGTAAATGAGGCTAAAAAAATCTTTTAGTGCTACCTAATTTCTCATGCAGGTACCCAATCTTCACAGTAGATCGATGACTCTGTAAGGGGTCCTAAGGAATGGGGAACATGTTGTGGGATGGTAGGTCCATTTTACTTTTATTATTCAGAACTACCCACATGAGTTGATCTTAATAGCACACTTATTTGCCTACACAACTTTGTGTCTATAGCAAACAAGTATCCTCTGTATATTGATGGTCACTAGTTAGTTAGTGTATTCTCATGTCCTTAGTGTGCCTCATGTCTTCTAAGGTCTTCTCATAACATGCCTATGTTATGATTTTTACATTCCTTTTTTCACTCCTTATAACCCTAATATTCCCCCTTGAGAAATATTACTTTGTTCACTGATCACTCCTCTAGGGATTCCATTTGTGAGTTGCATTGTAAGACCATGGATAGGACTTGACCTTTCTAAAAAATTACCAACTTTTCATATTACCATTCCAAGCATCCATTTTTACCATATTTTAAAATTATTTCTACCTCATTGGTGTTCCCTTTATGAGTTACAATATAAGACCATAAAAAGGACCTGACATTCCTCACAATTTTTTTGAATATCCAAGTCATAACAAAATTACATGTGTCAAATATGAGATAAGATGTGATTGATTATGAGTACCATGTCATTGACATGCTTCCCATCTTGATTTAGTATGTTTTATGCTTACTTCATCAATTTTTCACTTTTATCTTCTTATTTTTTGATTATATGTAAGAATCCAACCATTTTTCTTAAATTTTTCATACTTCCTAGCTTGAATTAGTGTGATTAATTTAATACCATTTTTGCCAATTTTGTTTCTATTTTACACTTCCCAACGTGATTTAGTATGATTGATTGAATTGATTGATTTTTTTTATACCATTTCTCTTTTATGTGCTTTCCATTTTATTACATTATTTTCATAGTTCCCAACGTGACTTAGTGTGATTTTACTTGTTTTAATTTGGTGTTACTCTTTTTCATGGTTTAAAAACAACCTTTTGCCCTCTTGTTTACCACTTTTAATTTTCTTATACTCATTTATTTTTTTGTTATTACACATTTCCCAATGTGAAATAGTGTGTAGTACATTTTTTTTTAATTAATTATACTTTACCAAGTCCTTTTCACCTATTTCTTTTTAACCATGCATGTGTCCTACATAATGTTAGAAAAGAAAACATGACACATATATTTCTTATAGCATATACAACAAAATAAAAATACATGCAATAAAACTAAATATATCCATGCATCCACAACCACAACCATAATACAAACACATAAGATTAACATCCAACTAGTAAAATAAGATATCTATAAATATTATGTGTTTTTTTATACAAAGTACAAAAATACATCGCTCCAGCTCTATGGTTGGTTTTTATCATGTCTATCTTATGGCCTAGCCATGCTGGCCATAGATGCCTCAAATAATCCCCTTTGAATAGTATGCTATAAAGAGGATGTTCAAGATCTCAAGCCTACTACCTGCCCCTTTAGGTTGGCCACTTGGGTCTGTACCTATCCTAGTTGAATAGTGGTAGCCAAATGCATGGCTCTCTCCTGAGCCAAGGCCTACCAAGCTTGTGCCTCTCCTACTTCCACCCATATTAATATTTTTATCCCATCTTCATGTGCCTATAATCACCTTGTAGCTTCCCTTACTAGTCTAAACTAGCTTTCCTGAGCTAGGGTAAATGGTACCTTAGAATCATCCAATGTGGTAAGGTCATATGGTGCCAGTACCTCATCCAAAATATCATGGAGTGCTTCCATCACTAAGGATCCCCATTTGGTCTCCTCCTCATCCACATGATCTACAAAATTAAAAATAGATAGATATTAGATCACATAGTATTCTATTTTTAAAGCCTAAACAAATTTCAACCATTTATTACCTATCTGGGTATCACCAATCACTGTCTCCCCATCTACTCATACACTGAGCATGATATATTCATCAACTCATCCTCTAATTTATTCATCCATGGGATGCATCCTAATCAATGTAAACCTTAGGTTCACCACCTATGCCTATCTCAAGCCTCGCCTCAGTGGTGTCTCTATAGACTAGATCTGCCTTGGGCTAACTGACGGGTCGTCCTAGGTGACCACCCTTTGTGTTTTCTCTCACCATCTTAGCTCTCTAGCCTTTCATTAGGTCTCTTAGAGATAAATTTTTCTCTTTAAATAGTCAAACAATAGTAAATAAATTCTTTTTCACCGTATTTAAATTTATTATTCACAACTATTTACCCTTCAAATATTTATTGTCAGATTCCTTGTTTTGATCATATCTTTGTTTTTACTAACTTATTTTTCAAACCATAAAAAGTTCTAGAATCCTGATGTTGTACAAAATATTTTTCACTATTATATGCCTATATTTCAATTTTTTAAATTTTTTGCTCTTTTTTGCATTAATCTCTACAGGTTCACCTCATGTTCCTCACATTGGACGCCTTCACATCTCTTGCAGTTCTTTTTTTATCTACATTACTAAGGTAAGTAAAGGTATGTGTTTTTAAATTATATCCTTTCATTTATCTTATTTTCTCCTTACTACACTTTATTTAGCATCAATGTTATATGTCTTCATGTTCTATTCCTGAAGTACCATCCCATGTTACACTTACATGACATGTGATGAGCTTCAAGTGGGGCATATGTATACATATATTATTTTCAAACTTTTATCAATTAGTAACACTATTTATCTTACAGGAATCCATCAAGTCTCAATCTCTCTAAGTGTACCCTAAGGGGTGCATTGAAAAAGGGGTGGGAAGACTATTGGTGCTTTGCAAGATTATTGTCCCCTTTTCTACTTGTTATATACACACTTGTCTTATGAAAAACATTACCCTAAGCTTGTTCTTCTCTTTTTCACACTCCTCTAGTCATTTGCCACTTTCAGTGCCTCTTTTCCTAACCTAAAACCCCTTTCGATAATTTACATGACTAGGTCGACCTTGTACTCTTATTGGTGAAACTCATTTAGGGTCTAGGTCAGCTCTTGGCCAACCTAGCCCATGACCTCATGAGTTTTTGTCAATAACAATACTAGGTCAATTGAGTCGACCCTGTCAGCCAAAATTTCAAAAGGGATTAGGGTTAAAGATACCTATATCTACACAATCATTTCACTATTATTTAGAGAAAAGAAGTAGAAGTAAAATATATTGTGTATTTTCTTATCCACCATTATACTTAAGGATCAAGCTTTGGGTTTCATGCTTTATTTAGAGATATGGATCTTGTATTTTGAAAAAGTCTTTTAGATACATTGATAGGTTGTGTAGCCTAGATTTGATTTATCTATGTCATCCTTACATACCACAACAACCTATTGTGAAGCACCTTGGCCAAGGGAGAGATTGAGACTCGATGGGTTCATCTTCAAAGGTAAGTATTCCTAACTTTATTCCCCCTTTGTAAGAGTAGATAGATATGCATTTTCACTTCTCTTCCATGCATTAGGATTCCATATACATTAAAGCGATTATATGTATTCTATGAATGTTTAATTTTGTTTTTTATTACCCTCACTTTATGCCATAATCCTTGGTGAGCATTAGATTAGACATTTTGCTTTACTTGTTATTAGTATAGTGAATATGAAAACATAGGACTTAGTTAGGGTTATTACGTAGTTTTGTTTGATAAGAGGATTTAGAACCCTACCTAGTGATATTATTGTGGTAAGAGATCCCCTAATTTGGTCTAGTGAATCCATATTCATCATGTTCTTGATTATCTAATGTATCTCCAATCAGAAGTGTAAGTAGGATCTATCTTCTCTAAGCTAGGATTGATTTGTGGATTTGATGCATTTCTGATTGCATACATTCTCTTCTTAGATTAAATCAAAATCATAAAAAGGAACTTAGGATGAAATTAACCAATTATATGTTGAGGAAAAGAGTGTTTTAAAAAATAAACTGTGAAGGCACATATCTCTAATGCTTATCTAAGGAAGAAGCAAAGGAGGTCATGACTAGTTTCCATGAGAAATAAGATATTGTGAGTAGGTTATTACTAGCCCACCATTTTTAGTGACACTCATGCTCATGATTTATCATGCCACCAATGCTAGACTTTTGATAGTAAATAATTCCATGTAATACTTCCCCTATAACATGTGATAGAAGAGTGTCCATTCACTCAATGGGGACTCGACTTCATGGGAGTCATTAACCTAAATTCATCAACATGCCATAGTTCATACTTATAACCACTGAGTATTGCACTAGGTGGATTGAGGTAGTGGTGGCTAGAAATAACATAGCCAAAGAGATCATCAAATTATTTAAGGAGAACATAAACACCTAATTTGACACACTAACTACATTAGTAAGTGACAATGGCCCTGCAATCAAAACAATTGAGCTTACTGAGTGGGCTTATAAAAAATGGCATGACTTTGAGGTTCTCATAAAAATACTACCTATAAGGGAATAGCCTTGTCGAGTCAACTAATAAAAACTTGGTAGATGCAATAAAAAAATTCTTAGAGAAAAAACTCTGAGACTGACAATAATTGCTAAACTATGCTCTACCACACCAAATATAAACACGCTCTCAAAAGTTTACCTTTTTTGATAGTATTAGTGTGGATCCCATTTTCTCAATGACCCTAAAACTATTGACATATAATATCATGTAGGAGTACATGGAAGATGATGGGAAAATGAATTTAATTTTACTGTATATTATTCACTTGGAAGATGCCCAGGAAGAAGTCCTATAAAACTTTAGAAAACAGTAGGGTATCATTAAGATGTGGCTTGGTAAGAGAGAAAGGGTCAAATCATTTTAGATATCAGACCTTGTCCTAATGTGGGATAAATATCATGAAAAGAAGGACAACATTCCAAACTTGACCTGGTCTAGATTGTTCCATACCAAATCTCTGAATTGTTGGGGTGTATTGTGTTTTGCTTAAAGGATCTATAAAGGAATGATCTCTTACTACATGTAAATGGATAGTTATTCAAGCACTACTTCTCAGTTGTGTTTTCCAATGTCATATAAAAATATATCTTTCAATAATGATTGGTAATGTAAATATTAGATTTGAGCTTAACTAGTTTCCTTTCACTATGTGTTTACTTTTGTTCTATTTTGCTTATGGTGTGCATTGTCCTTGCTTTCAATTTACCTTGTTGTGTGTTTGTTTATTTTAGGGTTTTCTCTTGTTTGCCTTGTGTTGATCCTTTACCATCATCACAATAGTCTATCCATGTATCCCTTATATAAAAGGAAACCTATTTCTATGATTCAAATTTAGAAATAACTTAACCAAAAAGAGAAAAGTTATAACATTGAACATTGGTCCTCGTACCCTCAAGTTTGAACACTTCAAATATTGACAAGGTAGTGAAAAAATGGTCCCAAAGTTGGAAGACAGAAGGTGAGATCTCGTTACTGAGTAAAGTGATAAGTAAAGCAACTCATTTTGAGATACTAAGAGGATTTGGGTCCATTGATTCAAAACTGAGCAAGTGAATTGATAAAAACTCTATCTCGATAAATGGTCATCACAACACATAAAAAAGGGAACATATAAATCACTACGAACTATTAAACAAGTGAAAGATACTCTTGATACAGAGAGCTCATTGAACTAACCCTTCACCTTGGCTACATTATTCCCAAACCCTCATGGATTAAACAAAAGAAACATCAAAATAAAAATCTAGACACCTAAATTCTACCAATTTAGTGTTGTAATTAAATCTGCCACAATAATCCCTTCATCATTCATGAATTTGAATTTCTCAATAATCCCAATTTCATCCACTTTTCAATTAGTTTATTAATCAACATTAATTAATCATACACACATATTCCTCAACAACTAATTAAATCCATCATTTTCACCTCATCCATACATCCTCCATATTTCTCTTAACCAAGGAGTGAGTCATCCAACCACCTCCTTAACTTTCTCAACCAATTGGTGAGCCACTTTTGAACATTTTGACTATCATGGTAAGTCACTCAACTACCTTGACCCATTCATGATGAGTCATTCAAATACCAATTAATTCTCCTCTGTCCTCTCACAACATAAGAATTAGTCATCATCCATTATGAGGAATACACAAATCCAACAGTTGATTATGATCATAATTGATTAAATTTAGATTATTCTCAATTGTTCATCTCACCACCCTCAAGATTATAAATTGATATGTTATCCATCACTTTAAAAAAACACATTGAATCTATCAAATTGATATCAAATCCAGTCTATGCATCCATTGAGAGTCCAAGCTATTTGCACCCATATGCTACCCAATTCACCTTTGTTTAGAGTAATGAATTGAGCACCCACATTCTAAGAAGCAAGAACAAATCACAAGTCACAATGCAAAATGTGATGAATGTATTTTACATGTTTTTTAATTATCTTTTTTTTTAATTTATTTTCTTGTAGTATCTCTATTTAAGGTCTAGCTTAGATTTAGAATAGGATTTACACATTGATTTCCTAGCTTAGTTTTAGATTTCTGAATTTGGATATCACATTGTGGCACACCATGTGGGAATGTTTCCTCATCTTTCTCATCAAATTTGCACTTAGTAATTTTTTTCAATTATTTTTGAATTATTCTAGAGTGTACATCAGTTTAATCTTGGTTTGGTAAGATTTTTCTTATAGTTGTAGGTATAATTTTATTGTTTTTTGTATTGTTGTTCAGTCACCTCCGTAACAACAAAACTGTAACACTTTTTAGCAGATCAATATCACATATCAATGAATTTATTCTCTATGTATTTAAAAACCTTTTAAATAATTTTATGGCTTTCTATTTCATTATTTGTTTTTATCATTCTACTAATACATTTATGTATCTATCTTTTTTGTGTTTTTCCATTTTATTTTATTTTTAACCTTGTTTATAGAGCAACAAAATTGTTAGATTTTTTTGATGATTTTTTAACTTTCTACTGAATTTATAGCATATTTCAGATAATGTGTCAAAAAAATTAGTTGTTTCATCCTCTACAATGACATTTTTATTTATGCCTTTGTTATTTTCATCTTTTTTAGTTTTTAAATTATGTTTTCTTATTTTTTGACTTTTTAAAGTTGCCTAAACTTTGCAATTTGATTTTTACCTCTTTTGTATCTTTATTTTCTCTATTTTTCTTGTTTTTGTAGAACAATAAATTTTTAGAACATTTTAGTCAAATTATTCAATCTTGAAGTGAATTCATCTATATCTATAACAAATCCATTAGCATTTTTAACAATTTTGTACAAGTTTTTAGTAGTTTTTTCTATTAACTTTTTCCCTATTTTCTATACTTTTCTATATCTTTTTGACTCTACTTTAAATTTATCCCTTTTCTCTTCTTTGTGTAACATCAAAATTTTTCTAGAAGCTTCATTTTTTGGCTTTATCTTTGATTTCTGTTGTCTTTTTTACTAACGTGCAGGTTCCATAGATTGCCTAACCCTTCATAAACAAATTAGTAATTATTTTGTGCAGGGCGTTTGTCAAAGAATCTAAAAAAATAGTAAAAAATAAATCATTTTACCTTTTTTATAAAATTTTATTTGCTAACCTTATTTATTTCAAGTTTTTATTATTAACCTTAACCTTTTTCAAGTATTTAATTTTTTAAGTAGTAATTAAATCATCTTTTCCTTTTTGTAGTAATTAAATCACATTTCCTTTTATTTTAAAAAGATTTCCTATTTGTATCACAAAGTTGTGTTTGCTCTTCCCTTGGTGTCACATTGATGATGATACTCAAAAATAAAAAAGAGCTTTCATGAATTTATTTCTTCAATTGTACTTTTGTGTATGTTATTTCCTTAACATTACATTGGTGATGTTACTTGAAAATCAGAGACAAGTTACAACTTCTTTTTTATTTTATAGGGGCTCTATCGACCATAGACTTAACCACCACACAGTAGGCAAAACCTTGTGTAATGTTAGAGTATATAAATGTTGGATCAATTATTTCAATTACATAAGTGGTGTTGTTTATTAAGCACATTATGCTATGATGAGGTTTCATCCTCTAATACCTAGGGTTTCAATAGTTCCCTACACAATTTTGGGTGTCAACTTACCAAAAGGTATGTAGAGGACTCCCCTAGATAAGCTTGTATAAAACTTAATTATAGGAAATCCATCTTGCCATCTGACTTGTGGTGCATCTAAAAGGAGCGGATCACTTAGAAAATTTACTTTCCACATGCCCTTGAAACCAAGTTTTGTGGGATATGGGTATGAAAATACCTCCATTTTTAGTTCTCTAAAATATTCGGCCAACACTATTAAATTTAAAAAAAAAGGTATAAAAGAAAGCCTACAAATAATTCAAGTCCCTTTTCTTAACTTTATCCTTTTTTGTGTATTGCATGTTTCTTTTTGGTTAAAGTAGAATCTTGCTTGTTATCTTGTTTTTTTCATCCTTATGAAATCCACGTACTTGAATTTTTTGTTTTTGAATACCAAGTTTGAGTCTTTAAAACAAAAATACAAAATCACAACAAAAGCTTAAATAAATTTAAAAAATCTAAAATTAAGAACTCAAAACTTGTTGTCAAGAATTTATACTCTCAAGTATTTTAGTATTTCACTTTTTATTTTCAAGTCAAAACATTCATAAAATGTCTCCCATCACAAAATAAATGCCCTTATTGAACAATCCTAGGTTTAGAGAAGAACCTTTTAACTTTGGTAATCAAGAACATCATGTTGAGACCAATAACAATGTTGAAGATGAGGAACGTTATCAAGATGAGCATACCCAAAAAATAAATATTTCTAGAGACCCACCTTAAAAAATCATGGAATACCTATTACAATAAAAAATTAAGTCTTGTTACAACTTTTGGGTTTGGGATCCAAACTTCCACCTGATTTTGAGCCCAAAGACTTACATCATTTGCTTTCTAGGAAAGAATCCACACCTCCCATCCAAGATCAAGGAACCTCTAGTGACTCCTTAGGGAATAACAAATCCATTATGTGCTATACCAAATTAATCCTCAAAATGTCTTCCAAACCAACATGGATAAAGGTAAAATAATCATATACAAAACATACCAACAAATCCATGTATCTACTATGGAAGACCATGTCAAATAGTTGATTAAAGAAATTGCTGGAATTAAATCTAATAGGTCAAGTAATCCCCCAATCAAATCACCTAATTTAAATCCAAATATGAGTTATCCTAGTCCTAATGCCAATAATTTAGGATTAACTCAAACCAATCTAAATCTGAATCCAAGTGCATATTCAAATCTAAATCAATCAACCAATCAAAATAAAATCTAAATTCAAATGTGTATTCAAGTTCAAATCAAAACCCCTATTCAAGTTTGAATGTCAATTTAGATTCACGAATGAATTAAAAAAAATCCAAGTTTGAATGTCAATTCGATTCATCAATCAATCTAAATCCAAATCAATATACGAATTTCAATGTCAATCCAAATCAATATCTAAATTTGAATGTCAGTTCAACTTCCCTAATCAATCCAGATCAAAATCTAAATTTGAATGTCAATTTAAATTCACCAATTGATCAAAATCAAAATCAATATTTGACCCTACTTTGAATATCAATCCAACCAATCCAAATCAAAATCAACATTCAAAATTTGTTCCAAATAGCAATCCCAGTCAATTTATAAATCAAAATCAAAATTCATTTTGAAATCCAAATCAATATGCAAATCAAAATATGAATCCATTTACAAGCTCAAACCCCAATCCATTTTCCAATCCAAACATAAATCAAAACCAAATCATTGATTCATCATCTAATCTATTTGCCAATCCAAATCAATCATCCAATCCATTTTCAAATCATAACACAAATCAAAATCAATTCATTTATTCATCTTCCAATCCATCTTCCACTTTAAATCAACACCCAAACCAACTATCACCATTGAAGGATATGAAATTTATCCAAGAATGGAAAATCATGAAATACAAGATCCAAGGATTACAAGGTGATAACTTTTCTAAAAATAAACAATATAATTTTGAAGAAATTTGTCCATACTCTTTCAATGGTAACATGATGATGGTACCATTTCCTTCACATTTTAAACTTCCAAAGTTTGATAAGTAAAAAGGAAAGGGATAACTTATGGAACATATTAAAGAGTTTTACATGGCATGTTTGAACATGCTTATATCAATGAATATATATTAAGACTCTTCTCATGTAGTCTAGGGGGTCAAGCCCTACAATGGTTTTTAAACTTACCTAAAGGATCTATCACAACTTTTGAGAACCTATCCGAGATATTTATGCATCACTTTTAACATAATATTGAACAAGAATTGACCATACTAGACTTATATTACACTAAATAATGCACTGGGGAAACTTTTACCTCTTTCATGTAAATATGACATTATCTAGCAAGTTGCTTCCCATGGTCATTACCCAAAAAATAACTTATAACCCTCTTTATAAACAATCTCAATTTAGATTTGGATTATCAATTACAACTCCATTGCGTTACTCCATTTGCTGATGTCATAGAGAAAGGATTTCAAATTTAAAGAGCCTTCATTTCCAAAGGTATTATCAATTTTTTAAAACAAGATAATTATGCTTCAAACCAAAACCAAAAACCTAAGTTTTATGCAAAGAACAAAAACATGATAGGAGACAATGTAACTAATGTTAAAAAAATCCAAAGCACCCAACTTATCAATAATATCACCATACCAAGTGGTCAACCTCATCAAAAAAATTGAAAACCAAAATTCACTCTTTTGGGAGAACCACATGATGTGGTGTTTTGAAAGTTGGTTACTGCAAACATGGTCACATTTCTACATACCAAACCCTTTGATGAAAATGTTCCAAAACCCAAGTGGTACAAAGATAATGAATATTGTGACTACCACAAAATCAAAGGTCATTCAAAAAATCATTGCATGAGACTCAAATACTATATCCAAGATCTCGATGATCGTGGTGACATAGAGGTATAATGTCATGCATTATCTTCCAATAATCATAAATTAGGAATATACAAAGATTTTTTTCTAAAGCATGAACAAGGGCATAATAAGCAAAATCAAAAAATAATGTCAACAAAACAAATCACCCTTTTAATTATCACATTAATTGTATATATCATCATATTTTCATTATAAAAATCAAATCCCAAGATTGTGCCATCACCACAAGGCATGCCAAGATTAATATTTCAAGTGTCTCCTTACTTACTCTTGAAGGAAAGTATAACATCATAAAGAAACTTGAGAAAATGCCAACCCAAATCTCCATCTTGGACCTTTTCAAGACATTTCCTACTTACAAAGACATGTTATATAAAATATTATAAGAATCCAAGGTACCACAAAACATTAACATGTCTAACTTACAAGCACTTTTTGGACACTTGTCCTCTAACAACCATGTGACTTTTTGTCATTCTAACATTTTACCCATTAGGTCATCACATAATTTAATTTTGTATATAGAGGTCATAATTTCCAAGCATAAAGTAAAATGGTATTTTTAGACAATGGATGAGGCTTAAACCTTTATCCTTTGAGTTTGATAAAACATTTTGTACATTTTACGATAACACTAGAGCCCAATATTATTACCATCAAGGCATATGAAAACAATGAGTGGCAATCAGTGGGTACTATCTATCTTCCTCTCATGGTGGGGCTTGTCATTCAAGAGACCTTGATCCATGTACTTGACCTAGAGATTCCATATAACCTTCTCCTCATTAATCCATAGATCCATACGATGAATGTCATTCCATCCAACCTCCATGAATGTTTATATTTTTCTCACGATGGTATGAAGGTGACTATCCTCAATGACCCTCGACCCTTCCAATATTGAAAACTATTGAAAGGGAGATATTGAAATTCTAATTATCTACCATTTACTTAAGACACCTATGCACCTATTGAGGAATCACCTAAGCTTTACAATTACATACATATTAATGAGCTAATTTATACATCCAAAAGTCAACCATCTATAAGTGAACCATCCACTTCAAAATCCACCAATGCATCCTCTCCATCCAAATTTATCATCGTGGACAAAGGAATGGGAGAATATGAAATCCATGATGCATATTACTTAGGAAAGATTCATGTCTCCCAACAGTCCTGATAATCCTTACCATCAAAATCAAGCACTAGTGCTTTGAAAATTTGGAAACACCTATTTCGTGGAAGGTGGATTCATTTTTTGAAAAACAAGTTAAAGATTCAAACTCCTCTTGGATTTACTCTAATGAATTTACTACCTATTTCCAAAATAACTATGATCCCATACCTAAATACATTATATGAAATATCATGAACTATAAAGGCAAGGGTCTTGATCTACATGAACAAGGTCTCATTGAATCTATAATGTCCACACCTAATGTAACCTTTCAAGGTAGAGGATTCAAATCACTAAGTGTGAGCTTAGACAATTAAGCTAGTGACTCTTATATTAAATCTTAGGAAGCCTCTTCAGACACTGAGGAGAGTTCTATTTGTATCCATTTTGAATACCTCTCCATCACTAATCTCTTTCATGATACCATAGTTTTGAAACTTGAACCAACATTTCCATAACTTATACTATGGGATTGATGTAGAGCTAATGCCTGCAAACTTTTATACTCTTTAACTTGGCTCTACCTTCTCTAAATTTGGTCTTTCCTCTGACCTCTAATCTCTGACTTTCTTATTTTTGGTACTTGTCTTCTCTTAAACTCACTTTTAAGAATCCCTCTCTTCACTAGGTTCAATAGTCTTCTTTTATACATAGTCTTGTTTACTCTCTCTTAAGAACCATTATCCTCCTTAACATTCTTTCAAAACCATCCTTTAATTTAAGAATTTCCTTATTTCATTCTTGATTCATGTTGCATATTCCAAACTTGACAGTCTCCCGTATAAGCTCATAGGCTTACAAGACTCATGCGTGATCTTTTAAGACTTTTGACCTTTTGAAATGGATTATATAGTCATACACCTATCCCTATTAGATTTTATAAGCATAGAATCATTCTGCACTATATTCAAGATATAAATTTCAAACACACCTTTCTTCCTTCATTCTTTGCTAGCTCCTCGTAGCCCTTTTTCCATGTAAACCTCCTAGTTTTGAACAAACCAATAATGCTCCCAACAAACCAACACCAATTTGAGTCACCTCCTTAACTTCATCAACTAATTAGTGAGTCACATTAAAAATTTTAACTACCATGGTGAGTAACTCAGCTACCTTGACCCATTCATGATGAGTCATTCAAATACCAACCAATTTTCCTATATCCTCTCATACACATGGGAATTAGTCATCATCCATTTAGACGAGGACTCAAATACAACCATTGATTATTATCACAATTAAATAAATTTGGATTATTCTCAACCATTCATATCACCACTCTCAAGTCTATAAATTTACACGATATCCATCACTTTCATAATACACCTTCAAGCTATTGAATTGCTATAAAATCCACCCTAATCATATATTAAGAATCCAAGCTATTTGCACCGATATGTTGCCCAGTTCACCTTTGTTTGAGAAATGAATTGAGAACCCACATTCAAAGAAGTAAGAGAAAACCACAAGTCACAATGGAGAAGGTGATGAGTGTATTTTACATGTTTGGTAAGTATCTTGTTGTTTAGTTTTATTTTATTGTAGTATCTCTATTTGAGGTTTGAGGTTTGATTTTCACATTGATTTCCTAGTTTATTTTTAGATTTATAAATTAGGATATCACAAAAATTAAATACAAATTTCAAGAAAAATGTCAAGTTTCTTCCTAAAAAAGGGTGATTTGGGTAATCTCCATCACAAGCTTTCAAATCTAGTTGGTAATGGAGCAAGGCCTAGAGTACAAACAAAGGTATCTCTATAAATGCCTAGCTATCAATAGAGCAATTCTCAAACTTTCCCTTATAAAAATTTTGAAAAATAAATACCTTTAAAGAGCTATAAGTACCCACAAGATTTATAAGCTTACTCGGTGAATACAGAGGAAGGTGAAAAATAATAGAACCCTATATGCATAAAATGACCCTTTGGAGAAACTAGAGCCCAGCATGTTATTTACTAAAGCAGAACTGAGTGATCTCTATTTCCTCTAAGTTTATCTAAAGGAATTCTAGTTGTTTGTCTCTTAGTTAAACAAAGGAATTCTATAGGTTGGATTTTAAACACTGAGGCAACATTGCCCCCACATAGTCACCATTTTTATGGCCAACACATTAATTTTCATAGAAGAAAATGGCATTTTCATAGAAGAAAATGGCATTTTCATTGATTTTTTATGTACCATTTGTCCAAGCACAACCAAGTTGTTGAATCAAGTATGCAGAGCTATAAAACACATGGATTCTTGATGCACCTAGTCAACATGGTATATAATAGGCTAACCACTCACCAAATGACATGTGGTTAAACCCAAAAATGTTTACAATGATATGAGGGAAAAACTTAGGCATGTGCCTACCATTTCCCTTGCATTTATTAACTAAGGAAAAGCAGATCATGATTCAATAGTTGAGTATGTCCCATCACCATCATAAAATACAATTCAAGGTTGATTTTCAAAAAATTAAATTAATGACTAGATTAGGAAGCAACTGAGAGAATTTCATCACCAACTCAATTTTAAATACATGCGACATGAGCCACCCAACACTATTATTGTATAATATTTCCACATAACCTTATAAGGTCCCAATGAGATCGGATTTACTATTATTCATCCCATACTTCCAAGAATTCAAAGCCTTTTACCTTAAATTCACTACAAAGTATTGAGTACTTCACCTTTTGCTAAGAATTCTAGGTTTGAAAACTTATAAAACACAACTATGGTTACCTTATCCTCAAACCCTAGACCAAAGCCGTGTATTGTGACACCACCTTCATACTAAACTTAGTTTAGTACAATAACTACAATAAGATATTCAAATTAATTGAAGACATATAGAAGCCATTTGTAATGATGAGGCTAACCAAGACAAGGTCAGGTTTGTATATGATCTCATAGCTCTTAAGAAATTGAGATTACATAAAGCCACAACTAAGCTTGAGGTTTTCCCATGTGTCAATTTCTTTGGAAACTTGCTATTATCTTTTGTGTGTAGCAAGGATGTGTATTTTTATAACTCCAAATTAAAGATTAAAAAGATCTTTGAGATACATTTAAATAGTATTACAACCTCTCAAAATACACAACTACCTATGATAAGGATATTATGGACTCCTGGACTAATACACATGACATGTATGAAGTCCTCAAAGACGGGGCAATTGATCTAGACTAGTGGCTTAATAATGATGATATTGATGCCTAAACCATTCACATTTTTAGAGAAGTCTATGTCAAGATGTTGTTGTTAAATCATCAGTTTAGAGCTAATGACATGATACATGTGAATAAGTTTTGGGTGCCCCTACTCAACATAATTATATAGGGAAAGGAGATCCCAGACCTGGGCAATGTCATCACTTTTGATCTCACCAAACATGTGAACATATCCCATGGGGGAGGAAACTTCTATATGATGTCTTACATCATGGAAACTATCTATGACACACTTAATTTTCAAAGCATTACATTTACATAAAGGGTACCCAATGATCTATGGTTTATGTGGTTTTCTATAAGTTCTATGTTCACCATTATTGAAATCACATCTAGGACATATGTGAGTACTTCTACCCAATGGTGTAATTTGAAATAAATGACAAACATATGCCACAACTCTTGGATGACATCAGGGCATAATTGGAGCCCATTAGAACATATTGGTACTATCAAGATGGTACCATTATTAGATTCAAATGAATTAGGGAAACTCCTATCCTCCTCCCATACATAGTCCAATATTTACTCATAGAGTAGGTGATTTCCAACTAGCTAGTCAATGACATCATGGGTTTATACTTCAACCAAATAAAAAATCCCTGCACAACATTCCCAGTGGTATTTTTCCATCACAAGCACAAGAACTTACTAGCACTATAGGAAATGAAATATAATAGAGATTTATACACCTTAGGTAAAGCTAACAATTGATAATGGGATCTCCAAGCTTCATGTGCACACATGTGGACATTAACCATGTTCACTTGAACATCACCTATCACTATGATGACCAATTACAATTCACCTCAACCCAAAAAATGACATCGATTTGATTTTGAAATTCAAGGCAACTTGCAAGTAGGTATCCCAAGTTTAACTTGGGCTTATTGTTGAGGAGAGGCCCACTCCCCCAAAACAACATCCTCTATAGTATGCTCTTCCACAACATCCCCCTTCAAGGCCAGTGATCATTCAACCCATGGAGGATGTCTTGGTGATCATGCATAGGCTTTTGATAGAAATTATATAGGGAGTCTTAGCTACAACTACTCCATATATTCCAACCACTACTGTAATGGATCCATGTCCATAGGTAAGCTAGCCTCAAGTTGTGCATGCACTTCATTTTGAGATTAAGAATAGCTTAAAGACTAAGCAAGTTAGAGATTAATAGGTGGTATACTTTTAAATCCCTTTTCCCACTATGAAAGTCTCTCAACATCCTCTTGCATCACAACCATGATTTCTTATTCCAATCTAACCTACTCCAATATGGTCACCACCAGTTCCCATTGTAACTAGTACTCAAGTTTCCTTAGTTTACCTGGCTTGGCCATGTTTAGCATATTGAGTTCATCCAACCTATGTAGCTCTAGATAGTCTCCACAACTCAATTATGGCCTTCCTCAATGTCATTAGCACGGTTTGTGCCATCCATGTCTCTCAGCCTAGCACCTCTAATCACTACAGCCCTAGATAAAGGTCAAATTTTTAGTGCCTCTCTATTCTCATCTCCCATAGTCATAATTTTTTCCACCATAGTGGTCCCTCTAAGCATTTAAATAGCTTTAGTTGCTCCCTTAATCATAAATGTACATGTGTTCACAATTCTAGTGGCTCTAAACACTTCAAAAATACCAGTGATAGTTATCAAGCCTCCATAGGCTGCATCTAAAATTGATTCTACCATTAGTCCTTCAACAACTTTTTTAAAATTAGACCTAGGAAAGAGGCCAAAGAAGGAAAAAAAGCTAATTGATCTAAATCTTTGTGTGTAGCCTTCAATTGATTCCATAACTCCTTCTTAGACCCCTTTGTCCATCACCATGGGCCCTTAAGGATTTGGATTTATCTAGCCAATCTCATCATTTATGTTGAACACTCCACTCCTGGGTGTTATTGGTCCTAAGGTTTATATGATCCTAGACCAATGACATGATTAAATGTTCCTTTGGGGATCCCCACTAGTAATTCCTCTATTTTCTCCTATGATGACTCATCCACCTTTCATCCATTTCCATCCTACAAATTCATCCCTTCCTCTTCCTCCCATTCCTCCACTTTCCACTTTGATCACCACCAACCTCCTTCTTAATCCTCTACCACTTTAGGAATGATTATGGGGAAAAGATGGACTAGGCCTATTATATCTTCAGAAGCACAAAGACTATAAATGGTTTATTACAGGGACCTAGACATCCAATGGCAATTTCACATAGAGTCTAGGAGGATGAATTGAGTTCTTACTTAGACCTTCACTCAAGAAGGTGACTTAGTCATATGGAGTATTGATCAAGACTTATTATCACTCACTAAGGTGAGAACACATAATGGAGAGGAAAAAATAGCAGAGGACCTTATTTCAATTCTTTAAGCTACAAATGAGCTCTCTAAGAAGCTCATAGAGGACATGAAAGAACATGTGAGGATGGTAAAATATAAATTAAAGATCATTTTCCTAGTGACCCTAATTAGTAGAGTTGAGGAAGCCCTTACACAATTATTTGTTAACCTTGAATAGGTGATTGGAGCTCTCTTCAATAGTAAAGGGCATTTATAAAGACCCTAAGTTTATTTGGATAGAATAATATGCATTGACACAAAGTGTATAAAGTTAGACCTCATTATTCACAAGGGGATGTTCCCAATGCTCAATCTCATGCCCTTAATGGATTTGAACTTATACTATACTTATGCAAGGAGCATGAGGACCTTTATTGAGGACTGGTTGAATAATGCCCAGACCATTATTGAGTCATTAGAGAAGATTAAGGAGCAAATCCTTGCTTATTTAAAGGAGGTCAACATCTTAGTGCTCTTTCATCTAGGCACTCTACTGAAGAAATATGAGTTTGGGGTCCACTTGACACATCTCAACCAAATCATGAGGATAATGGTGGTGATGGCCAATAGAGATGGGGCTAACAAAATCCTAGAGTTGTCCACTCACTCCACAATAAGCATCATTCAAGTATAGGAAGTAAATGTCTCTTTGGATGCCCCACATAAAACTCACAAGCAATTGCTAGCCTAGGTTGAAGTCATCTTTTTTGAGCCACCTATGAGCTTGCTCGAACTAGATCGAGAGGTTAACCTAGTGGTATAAGCACTTGTAGTTGAGCATGCACTTCTAAAGCAATTAGAAAGTGTGCCACCTCTAACCACTTCATGATTCTCTTGAAGTGGGCCCTAGGGATCTTATATTTTTTGATTGGGTATGGGTAATATTTTGTTGTAACAAAATTTTTAGGGCTATGATGGCCAAGGATGAGATCTCAAGTTACTAGGAGGTGGGTCCCATCTATTTCATATATATACTACTCTATAATATTTTGAGATAGTCAACAGTCTTGTGAACAAACACTTTTCTGATTAAGTTAATGTTGTTTTTGATCCAAAACTTGAAAAGCTTTGGTTGAAATATAATTCAAGAAACAAGAACAAGACAATTCAAATAATGCTATCTCTGAGAAGAGATGTTTTAATGATCAAATTTGTAGACACAAACATATGCTTATCTCTAAGAAGAGATGTTTGATTTCCATTTTGGGTTACATCTTCATTTATACATGTTTTGAAAGGTATGAGGAGGATGTGGAAGGTCACCAATATTGAGGGAGATTAAGTGGTTCGACTTCCACATTTACAACAATATAGAATTTTAGGAATTACTATTTTTAGAAACTTACTACTTTTATATTGCACGACTAAAATTGGAAGTTTGGGGCACTTCCTTTGAGTTTTTGGGGGTTTAGTGTTCTCCTCATTCTTAACTTTCCAATGGTTCAAACAATGAGTCAACTAGAGCTACGATACAAAATTTATGGCTCCTAAAAGTTCCATCATCAATTGGGGTAGACCCGTCACCTAAATTATTGCTCGGATCATTCCTCCCTCCTTGAGAAGCAATGGTCCCCATTGCATCAATATTTGTCATCAAGTGTGACAATTTACTTTGATTTGATTCTCGATGCAAACTTGGAATGGACTGTGATTTATGGAACTATGCAGGGCTCAATTGTTCACCATTTCTGTCTGACCATCAGTCTGTGGATGGAAGGCCATGAACTTATTCATCTTGATATTTATTTGCTTTTGTTGTTGTGTTGTTTATGTAGTCAGGGCTGCAACATTGGCCCTTTTGGATTCTTGTGGCTTGACCACCATGAGAACAAATTTCTTGGCACTAATCATAGAGATAGATGTATAAGGTGGCACCTCTGGTACCCTATAGCGCCATATTCCAAGAGTGAGAGTGATCCTTCAAGTTCTTGATTCATAGATGCCATGTTAATCATACATGAATGGTTGACCAAAGAGTACATTGCAAACATCTAGATTGACCACATCACATAAGACCTCATCTTGGAAACATTTTATTGCATATGAGAGAAGAGATTGGTGGGTGACATGGAGGTTTCTCCCTAGACTCAACCATCCAATACTGTATGGCTTTGGGTGAGGCTTCATGGACATATTTAGGCTTTTCACAACATTAGCAGAGATTAAATTCTTTTGACTTCCACTATCAAGAATGAAATGTAGAGGCTTACTTTTCAACCATAACTTAGAGTGAAACAACCTTTCCTTGTCATCTAGCCTCTCCTTGTGGGTCTGTGATGAAGCAACAATGGCTTCAGGCTCAACATCTATAATTTCTTCTTCAACCTCTTCAACTACAGGGCTTATATGAGGCAGAGCAGTAGATGTTGAAGATTGTGATTCAGAAGGGACTTGATGGCTTAACATTATTCTTTGGAGTGAGTTCTAGATTTATGATAATCACACCACTTCCCAGTCTTTCCTTCCTTTTGCTTCCAATTTTGGCCTCATGTTTGACCTTCTTTGTCACTTTTCTATTTTGAAGGTTGACTCTTCGTATTCATTCTTCCATGCTTCTACTCAATCTTCACTACGAACTTGTATGCCTCACCGATGGTTTCCAAATTAAAGAGTTCCATTTCTCCCCATATGTACCATTGTAGTTTGCCATGATATTTGAGAACCTTGTGTTTCTCACTTTTTTGGATGCCTAATCTCACAGATAGAGAATGAAAATTTTTAGTGTAATCTTGAACAAACTATTCCTTACTTTGGTGAAGTTGTTGACACTCTATATACAGATAGTCATATGCTCCAATGGGGTAGTATTCTTCCTTTACATCTTCTATGAAATCATCCCAGGTAGGCTCCATCTTAAGGCCAATATCATCTGCACTGAATCTCTTTTTGTACACTTCCCACCAATTTTTGACAGGCAATGATGCTTTCAAAAGATCAAAAGTGATCTTCTCTTTATCAGTGAATTTATTTATAGAAAAATAAGATGATAATTGATCCAACCAATTTTCTACTAAATTAACATTTATTTTGCCTTTAAATGTAGGGATATCAAAATTCACCTAAACCTTGAAGGGTGTTGGAGCACTAAAAGGATGTGGGGGTGCAGATGAGGAACCAGAATTTCCCATCGAGATTTGTTGGAGAATTTGAGAAAATTGTTGTAGCATCTACACTTGCTACTATTGGAGGGCTTCATTCACCATTTCTTTGAAAGGATCGGATGTCTCGGTGTTTTCCACCATTTGAAGTCATTTGGAGCGAATGGGTGGATAGTTCGTTGGTTTTATTTTCCACCCAAGCTTCCTATAATTGGACCTCATCCTTGGGATCATACACTTTAAATATAAACCACTCTGATACCATTGATCCAAAAATTGAAAAGCTTTAGTTGAAATATAATTCAAGAAACAACAACAAGACAATTCAAATAATGTTATCTCTGATAAGAGATGTTTTATTGATCAAATTTGCAGACCCAAACATATGCTTATCTCTGAGAAGAGATGTCTGATTTCCATTTTGGGTTACATCTTCATTTATACATGTCTTTAAGGTATGAGGAGGATGTGGAAGGTCAATAATCTATAGGTAGATTAAGTGGTTTGACTTCCATGATTTACAACAATATAAAATTCGAGGAATTACTATTTTTAGAAAATTACTATTTTTAGACTACACTTCTAAAATTGAAATTTGGGGCACTTCTTTTGGGTTTTCAGGGGTCAAAATTTATTGAGTATAGATCCATGTCATCTCACCATGTTATTCTCATTCTTATCTTTCCAACGGTTCAAACGGTGAGTCAATTGGAGCTACGGTGCAAAAGTTATGGCTCCCAGAAGTTCTGTCATCAATTGGGGTAGACCCATCACCTGAACTATCGCTTGAATTGTTGCCCGGATCAGTTTTTCTCTTTAATGTGTTTCTAATTTCATAGATGTTGTCCACACTATTTTATGTTTTAATGGATAACATTGATGTTAGGGAACTATGATACATGATTTTCTACAAAGTGCATATGATACTTAGGATTAGCATTTAGCTATTCTAGTTACTTCATTGATTCTTTCACTCTCTTTGAAATATTTACAGCTATACATTTGATTAGCTATAGGTTTGTTTTTTCACTAATATAAATAATCTTTGAATTAAAACATCCACCCTTCTCTTTATATTATTTCCCTATATGATTAAATCTTGAAAATTCATGAAACTTAGCATATAATGGAATAACTATAGTTGTGCGCATTCTAATTCCTTAAAGCATTTGCATTACCATTTATTCAAAAGAGACTCCTTCCCTGCCCTTGCCTCTTTTCATTTTTATGTTTGTTTTTTATCAAGAGATATTTCCCTTTTGTTTAAAAAATAATGATGTGAAATAACATAGAGTCCAAAGAGTGAAATCTATTGAAGTAGGATTAACTATTTGAGAAAGAGTTTTGTGTGTCAATGACCAACATGGAATTGAGTCTCCAGTGGTTAATTCTACGTCTCTTGGAGACCTATTCCAAGTATACTATATAATGGATCCCCACACCTATACTCATGCCTTGGATTATTTTAACAATAATCCTAAAATGAGAGAATGCAAGTACCCTAACTGTCCTTAAGTCTACTCAAGGCGCGTAATCCCATAGGTACATATTATCCCAGATTTTGGACCAGAAAACAATCACATAGATCAATTAAGTCTTGAATATAATTTTTAACTCTCATACATTTATCTGTGGAATGTCCTTTGATCATATGGTATTCACAATATTGATTTTCCCTATACCATTTGGGTTTTGGATTATTCTCATCAAAGGGTTTTGTGTTTGTAAATGTGATCATATTTATAGCTCCTAATTTATGAAAGGATACTTCAAGTGGTTCTCCCAAAGGGGTATAATTCCTTCATCTATAATCTTATCTAGGTTAGCCGCTAGGTACACTGATGTTGTTGACAAGTTGGAAATTTTGGACTTGTTTGACATCTGTTATACCATCACCTACCACATTTTTTTTCTCATTGAAAAATTTGGGTTTATCATTTTGAACTTGAGCTTGATTGTATTTATTAATTTTTTTAATGAGGCCCATGGAAATGAGTGCCCTTTTAATTTGAACTCCCTTTACAGTTATTTCATCAAAAAAAGGTGGCATAATGGGGTTGAAGTTGAAAATCCATTTCAGGATTGAGATTGTTTGTGAAAATTGTAATGAGTTGTTTTTCAGGAAGTGATAATGGAAACCGACTTGTAATACATGCCATATTTCTAAGAGATAGGAGAAGCTCTCCCATTATGTTGTTTGGCATTGCATAAGTCCAATAGAGTCAACTCATGTTCAATATTATAAGAAAGTGTTGCACAAACCTCTCAAAAAGATCTAAAAAAATAGTGATTGCCCCTTAGGTATACATAAGAACCATTCTAAAACTTGACATCCTAGACTACATGGAAAGAGCCTAAGTAGATAGTTGTCACTATAAGCAACCTACTGATAAGCCATGCAAAATTATTTAATGTTCTCCTAAGATCACCTTTTATTTAGTACTTGTCAAAATTTGGAGGTTCAAAATGAATAGAAAAAGGTACCTTCATCATGTTTATGTCAACCAGATAAAGACATAACTCTTCAATCTTATATTTTTTGCTTTGGGAATAACTTCCACCTTGGAATCCCAAAATTTGATCCTTCATGGTTTAGCATTTTGGATAAATGTTATGTCTTTGAGTGGCAAGGATGATGATTGGTTTTGATTTTAATTTTGATTTGGATTTGTTTGGGATGATCCTAAATCCAAGTTATTGGCATTGTTATCAGGATAAACCTGAATGGTTGTTGGATTATTTGATTTGTTATTTTTTGGATTTGAAGGATTAAGGCTAGATTGAAGATCAACTAAGTCTTGAGTGACTTGCGGGCTCTAATGTATACTTATTTTCTTATTGGATTGTGTTAGCCTAATATTTCATAGCACTGACTATTGAGGTAGTGCCATACCCATAGCCCAATAAACCTGATTTCAAGGGAATGTTGAGAGTAACTTCTCTAGGTGATGCATTCCTCGTAGATGCACCACAAGTCAAAAGAATGAATGATTTATTAAGGCTTACAATTTTCACAAGTTCAACTAGGTTGTGTCCTCTATATACCTTATGGAACGATGAGGCCCAAGTCTATGTAAAAAGTGCACAAAAGGGTCTAGTCCCTATGTTCCCACTCCATATGTAGGATTTCAATAAAGTGTCATCATAAAATTAGACTTTAAGAAATGCAGTCTAAGGCTTGAGTATTTAAGGATAGAACCCCCTCACTTTATAGTCTTAAAATACTCAACCACTTAGTCAAGTACACTGGATATTCCTAAATTTATATACCATGTCAAGATATGGGGTTTGGCATACCACATGGTGGTGAAATACATGGTCGATAGAGCCCATAAAAAAGAAAAATGAGACTATTTCATTATTTATTTCCAAGAATCACCACCAATTTATTGTGAAAAAAGAGCATACATGAGATAGCTCAGGAAACAAATACTTGTAAGAAGTTTTTTTTATTTCTAAGGATCAACACTAATGTAGTTTGAGGAAAGAGCATACACAACATCTTATCACGCACATACAAATAGATTTTATAGAAAATAAAATTACTTAATTAATTAACCAAATAAGTAAAAGCTTGAAATAAATTAAATGATTAAAAATGAAAACAAAATTGTGTTTGGTTTAGATTTATTAAATTATTTAGCTTATGATCTTACAGAAAATTGTTAGTAATTTTTTTATAATGACTTTGACAAACTAAAAACCTGTAAGTTACTTTAAAAATAAAACAAAAAGGGAAAATAACATTAAAAAATCAAACAATATGGAACAAATTCACTAATAAAAAGAATGGTTTTGCTACAAGAAATGACAAATTCATTAATCAACTAAAAACATAAATGAAAAAGTTATAGAAATACAAAATGACATCCTGAAAAAGTTATTGAAACTCATAACAAAGTTGTCAAATTTTAACATGAAACCACCAAACTTATACGTTTTTTTCTTATTTTCTTTAAATATTTATTGCGCTCTACAATAAATACAAAACTATAGAAAAGGAAAAATAAAAATAGAAAAATAGCAAAAGAAACAAAAGAATAGACGATAACAAAGTAGAAAGAACTGAACACACAAAGATAAAAGCCCAGAAACAAAGTCCAAAATCAGCTAGTTATAATTTCACCATGAATTTTTACAATTTCACTACTTCACATAATGTTTTCACCATTCTCCATATCATTTTCACTATTCTCCGTAACATTTTCATCATTTCCCATAAACTATACAAAAATGCTAGAAACCTGACAAACTACACCTAAAATAATAAGAAAACCTCCCAGACCAAGATTAAGTTGTTATGCACTTCAACAAAATTTAAAAATAACTCAAATAAAATCATAGAATATGAGAAAGATTTGGGAAATGTCCCATCGAACGTGCTAAAATGTGATACTAGAAATTAGAAGTTATAACTAAGAAAATAAATAAATAATTAAATTCCTATTATAAAACTAATCCAAAACTTCAAATAGGCCAATAAATAAAACAAACATTTACTTTCATCCTTACCAACATGATGACCTTCTCCTTGATGACTTAGATTTGCTCTTGCAATATGATGCATGGATGTTGAATTCAATATGCAATGCAGAGGAAATTTCAGCAGCATATGTATGTAGTTTATAGATTCTCAAAGACAAAAAATGTAATTTTGATAACAATTTAATATCTTGATGATGATTTTTAGCAATGGAGGATGACTAAGAAGATGGATGGCTAAGAAAAATGCAAACTTATTGGATTATATTAATTTTAGATAGTTAGATTTGAGTCCTCATCCAAGTGGAGAAGACCAGTTCCTCATGTGGTTGACAAATATAAGAGAATTTAGTTGGTAGTTGATTTATTTTTTTATAAATGAGTCAAGGTAGTTGGATGACTCACCAAACTAGTTGAAAGGTTCAATAATGACTCAACAATTGGTTGAAGAAGTTAAGAAAATGATTGGGCGACTCAACACTTGGTTGTGTTAAATGTGGAAAATGTTTGATGAATTAAAAATTATAAATTTTATTAATTTTGTGGAATTACATGTGCTTGAATAATTAATTAATATTGATTAATTAAATATTAAAAAAAGGGAGGGAAATGATGTTAGTTAACAACACGATAATGGTTGAATTAGTGATAAATAATTACGATACTAAATGTGGTAACATCTGGGTGTCTACAACTAACACCAAGTCTGATCACTAGAAACAATGCAAGGATGTATTATAATAGTGGTAAGACAAGAAGAAAATGCTAAAGAATTCATAAAAAGACATTGGCAAGTGGTAAGAGAACCAAAAGAGTAAATTCCATAACACCAGTGATTGTTGGATAGAAAACATTTTTGACATAATCTAAGGATCTAGACATGTTAAAAGCTTATATATAATTGGTTGTGAATTTTCTTGTGCAGGGATATGAAAATTCATTCATGGATGAAAGATTGTACTACACCATCTCCATGATATAAGTGTCATATCTGTTGGGTGAATATTTTGTCACCAGCTTATTGATGAGCAAAATAGGTCATATCAACCATAGCAAAGGAGATTGGTTGGCCAGATGTGCAGGTTTACCACATCAAAAGGGGACAAATCTCTCCTCTCATCAAGGGGAGGTTCTCATATAACCATGAGGGGCTATATATTATATATATATGTAGAAAATAACACTTAGGGTAGGATAACACCATCCATCTCTCTTTTTTTAGAGATGATGTTCACAAACAAAGGAGAAATCCAGGTGGAAACACTGAAGGCACTTCTCTTCTTTCAGAATTGGTCTTACAACAAATAGATAGAGTTCTTTTTGGTAGGTAACAAGTAACTGATAACAAAGGGCATAGTAACTAGCAGACTGAGATGTAGCACAAAGTCTCCACCTCGACTGCCCAAGAGTGAAATATGAAGGACAATGAAGGCACAAAGTCATCCCAAGGTTCTTTACACAAGAATAGAAAATAGACAAACACACTAAAGGCAATTGTTGCAGCACAAAGTCTCTCCACAGTTGGCTTCAGGACACCTTCCTGATTACTTCCACTAGTTCTACTTATTTCAATAAAATGGATAAGAATGCATTCAAGAAATAGACATAAGAGCAAATCTCCTAAATGACACAAGCTATAATAGCACAAAGTTTGAAATTAACATGCTTTCTCATTCAAATAAAAAAATATGATCAACAATCTGAGCTCAAAGTCTTAATAATCACCTTTCAATTTTGGCAGAGTTTTGCTTCTATAACAAAGAGATCTCCCTTGTGAAAAGAAGAGATTTACAATATATAGTAGCCAAGAAAGGCTTGGCACTTTGTTCCATGGAATGACCTATGCTGCATTTAATGCCTTGAATGCATTTTTAGCTTTGTCAAGGGACCATGCTAGAACAGGGCGGCTACCTTAACTATGGCGTGTCACTTCATCTCAAACATCTTCTCTTAGGCCTGAGTCATCTGGTCTATCACATGATATCTGCGCAGCTGTCCATTTCACCTTTACTCCAAAGGAGAAAAATAGGCCACACTTTTAATGTTTGCAAGCTCAAATATCTACTTGGTGGACTGTTTCACCTACTGGAATAACTTCTGCACAGATATTTATGGTCTTTCTCTCTTTTTCTCTTCTTAGTTTTGTCTTTTCCTAGAATTTGAGCTCTCATGGCTATATTCCCAGCTTTGTTAGCTCTTTCGGCTCCTTCTCTCAGTGGTTCTTCCTTTTGGCCTTCAGGGCTTTGAATGTATTCAGGGCCGCACTCAAACCTTTAAAGATCAATAGTTATTTTATTGCCCTAAATTTGACGTATGCAGGGACATCATCAGATGTTTGGATCCCAATGGCTAGTTCACGATGCTTAATCTTGACGTCTTTGGGCCCATCACCTTCCTTGGCAATTCTTTCAGCTTTCTTGTTTGATCCTTCTTGAAGGGGAGGTATCCCTTCAGCTTTGGCTGAGAGTCCCCCGCAAGGGTACCTGCCCTTCGGGGTCCTTCAGGTGGCTTTCAGGCGGTCTTCGGGCGGTCTTCAACTTCAATTCCTTCAGAAAAAATGTCAGAAGGAATTCCTTCAGACTTTTTGTTTGAAAGAATTTGCCTTTGAACAAATCCAAAGGAATTCCAATTTTTCGGCCTTGTTCACTTTTCCAAAGAAAATCTTACCCTTTCAACCTTTTAACAATATTCCATTCTGCTCATCACCTACCCTTCACAAGGGCACTCACCTTTAGTTCACTGACCTCATAAGGGTACTTTGGCCTTTGGGCTTTGGGGCACTCCTTTGGACCAGCCGATTGAATTGACCGATTAAACCAACTTTGGTTCAATAGTTCAATCATGTGTTCCGCTCATTCAATTGACTGCTTGAACCAACCGCATTGAACCAACCGCTCGATGAACCTTTGAACTATTTTGTTTCAAGGTTCAACGGTTCAACGGTTCAAGCCTTCTTCTTTTCGTTAAGTCTTTTAAAGCCGTTGAACTTGCTAAAGTAGTTGAACTTTGAACTTTTGCTGAAGTGCTTAACATTTTTAAGCTTGCTGATGTCATTGAACTTTTGAACCTGTTGAACCTTTGAACTCTTTGAACCATTTTGGTTCAAGGTTCAATGGTTCATTCCTTTGTTTGAAGCTTGCCGATGGACCTTTTGGTTGAACCTCAACATTGAACCAACCTTGAAATTGCCTAAGTGTTGAAAACTTGTTTCTTACCTGTAGAGTCTATAGAAATGAGCCTATGGAGTCCATAGAAATGAGCCTGCGGAGTCCATAGAAATGAGCCTGTAGAGTCCATAAAAATCAGCCTACAAAGTCTGTAGAAATAAGCCTACAGATTTTGTAGAAATGAGCCTGTTGAGTATGTAGAAATAAGCCTGTGGAGTTTGTAGAAATGAGCATGTAGAGTCTGTAGAAATGAGCCTACGGAGTCCATAGAAATAAGCTTGCAGAGTCTGTAGAAATGAGCCTATAGAGTCCATAGAAATGACCCTGTGAAGTCCATAGAAATGAGCCTGTAGAGTCCATAGAAATGAGCCTGCAGAGTCCATTAGCTGAAAAAGCTTGAAAAATGGAGAATTTGAATGCCCAAAATAATTTTTGAGAAAGGAAGAGGGAATTTTGGCCTGTAAGACCAAAATAGTTCATATGTTGTCCCAAAAATGAGTGACAGATTTTGGGAACAACAGTTGGCTTCAGTTGGGGAACTTCCTTCAATTGAAATTTTGAAGTAGCTAAGGGGAGTAAAAACCAGAATTTCCAGTGCCTTTAAGTATGCCATTGGGCTATGGAGTCATGCTACCCAAAAAATAAAGGCACCAAAAATAAAAATGAAAAGCATAAAATAGAACTAAAGACTATACAAATATACATATGTACATATGATCTTATCTGATGCTTCAAAAATTGAATTGCTTCATATGCCACCCACTATGAGACAGTGAAAATGGTGTTCCATCCTGATAAACCAGTAAGAAACTATTTTCTCTCTAAAATTGGTGATGGGTGAATGGAACTCTCCACTAGGAATCACATTTTTGTGCACTCCTTTTGGTTATCTCTTTTTGCCCCATGGTAAGGCGTGGTCTCCAATTTGAAAACCATAAATCTTTGCTCTTTTGGTGAAGAGTTCTTTTTCCTGACTTTGGCGTGAAGTAGTATGGTCCACTACCATAGCTTGTTGCTTTTCTGGTTCAGTCTAGCATATGATTTGATTTTCTCCATCAGATACCTGACAAACCATCAGCTCAACATCTCCTTTGGCATGAAAGAGTTTGACACCTTTATCTTGACCAGCCTTTAACCTGATTAATAGAGATTCATACTCAGCAGTGTTATTGGTGTTGCTGAACTACAATTTATATGAAGAAGGAAAGATATCTCTTTGAGGAGATATCAATACAGTCTCAACTCCAACTTTGGTAGAAGATTTTTTGCCATCAAATTCTAGGATCCAAACATCATCAAAAACTTTTCCTTCTTTAGATCTTTTTTAATTTGGAGGGGGAGATTCTTCTACATTTGTACCACGCTCCATTAATCTCTCTGCTATTCTATCTGAACCAATTTTTAGGTTGACACATTCAGGAGCTTCATCAGGTGCCTCATGAACTTCCTCTATGGACAAGAAGTAATTACCCATGCCTGAAGACTCAAATAAAATTTGAGCTTCAGGCGCTGATGTTTGAGTAACCACATATTTTGTCTCCTTTTCAGGGAGAAATCTCTTCATAATGCCTTTGATTGGGATCCTCACCTCAGATAGGTCCATGCTCAATTTTCCACCAACATCCTTACAAAAATTTTGCCCAAGAAGGATGCCGTATGATGCTGGGACGTCGGCCACCAGAACAGTCATCTTGATTCTCTTGTCTGGGAATGCTACAAATGCAAATTGGGCACCCTTGATTTATCCCAGCAGTGGCGCTTGTTTGTTCTCCATGGAGAAATATCTCCTAAATATCTTGGTCAGTGTGAGACCAAGGGATTCAACTACTTTGGCAAGCATGACATTGTCAGACGCACCTGAGTCTATGATGTAATTATTCATCTGATGTTCATTTATCAACAGGGAGACATATAATGGTTCAGTCCTTCTAAGAGCAGCAGGAGGAGCAATGACAAGGTTATTATGGGTGGACATGAGAGTCACCTTTAGAATAGCTAGTCCTACAGGGATGGTTTTATTCTTCACACATTCCACTAACCTATCCAACTGCTCAGAGTTGGATTGCAGAAATTTAAATTTAGACATTTGAATTTTAGTTTTCTTGACATGGTCAATTATGTCAAATGTCTGAAACGAACTAGGAACAGAGGATGGGAGTTCATCCTTTTGGTTTTTAGGAGGGGGAGGACTAGTCTACAAATTTGAAGTTGAAGGTGAAGGCGTATTTGAGGTATTCACCTTTTTAACAGTCACTGGGTCCTTTGGTTGGAAGAGCAGAGTGGTTCCCCGCTTAGCAATTAAAATTGCAGGCTGAGTTTGTTCCTCTATTCTTTCCTTATCAACTTGTTGGGTTGACTGGTTTTTAGACCAGGTGAAAATAGCGTATGATCCTTCAACTACTCCACCTTTACTTTTAGGTTCATCTTGGTAATTTAGGAAACCAATGTTGGAGTCACCAGTTGATTCTTCTTGGTCTGCTGCAAAGAGATCAGTGTCATTTTCTTGATCAAACTTAGGTTGAAAAGAGAAATCATGTTTTGTTTTCAGATATCCAACTGCTAAGTTGGCTAGTACTACTTCAATGACAAGTTTCCCCTATGGGAGAGGCAGACGATTTGGTTACCCTTGACTTCTAGCAGCATTGCCTTGATATGACTGGTTCTGAAATGTCCTCCTTGGCATATCCTGATAAGGAGGAGTAGACATACCTTGAGCCACTTGTCTTTTCAAGGCTAGCAATTTATTTTCCAGCTTTTGCACCATTTGATCAGTGGTGCCTGTAGATGAATTCTCAGAAGATGAAGAAGATTTGTCTATGTTAGGATCTCTTCTATCTTCCTTGCCAAGATGAGAACATATTCCACCTCGATAGCCAAATCTTGAGCAGCAGCAATGTCAAGGATCTAGAACAACAAACATGCTCTGACTCCATTGTTAGGACCGTGAAAGCACCATTGATTACCAAGCAACTAAACATGCGGAATTAAACTAGAATCACAAGTAACTAGAATTCAAAAATAACACAGAATATGAGAGACAATACCCAATTGTATTAATACTCTTCTAGAAAGAAAATACAATAAAGAAGATGCCACTTCTTCTCCACACCTCTCAGAAGCTTCCCACACCTCAAGTGTACAGTAATTCTCAATCAAGAGTTATCTCTCTCTTACAGTCCCAACACACAACTTAAACACAGAGTTGGTGTTCACCTCCAACCAATCAGTATCACTACTACCAGTACACAAGTGTTCCACGCACTCCACAAGTGCTCCACGCACTACAAGTACTCAACGTACTCCAAGTAGATCTTCCATGAACTTGCAACAACCTGTAACTCAAATGATCTTACTTTAGAAGGGACTACCTTGCCTTCCTCTTTGCTCTTTGATCGAGTACACACCGTACTCCAAGTAGATCCTGCCTGATCTTGCTCCCTGTTGTGTTGTTGTCACCTTGATTCTGTTGCCACCTGCAGATCAACTTGGTTCTACACACCTACAAACCTAGACCTTACACACACATACACCTACAGATCAATGATCTTACTTACCATGTAGATCTCCAAACATGGCCTTGCACACCTGTTGACCAAGATCCTACATACATGAAGAATCCTTCTGATTCTTCAAACCAGCACCCACACTTGGCACTGTGGCACTAGGAGGAACACACCTTGCTCTCTTCACACATAGAAGGAGCTAATATTTGCTCTCTTACTCTCTATTATAAATTACAATATAGCCCATGAGTCTATTATATAGATCTCATGCAAACAATAATTAGACACCTAATTACAATAATTAGATCTGTAGCTCCAAGACTATAATTAGCCTTCTTCATGCAAACAATTGGTTTATTAACAAACTATCCGTAGAACTCACAGTTTGGAACCGCATAGGAGACCGACGTCGGTCCCTGTCTACCTGGGGGTGACTGACGTCTGCTGATCTCTGACCGTTGTCGGTAGCTTCCTGTCTCCATCTAGCCGACGTCAGTTGGCCTGACCGACACCGATGACTGTGACACTCAGCACCCTCTTCCAATGTCTACATCAGTGAAGTTTTTAGCTCCACAACCTAACAATCTCCCACTTGGAGATAAATAGCTGCATTATACCTATACATGTACACTGTCTAATCTATTTCTTGGCTTGTATCCCTCTTCAAGCTCAACTTTGAAGACCACCCACCACATAACCTGTGGTGTACCTCCTGTCATCCAAGTAACCTGTCACATCTGCATCTACAAACCCATGTAGAAAAGAATTTGACCCTGCATCGCATGTCAACCTACTGCTGGTCCCTCTCAGATACCTGAGAATCCACTGAACTGCCCTCCAGTGCTTCTTTCCTAGATTGGCTCCAAACTTTCTGATAGCACCCACTACTTGGGCAAACTCAGGTCTATACCAGACCTCATGTGATTTTAAACACTAAACTATCTAGCCCTTGGTGTGCTTTGATTCTGCATCTTGCGTATTGAACCTTGCTAACACATGATTTATATCAGCTCCCACTGGAGACAAAATCAACCTGTGATCTTCCATGTCTCTCATGCCAAAGAATTTTGCTGCTCTAAATTCCTCATGACATGCCACTGAACTAACCTTACCCTTAGCTTAGCAAAACCCTATATGTACAAACCTACTAGCTAGCATACCATCCACATACAGTAATAAGATAATGTTGCAATCATCATCCCCCTAGTAAGACAAACACAATGGTTACACTGACATTGACTAAAGCCCTACTTTGTCATCCACCTGTCAAAATCTGTACCACTATCTTGCAGCTTCTTCAAGACCATATGACTTGGCCTTCTGTCTCACATATCTATTCTCTCTATTCTTTAACTAAGGAATTCATTCATCTTTTAGTGCTTTCTTTCGGCTGGTAACCCTACCAAATCTCATGTTTGGTTCTGCATCCTATTCATGCCATGCTCCCACTATTTCCTAGATCCTTCCTGCTCTGCAGTGAGCAACAAGTATAAAAAATAGGAACAACAAATTTGAGGCTTACTTACCACTTTCAGTCCTCCATATGGGCATTTGAGACTCTTTGATAGCTTGATGTCTGCCCAAAATCTGTCTCAGTGATCGACCTCGGTCACCACACAATCTACATCCGACTGACGTCGGTTCTATGTGACTATCCTTTCTGCTGATGCCAATTTTCTGACCAACGTCGGTCTTACCTGGTCACTGACGTTGGTTTTATGACCGACGTCGATAGCCACCCTGCCTGACACCATCATCTTTGGTCTGCACATGACCGACATCGACACCTATCTATTCGACGCCGGTTCCCCTTGACCAATGCTAGTAACTGTGTTCGCCTGTGAGTGATGACTTTTTACTCGCGAGCTCTCCATGGATCAAAACCCTATCCAAATCACCCTGCTCAGAGATGTCCATCCTTATCCACTGATCTCTATCCATCATCTCCTCCAAAAACACTAAAGCTTTCTAGTTCTTAAGTCTGTCAAACACATCTATCTTCCGCTTAAGAACATGCATCTCCTTCTTGCTCATATGACCAAGCCTATAAAGTCACGTCTTCGCAACAGAAGAAGAATCAGTAATATAAGTAGATAGATAAAGGATACCTACTTTCTTACCACTGTCTAATTTAAGTGCATCCGCTGTGAGAGTTACTATGCATCTCTCATCACCCAACGTTTTTAAAGAAATTAGACTCATTTCTAAGACTAGTACTTGCATGACCTCATTCAACACCCATGTGTTACATGTTTGCAATTTTAGCTTCACTTTTCCTTTGCCAATTCTTTGACAAGGCTCACCAACCTCTCTAGTTCAGGTTGCATGGAAAGAGGCAATAAAATCTATAAAACAAGATTCTACTTTATCCAAGAAACATTCTAGAGCATCCTATGCAACAACACCTGCAACATCTGCTTCTTCAATTCTTTCATGCTGATTTGCTACCAACCAATAATATTTCTTTACCTGCTCTTCCTTTTCATAACACCGTAATTGACCATTTGTGCTTTTCAATTCCTCCATTCTTAGTGTACTTTTAACTGTCATTGCTATACTCCCACTCAATCAAAAATCCCTGAGAGTGACCTGTAATCAAATACAAAACTTGCTCCCTACAACCTTAGCTCTGATACCAACTGTCAGGAATCTAGAACAACAAACATGCTCTGACTCCACTGTTAGGACTGCGAAAGCACCATTGATTACCAAGCAACTAAACATGCAGAATTAAACCAGAATCACAAGTAACTAGAATTCAAAAATAACACAGAATATGAGAGACAATACCCAATTGTATTAATACTCTTCCAAAAAGAAAATACAATAAAGAAGATGCCACTTCTTCTCCATACTTCTCAGAGGCTTTCCACACCTCAAGTGTACAGTAATTCTCAATCAAGAGTTATCTCTCTCTTACGGTCTCAACACACAACTCAAACACAGAGTTGGTGTTCACCTCCAACCAGTCAGTATCACTACTGCTAGTACACAAGTGCTCCACGCACTCCAAGTACTCAATGTACTCCAAGTAAATCTCTCATGAACTTTCAACAACTTGCAACTCAAATGATCTTACTTTGGAAGGGACTACCTTGCCTTCCTCTTTGCTCTTTGACCGAGTACACACCGTACTCCAAGTAGATCCTGCCTAATCTTACTCTCTGTTGTGTTGCTGTCACCTTGATTCTACTACCACCTGTAGATCAACCTGGTTCTGCACACCTACAAACCTAGACCTTGCACACACATACACCTACAGATCAATGATCTTACTTACCATGTAGATCTCCAAACGTGGCCTTGCACACTTGCTGACCAAGATCTTACATACATGAAGAATCTTTTTGATTCTCTAAACCAGCACCCACACTTGGCATTGTGGCACTAGAAAGAACACACCTTGCTCTCTTCACACACAGAAAGAGCTAATATTTGCTCTCTTACTCTCTAGCATAAATTACAATACAGCCCATGAGTCTATTATATAGATCTCATGCAAACAATAACTAGACACTTAATTACAATAATTAGATCTGCAACTCCAAGACTATAATTAGCCTTCTTCATGCAAACAACCAGTTCGTTAATAAACTATCCATAGAACTCACAGTTCAGAACCACACAGGTGACCGACATCAGTCCCTATCTATTTGAGGGTGATTGACGTCGGCCGATCTCTGACCATTATTGGCAGCTTCCTGTCTCCATCTGATTGACGTTAGTTGGCCTGACCGATGCCGACAACTGTGACACTCAGCACCCTCCTCCAATGTCTGCATCAGTGAAGCTTTTAGCTTCACAACCTAATAAGCAAGGTCTATCTGGCTGGCACGTCTCAACAAAAAACTCACTTCAAGCAACTGTGAGTTGATGAAAAAATATTTTAAGTTCTCAGGTGTAGGCTGAGCAATGATAGGAATCTGATTTCTCAACTTATCAAACTTAGAAATGAAGTCCCTCATATGTTCATGAGGTTCTTTCTTCATCTGTGTGATCTAGGCTAGCAAGGCATGTGCGTCTTATACAGGATTGAATCTGGGTTCAAATTTGGCTTTGAGAGTGTCTCAGTCAGTCACTGATCGAGCCTACAAATGGTAAAACCAATCTGTAATAGCACCTTGTAATGTCTCTACAAACATATTGATTGCTACGTCTTCATACTCCACACCTATCACACTGCAGGCTATGCTAAATGTTGTGATGTGTTCATCAAGATGAACTCTCCCATCACCAAAGAATTTGGAGAAATTGTTCCTTTAACTATGAGGTAGCTCATGTAGAGGTGGGGTTAAATTGAGTGGGCCAAAAGAGTTACCCCAAGGGCCTTTAACTGCCATTATATGGATATGAAAAGGGGGGATAATAAATCTTGGTGTGGTATGTACAGGAAAAGCTATGCTAGCAGAGAAAAAATAAGCTTTGCCTTGTATTGGTGACCTGGTGTTGGTAGGAGGAAGATTCCTAGTTCGTTGAAGGTGAGGTTGTGGAGGAAACAAATCAAAATTGCTCTGCTGCACCAACTCAAAAATAGGGTCAACAACACCTTGAGATTTTTGGCTTCTTGTATAGCATGGAGCTGCCAGATTGTAGAATAAAAATGGAAAAGAACTGGCCCTACTTTAGCTTGGAGCTTGAGGCTCCAAACTACTCGTTCTTTCCAGTTGGCATGGAATTACCAGAGAATTGACTTTTAAAAGTGAAACGTTTGATCCCCAGTGGCTCTGGTTCATAGCTCGGAGTATATAATGGAAATGGATAAGGCTATAATGATAATGGATAATGGAAATGAATAAGGATAGGAACTACTTCAATCTGAAACTTGAGGCTTTAGACCGCACGTAACATCCCCAGTAGAGTCACCAAAAAATTGTTGAGTGAATATTTTGTCACTAGTTTACTGATGAACAAAATAGGTCATATCAATCACAACAAAGGAGATTGGTCAGCCAGATGTGCAGGTTTACCACATCAAAAAGGGACAAATCTCTCCTCTCATCAAGGGGAGGTTCCCTTATACCTATGAGGGGCTATATATATATATATATATATATATATATATATATATATATATATATATATATATATATATATATATATATATATATATATATATATATATATATGCAGAAAATAATACTCAGGGTAGGATAACACCATCCATCTCTCTTTTTTCAGAGATGATGTTCATAGACAAAGGAGAAATTTAGGAGGAAACAATGAAGGCACTTCTCTTCTTTCAGAAGTGGTCTTACAGCAAATAGCCAGAGTTCTTTCTGGTAGGTAACAAGTAACTGATAACAAAGGGCATAGTAACCAACAGACTGAGATGTAGCACAAAGTCTCCACCTCGACTACCCAAGAGTGAAATATGAAGGACAATGAGGGCACAAAGTTATCCCAATGTCCTTTACATAGGAATAGAAAATAGATAAACACACTAAAGACAATTATGGCAGCACAAAGTCTCTCCATAATTGGCTTCAGGACACCTTCTTGATTACTTCCACTAGTTCTGCTTATTTCAATAAAATGGATAAGAATGCATTCAAGAAATAGACATAAGAGCAAATCTCCTAAATGACACAAGCTATAACAACACAAACTCTGAAAGTAACCTGCTTTCTCATTCAAATAAAGAAATATGATCAACAATCTGAGCTCAAAGTCTCACTAATTGCCTTTCAATTTTGGCAGAGTTTTGCTTCTATAACAGAGAGATTTTTCTTGTGAAAAGAAGAGATTTACAATATATAGTAGCCAAAAAAGGCTTGGCACTTTGTTCCATGGAACGGCCTATGCTGCATTCAATGCCTTGAATGCATTTTTAGCTTTGTCAAGGGACCATGCTAAAACAAGGTGGCTACCTTAACTGTGGCATGTCACTTCATCTCAAATGTCTTCTCCTGGGCCTGAGTCATCTGGTCTATCACTTGATATTTGCACAACTATCTATTTCACCTTTACTCCAAAGGAGAAAAACGGGCTATGTTTTTAACGTTTTCAAGCTCAAATATCTACTTGGTGGACTGTTCCACCTACTGGAATAACTTCTACGTAGATATTTCTGGTCTTTCCCTCTTTATCTCTTCCTGGTTTTGTCTTTTCCTAGAATTTGAGCTCTCAGGGCTATATTCCTAGCTTTGCTAACTTTTTTGACTCCTCTCAACGGTTCTTTCTTTTGGCCTTTAGGCCTTTGAATGTGTTCAGGTATGCGCTCAAGCCTTTAAAGATCAACGGTTATTTTATTACCCCAAATTTGACGTCTGCAGGGACGCATCAGATGTCTGGATCCCAACAGCTAGTTTGCGATGCTTAATCTTGATGTCTTCGGGCTCATCACCTTCCTTGGCAATTCCTTCAACTTTCTTGTTTGATCCTTCCTGAAGGGGAGTTATCCCTTCATCTTTGGCCGAGAGTCCCCCGTAAGGGTACCTGCCCTTTGGGGTCCTTCGAGTGGCCTTTAGGCAATCTTCGGGTGGTCTTTAGATTCAATTCCTTTAGACAAAATGTCTAAAGGAATTCCTTCAAACTTTTTATCTGGAAGAATTCACCTTGTCTTTTTTCTTTGAACAAATCCAAAGGAATTCCAACTTTTTTGCCTTGTTCACTTTTCTGAAGAAAATCTTACCCTTTCAGCGTTTTACAATGGTCCATTTTGCTCATCACCTTCCCTCCACAAGGGCACTCACCTTTAGTTCACTGCGCTTTGTAAGGATACTTTGGCCTTTGGGCTTTGGGGCACTCCTTTGAACCGGCTAATTGAACTGACCAATTGAGCTAACGGTTCATCATGTGTTTCACTCATTCAATTAACCGCTTGAACCAACTACTCGATGAACCTTTGAACCATTTTGGTTCAAGGTTCAACGGTTCAATGGGTCAAGCCTTCTTCTTTTCGTTAAGTCTTTTGAAGCCGTTGAACTTGCTAAAGTAGTTGAACTTTGAACTTTTGCTGAAGCGCTTAACATCTTTAATCTTGCTGATGTCGTTGAACTTTTGAACCCGTTGAACCTTTGAACCCTTTGAACCATTTTGGTTCAAGGTTCAACGGTTCATGCCTTTGTTTGAAGCTTGCCATGGACCTTTTGGTTGAACCTCGGTATTGAACCAACCTTGAAATTGCCTAAGTGTTGGGAACTTATTTCTTTCCTACGGAGTCTATAGAAATGAGCCTGTGGAGTCCGTAGAAATGAGCCTGCAGAGTCTGTAGACATGAGCCTATGGAGTTTTATAAATGAGCCTGTAGAGTTCGTAAAAATGAACCTGCAGAGTTTGTTAGCTGAAAAAGCTTGAAAAATAAAGAATTTGAATGCCCAAAATAATTTTTGAGAAGGGAAGAGGGAATTTTGGCCTGCATGACCAAAATAGTTCATATGTTGTCCCACAAATGAGTGATAGATTTTGGGAACAATAATATCTACCATAGGAGAAAGAGGATCACATTTTATAATCATATATGTGGGTGAATGGGAAGACACAACACTTCATCAAAGAAAGTGGTAGTTATAAAAAATTGATCTCTACTAATATAATTAAGAGGTTGAATATTTCAATAACACCTCCTTCATAGACATACTTTGTTAGACAAGTGAATTAGACTTAAGATATCGATGTCAGTTGAAAATATTTCCTACCCTACTTCATAAGACTATTCAATGATGAGGGGTCATGTGATGTGGCACACTTGGATGTCTATGTTGTTATTTTTATACATTTTTACATGTCAAATTGTCATAATGTCTATAAGGATAGACCTTAGAGTGTCATCATTACTCAGGGTGACAAGCTTTATTAGATATCAAAGGTGCTTCCTATAAAGTTAGTAGTAGTGATCAATTCAAATCAATGTCAATATGAGATTTCTTAGAAGAAGATATTGTTTACTCATGATTATGCCTAAGGAGGATTAAAATATTGTAGTAACCACATCTATAACAAAAGCATATATATTAGATATTATTAGAATATAAATATATCCTTGCCTCATCAAAAGGTGTACCTCTATTTTTTCAAGTGAAACATTAAATTCAATTGATCCTTAACACCAAAATGACAAATAAATAATTGTAAAAATAACATGTGCTCAAGAATGGTGGGATCAAATGTCAAATTTAGGATTTGATTTCAAAAGCTCACATACAACTAGATAAGTCACATTGTGAGCTCCTAACCCAATTGTACATGGTTATAATAAGGGTGAGACATGATGACTCTACATTGAGTCTTGGGTCCTGAACAAGGTCACTGTATTGAACTAGTATCCACTCCCATGGATTAATGACCATCTGAACCAACTCAGGGGAGATAACTTATTTAAAAGTATCCATTAACCTAATTGAAACCTGAAAACCCACATTTAAATATAATCAAGGTTTGTTTGAGTGGTCTATCACACCATTTAGTTTGACCAATGCATTGATGACATTCATAAGGATTATTTTCTAGTTGGATGACATCATCATATTCAATAAGACATAGTAGCTCACATGTGACATGTTCAATAATTCTTTAATACCTTACACGAACATAAGTTATTGTATTTGTATTGACTTAATATTCATCATGATTTCACTAGATATATCAAGTCTTGAGTAGACTATTAATCATGAAGCCAACCAATTAGTAAAAAGGTAAGGACACACCTTTGTCAATTCTAGAAAAACCTTGAAAGTCTATCTCAATAGATTTTATGTTAGATCTTCCCACAGCTAGGCATGGTAATGATGGTGTTTTTTTGGTCGTCGAAAGGTTCTTAAAGATGGTAGTACTAACACCCTAAAAAAATAGGATGTTAGTAGAGGAAATTGAAAAACCATTTTTGGAGCATGTACGGGTCCATCTTGGCTTGATACAAAGTTTTGTGTTAGATAAGAACATAATTGTTCAAATATTTTGGTCTACAGTGTCATTCATGATAGACACAAAACTAAAAATTCCACTGCATTCCATCATCTAAAAGATGGAAAAATAGATGTGGTCAACTCCCTGATTGTGCATTTATCTTTGTATCATGTAAAACATCCATGCACATGGGATGAGAGTCTTCCATATTTCCAACTGATAAAATATACATAATAATATATATGCAATGAATAGATCTAGTTGATAAATTAATAGCAAAGGTATACGGATAATTGACACAATATGTAATGAGTAAAACCTCATGCAAAGGTAGAAAACCATAGTGAATTATTCAATACTGAGAAAATTTGGTACCCAATACAATCAGCCTTCTCTGCTCACTTCTCCTCAACAATTTCTCTTCACAAAACCTTTACAATAATCAAGTTGGAAGCTCAGGTAAAAAATATGGTTTCTATACATATTCCATGATTATATTTTACAAAAGTTAAAATACCTTTTTATAATGAGGTGTGAGGCAGACTATTGTAAGCAATGGATCCAAGCTCTCCCCAAACAATGGTCAAATATATTTAATTTAATTATATGAGGATAAATTGTGTTAAATAAATAATATATATTTCATTTATTTAATTGATGTAAATATGTTAAAGCTAAATTAAGCACCACTTAAGCATTACGTGTTCCAACAGTCCCCTTTAATGTTAAGTGGGGATACATGTCATAGTCACCTTTATAATAAAGTCCATAAACTATCTACAATGAATCTAAGAGGCATGTAACATTTTAAAGATTTAAAAATCTTCAACATGACAATATCACCTTTTGAAACAAAAAAAATTATAATTCATAAACTACTTAAAGTAAGTTTTAGGCTAACATGATAGTAAGACTACATCTCATAGTTTCTCATGAATAATCAACCAAGCATTTTAGAACCTTTTATAATATAAGGACCTAAATTACAATATATGTTTTTAAGTATTGCATAAACTATAAACTCACATATGATGAAGTTTATCAAAATCACATAAAGTGACTTATTAAAACGCTTTACAATGATAATAATTATAGAGAAGAAGAAAAAACATATGATCATTTGGAAGTGACATTGCCATGTACTCCCCCTCAATGGCAACTCCAAAAGGCCTAAAATTGTAAAAATTTGATAAAACTTGGTAGCACCAATTGGTTTTGTGAAGATATCTACCACTTCTTCATCCGTAGAATAAAACTAAAGACCAATATCACCATTGAAGACTCTCATGGATAAAATACACATGAACTTTAATATGTTTAGTTCATTGGTGTTGCATTAGATTTTTCACCAAAGCTATACAACTTTGATTATTAAAAATAAGGGTGGTACTATGAGAAATATCTAAATAGAGTTATTTTAACAACTTTCAGAGTCACATGACTTCTTTAGCAACTTCCACAACACTTCTATACTTTATTTTTGTAAAAGAGATAGAAATAGTATATTATTTTTTGTTGCTCTAAGTGATAGCACACGCACTAAACTTAATGATTTAACTTTTTTAAGAATATTGGAATCTTATTCCTAATTTAGTTAAAGGTCTTAGTTGACTAAATCAGTAAATAATATTGCAATAATTATAGTACTAATTTGTATAATTTATTTGACTTTTGTAGCTTTTTAAAAATAGTAATGAAAGAGGAGAAATGTAACTTGTCTTTAAAATATGCTGATACGACTGACATGGAGGTTGATATCGACTATGCAAGACTAGGATAGTGTCGTGAACCAGGATCTAGCTTTCATTCAATGAAAAGATAGGAGCATCAAAAATAGAACACTTCGAGGTCTGATGCTATATTCTAGGCCCTGTCACTATTATCCAAACTGGTCACAGAGATCTAAGTTTTTTACATTTTCTCTGTTGTCTTTGTGTGAGCCTATTTGTAAAATTTTGTATCTTGAATGTCAACAGAGCTCCTTGTAGATCAAATTTAATCTTCAAACCCTAGACCTTCATTATGCTTAAATAAAATGTGAGAAAGATGCAGGGGTTAACGTGTGTAAGATGCATTAAACATGTATACACACCCCTTATATAAGCACGCTGTCTACATACCAATACTTTGAAGAGGGATCAAGCCATATGTAGTTCTCCCACTTGATGTATTTTATGTAATAGTGTAACGAAGATGCAACAATGCTAAACTAGATGTGCTTGAGGTGGTTAGGGACTGATGTGAGGATTTAGATATGAAGATGTATTATATGGTTGTATGTAGAGAATAGGGAAGTTTGCCTCAATTATCTTGCTTGTATTCTTCTTTTCTTGAGAAGTATTTGCCAACCCATTCTAAATAAACTTTGAATGGGATTTTATAGATATCTACTGATCATGGGTTAAATGTATTTACGCTAAGCTAACACAATGAAGAAGAGGAATCAGAAGGAAGTGATCATCTGGACTCAAAATATGATTGGATAAGAATGTTGGAAATGGGACATCTTAGGGTGCATTGTTATCATCCAACCCTAATGCTCTTGTCCTACAGGCTTAGGACCTGGGGGGTGGAACTAGCATGGAAAAAGTAGCCTGACTAAGTTGGAATCAAGTCTCAAAAGTCTATGGATGATTGGGAATAATAAAAAAGGTGTCTAAAAGGGTTACGAGATCATGCAAGAGGGACCTATGGGTTGGGTGTCACAAGCCACACTTAAGCTATCAATTTTGACATTTTATATGATTACATTTGCCCCCCTTTATTCTAGCGATACAACAAAGTGAAATACTAAGATAAAAGAAAAGTATAAAGTGTACCTAAATGTACTTGTGAGGGTGAAGCCCAAAAGCTATGTGATGTTGAGTGTGTGTAGAGAGAGAACACATTATGAAGTGTAAATCTACAAGATAAAAATAAAGATTAGATCAGTTCTTACTAGATACGCTATATTTGAAATAAGAATGTACAAAATCTAGGTAAGAGAGAGAGGAAGAGAAAAGAATGAATACACCTCATCAGGTACGTGAACTAATACAAAATCTATTATGATGCTGAGTGGTACTGAGTGATGTTGAGTAATGTTGGGTATGTACTGAACCAAGAGTAATAACATGAATGGTGTTGAGTATTTAATTCCCCAAGCGTGGCTCAAGAATGCAAAGGCTAACCCTTTGGATCCATCGTTGCCCACTAAGTGAAGCTATGTGATCATACATATGCTAATTGATGTTTAGACTATATTTCCAATCTTTTTGAGTAGGTGGCTCAAGAATACAAAGACTAGGTAGACCTTTAGCTCCATCATTGCCCACTAAGTGAAGCTATAAATTGATATCGGTATGAATGTGTGTTGTATGAGATGGATCTTGAAGCCTGTGAATGCTTTATAATCTAATAATGTGTCATGGATAGCCAAATATATGTTATAAACTAGGCCAATCTTGGCCACTCTAGAAGGAGGATATTAGGCTTGTATAAAAACCACTTTGAAACTGAAAACTAGGCTTATGTGTAAGTCATTCGAGAATGTGAAGGTTAGGCTTGTATGAAAGCCACTCTAAAATGATGTCAACCACCTAAAAATGGAATAAGACGTGTAACTACTAAGAATTTTTGGGATAATATACTAATCTTCGGGAAAAAAAAAAGTCAAATGTGTCGTGCACATTGCCCCCAATTGTTCGTGTCTACAACATGGATTCTGATCTAGAATTTATACCATCTAATCTGAAACTAGAAGTGAGAGCCATCATGTCACACATGATGCCCCCTATATATGGACTTTCTAAGAAAAATTGTACTAAAATTTTTGAATCTAAAATGATTTGTATGTGACAAAACTATAGTTAAGCTTATCTTTTTGCCTATTTTTAGAAAATCTAAGTTTTTTGTTGTTTGGATAAGAGCACAAAAAATAGGACACCTTAGTGTTCAACACTATTTTCCATGTCTGACACTGTTGTCCTTTGTTGAATCTAATTACTATTATGTAATCATCACTATTTTTTTGGTCTGTTCTGCTTGGTTTAACCTTTGATTGTTGTTTTGAGTGTTCTAAAAACTAATTTTTTGATTAGTAGGAGCTCTGATCTTTGTGACAAAACCCTTGTTTATTGCCCCCTCTTTTGAAGGTAGGAATGAAGATCCTGTAATGACTACCCTCAGAAGATAGAGCTCTACAAGTGTGTTATGCTATGAAATACATGATATAACAATGATAATCAAAATGATGTCTCAAGATATAGCATAGTTTGTATTGGATATTGTTAGATCAACAGGGGTATGCCTAGATAGATGTAACAATGTAATAACATGTACAATATCCTAAATTAAAATTGAAAATGTTAGTTGTTAGTTATAAAGGAGGGATGGAGCATGATGTCCATCATAGCATCCAAGAAAGCAAGATAATGCATGAAATGGATCACGGCATTGCAAATAGTTGAGAAGCAAACAAGTAACAAGCACACAAGGCAAGAAGCAAGAATCACATGATAGTGGTCAAGAGGTCAAGAAAACAAGGGACATGGGCACATGTCACTCAAATTGAAAAGTAAGCATACAAGGCATGTTCAAATGTCACATAAACACATAATTAGAAACAAGCAAGGTTGGCAAAAGGGCCACAAGCACATATAAGAGTAAAAGCAAAGGAGATTAGCAAATGTCTTGAGGCACACACAAGAATAGAAGCAAAGGACATTGGTAAATGTCTTAAGGCACATAAATGAGGTAAAATAAGAACTAAGAAATGTAATCACATCTAGCTATGCAAAACAAGAAAAGAAGACATGTAATATACTAAAAATACAATCACATCTAACTAATCAAAACAAGAAGTGAAAGTATGCAAGACATGTAGTATAAGACTAGGTATATCCTAAGAAATACATAAATGTTATATACTAGTGAATGTCGATAGAATAATCTATATAAGTTAGTAAGTAATTTACATCAACATGATAACTAGAGTGTGTGGTATAGGAATGACATAACCTAGATGGTGTAGTCATGTAGAAGATTCCCCCAGGGGGTAGATATATTGATGTATGTCTCGAATGTATGAAGTAGGATGCCCCCTTAATGGGTAGAGTGAAGCAATCAAGGATCTAGAAGTCACTGCACACACTCAAAGAAGATCAAGTGAAGCATGGTAATGTAGATAGATCAATAAACAATAGCATAAAATAGCAAAATTTAAGTCTAGCATGGTAGTATAAATGTAAGGCATGGAGAATGTATACAATTGAAATATTTTTGAATATTTGAATGTTTTTGTAATTTAAAATTTTGTACTATTTTTGGTATTTTGACATATTTGAATGCTTTTGTATTTTGGAATATTTGAATGACATTGTATTTTTGATATAAGCTATGTACAATTAATCATGAGGAGACTATGTATAAGAAATACTGAGAAGCTATGTATAATAATTGAAAGGAAGCTATATTTATACAATGATGTAAAAGACTAGGTTGGAGGGGGTAAAGGGTCCAAGGATGGAGCCTACTAAAATCGAGATGGAGGAAGGGATCACAACCATCATCAAATGCCTCAATATCATCATCATAAGTATCATCATATGTTAGATATTTTGTATCTCTGGTGGTTATCTCCTCAGGTGTCAGTAAGATCTGCGATCTTTGTGTAGTTGAAGATCTACCACTCATAATGGTGTCATCCTATCGATGGTGAACTAAAGGTTGTTTTAGTGGTGAAGATGTTGAGTCTTCTTGGGGATGTTTAGTTTTGGTAGCAGATGGCTTTGGTGGAAGTGGTGAAGCTGGTGTTGGTGGTGATGTAGTCTGGATAAGACCCTAAACCTATAGTTTATCCAATCTCTATTGTAAATTTGTACATGAGTTTGTATCATGGCCTATGATCCTGTGAAAGAGACAAAATGAGTGACCATATTATCATGATAGCCTTTTAATAGATTTGTGTCATACTGTAGGTAGTGTGATTAAACCACGATCAATAACATATATAATATAATCTATGGTTGATGATGTGTGCTGCCAGTTTGAATCTGAATGATTAGCTCTATATCCATAGAGGTAACCATGTGAACTATATGTGCCAAGTGATTTGTCTATGGTTGTGAAAGTGGAGTATATCTTGAGAGTGTAGTGAGAGATGCTAAGAGTGATGTAGGATATGTAATGAGAGCTCTAGAGTTATCTCGATACTCTCCTGGCCCAACTATGTTAGGTTGTGGAGCTAAAAGCTTCAACTTGTTGCAGACAAAAAAAAGGAGGTTGTTGAAAACCCAGAAGCACCAGTGTCGGCAGCATGACCGACGTCAGTCATGATCAGTGTAGAAGGCAACCGGCATCGGCAGGGAGTCAGTCGATGTTGGCAACACCAGGCAAGCAGGGACCGACGTCGATCGCCTGTGTGTTCCAGAATTGTTCGTTGCACAAACAGTTAGTTTAGTGAATGGAGTGTTTGCATGTAAAGGCTATTTCAAGTCTAGAGCTGCATGGATAATTATAGTAAACTAAGAGTCTAAGTTATTGTTCAAGTCTGAGATCTATTTATAGACCCATTGGCATGTATTGTAATGTGTGTTAGTGAAGAGAACAAAGTGTGTGTTTCTCCTAGTTCCACTAATGAGCTAAAAAGGAAGGCAAAGAAGATCCTTCCATTGTAAGTATGGTTTGTTGAATTGCAGGTTGCAGGTTCATGGGAGATCAACTTGAAGTACTATAGAGTGCTTGGTATACTGGCAGGGTTATTACTGACTAGTTGAAGAGGTGAACACCAATTTTGTATGTGAGTTGGTTGTTGAGACCGTTTTTGGTAGGAGAGTGTTTTGAAAAAGAATTACTATACACTTGGGGTGTGAAAAGCCTCTGTAAAGTGGAAGAGTGTGGCGGCTCTTTATTGTATTCTTTTCTGTACAAGTATTAACATAAGATTGTATATTGTCTCTCATATTTTGTGCTATTGGTGAATTCTAATTACTTGTACTTCTGGTTATTTTCGCATGTTTAATTACTTAAGTTTGGTAATCATATTGTGCTCTTTTCGAGGAGCAAGATCCTAACAAGTGGGATCAGAACATGTGTGTTTGTTCTTGGATTTTTTGACAACTGATATCAGAGCTTTTAGTTGGGATACTAACAGGTTGGATTAGATTTGGTTAGTGTGTGTTGATTATAGGTTACTCACAGGGGTTTCTATTTGAGTGAGAGTAGAGCAATGGCAGAAGATAGTAAGCTACGAATTGAGAAGTTTAATAGCAGGAGGTCCAAGTTTAGGTATGGCAAAATAACCTGCTGGAAATATGGAAAGAAAGAGCAGGAAAAAAAAGAGTGTTGGTTGGTAGCAGATCAGCATGAAAGACATGAAAAAGAAGTAGATGTTACAGAGTTCGTTGCACGGGATGCTCTGGTATGTTCTTTGAATAAAGTAGAATCTAGGGTTTTAGATTCTGGTGCCTCTTTTCATGCATCCACATATAGGAAATTTTTTCATGAGTATGTCCAGGGAGACTTTGAAGAAATTTGTGTAGGGGATGGTAAGCCTTGTCAGATGGTTGGCAAAGAGAAAGTGAAGCTGAAATTACAAACATGTAACACATGGGTGTTAAAGGAGGTTATGCATGTCCCAATTCTGGAGCGAAATTTGATTTCTGTAAGAAGTTTGGGTGATGAGGGTTGCACAGTAACTCTCACAGCGGACTCTTGGAAGGTTACCAAGGGTGCACTTGTTATAACAAGAGGTAAAAAAGTAGGTACGCTTTATCTATCTATTTGTATTAATGATTCTCTTTTTGGGTTATCTACTTCAGTTGTAGATTCAAAGATGTGGCTTAATAGGCTTGGTCACATGAATAAGAAAGAGATGCATGTTTTTGAGTCAAAAGGTATGCTTTCGGATTTGAAGAGCATAGATCGAGGTTTTTGTATGCAGAAGAAGAAGGTGACGTTTCTTGAGGAATCTGATGTTAGTGACAAGAACAAGAAAGCCTTGGTTTTCAAGGAGAAGGTGACGGACAGAGTTCAGCACAAGGGGTAGAAGAATTCTGAGCAAAGCAAGGGTGATTTGGACAAGGGTTTGATCCAAAAAGAGCTCGCGAGAAGAAGTCAGTTCTCACAAGCAAAATATAGAGACCGATGTCGAGAGAAAAATCAGTGTCGACGTCCAGACAGGGACTGACATCGGCTATGTGAAGACCGACATCGGTGACTCAGGGTAGATAAACACCGGCATCGGCAAGGGAAAAATTGACGTCGGTGATGAGGCAGTCGTAGAGAACCGACATCGATTGGGTGCAGACTGGAATGTGATCGACATCGATCACTGAGACAAATTTTGGGTGGACAGCAAGCTGTCAAGGAGTCTCAAGTGCCCATATGGAGGACTTAAAAGGTAGTTAAGCCTCAAATTCATCATTTCTCTTCTTTACACTACTTGTTGCTCACTTATGGTAAAGAACCAGGAAGTTGTTAAAGAAGCAAAATAGGTAGATCCAAGAAACAGTGAAAGCTTGGCATAGATGGAGGATGTGATTCTTTGGAGGAGAACCAAATAAGAGTTTTTAGTGGAGTTGTCAGCTGGAAATAAGCACTGAGAGACAAATAGATGTTCAGGATGAAAAAGAGCAGAAATAGATATGTAAGACGGAAGATCAGGGTATATGGTCTTGTATAAGCTGCAGGGCAATGAAAGTTTGATCATTGCGTTTCTCTTTATCAGGTTAGATAATATTAGCTACATTATCTTATTACTGTATGATGTGCTTGTTGCAAGGTTACATATACAGAGAGTTGTTGAACTAAATGTAAAGCTAGTTCAGGGGTGTGTCATGGAGAATCTGAGAGCAGCAAGATTCTTTGGCATGAGTGTGTTTTAGGGACATGAAAGGTCATATGTTGACTTTGTTTCAGGATGATTATGTGAGATCGGTTAGCACGTCGATGGTTGGATAGTTCACAAAATAGGGTCTTGATTCACATAATGAGGTTAAGTGCATGGTATATGCTACCCTGAGTTTTTTCAAGCAGTGGGAGTTGTCAAAAAGTTAGGAGCCAATTCGAGAAAGAAGCATTGGAGGGCAGTTCAGTGGATTCTTATAGGGACCAGCAGTAGGTGCACATGCTATGCAGGTTCAAGTTATTTTCTACATGGTTTGAGATGTGGATGTGGCAGGTGATTTGGATGACAGGTTTTGCACTACAAATTTTGTGGTGATTGGTCTTCAAAAGTGATCTTGAGGAGGGATACAGAGCCAAGGGAACAAACTAGACAGTGTACAGGTACAGTTACAATTGTTTATCTCCAAGTGGAAGATTGTTAGGTTGTGGAACTAAAAGCTTCAACTTATTGCAGACAAAGAAAAGGAGGTTGCTAAAGACCCAGAAGCACTGGTGTCGGCAGCATGACCGACGTCGGTCATGATCAGTGCAGAAGGCAATCAGCGTTAGCAGGGAGTCGGCAGCATCAGGCAAGCAAAGACCGGCGTCGGTCGCCTGTGTGTTCCACAATTGTTCGTTGCATGAATAGTTAGTTTAGTGAACGGAGTGTTTGCATGTAAAGGCTATTTCGAGTCGTGAATTGCGTGGATAATTATAGTAAACTAAGAGTCTAAGTTATTGTTCAAGTCTGGGATCTATTTATAGACCCATTGGCATGTATTGTAATGTGTGCTAGTGAAGAGAACAAAGTGTGTGTTTCTCCTAGTTCCACTAATGAGCTAGAAAGGAAGGCAAAGAAGATCCTTCTATTGTAAGTATGGTCTGTTGAATTACAGGTTGCAAGTTCATGAGAGATCAACTTGAAGTACTATAGAGTGCTTGGTGTACTGGCAGGGTTATTACTGACTGGTTGGAGAGGTGAACACCAATTTTATGTGTGAGTTGGTTGTTAAGACCGTTTTTGGTAGGAGAGTGTTTTGAAGAAGAATTATTGTACACTTGGGGTGTGGGAAGCCTCTGTAAGGTGGAACAGTGTGGTGGCTCTTTATTGTATTCTTTTCTGTACAAGTATTAATATAAGATTGTATATTGTCTCTCATATTCTGTGCTATTAGTGAATTCTAGTTACTTGTGCTTTTAGTTATTTTTGCATGTTTAATTGCTTAAATTTGATAATCATATTGTGCTCTTTCTAAGGAGCAAGATCCTAACAAGTGGGATCAAAATAGGTGTGTTTGTTCTTGGATTCCCCGACAAACTAGTGTAAAGCTCAATCCACACAAATAGTCATATGTGAGTGTGGGTGTCATATCATCATCTAAAGTAGTTTGGGAATATGTATCAACATCATGTACATATGGTAACTCAAAATTTACCATAAAGAGTAACTGTGATATGAGAGTCTCATCAACTGTATTAGTAGAAGATGATGGTGTAGTGAGAGTATTTGTAACTATCAGAGTAATTGTAACTATTAAAAGAAATATATGTTAAGGTGTGGAGCCTAAAAGCTTCACCAAAGAGCGCATTTTAACAGTTGCAGGTTTACACAGTCACCAGCGTCGGTCAAGAATGATCGACGTCGATCAGGAGCAGTTCAAGAGACGCCGGCGTCGGCAGGGATCGATCGACATCGGTCACAGGCAAGCAGGCAAGAACCGGCATCGATTATCTGTGCGTCCAGAGAGTTATTTTCGATGATAGAATTGAGTGTTTGCATGATGAGATTAATTCATAGTCTTAAATACGCATCTCTATTATTAGTAAGACTGTTTTTAGAGCCCTTATTTAAGAGGCATAACTGTTGGTTGTAAATGCATGCTCAAGTTTCTTAATTCTATATTAGAATTAGATCTTCTTAGCTTATTGTATTGGTATGTTGAAGAACAATACAAAATTGTATAGGTGAATCATTTTAGGTTGTTGGAGTTGATTGTACTTGAGAGAGAGAGCTCTTGAGGGAAAGAGATCTAAAGAGAGATCTCTGCATCTGAGAGAGGTGTGGAAGAAAGAAATTTTTTCAATTGTATTTTTTTTGTAAAGAGTTTAATACAAGTTTTCAAGGTGGTTTCTTGTATCTCTTGTTCTTGCTATTTATCATTCTAGTTACTTATCTATCTGATTTAATTTCGTGATTTATTGCTTTCATAAGTGTAATCAAATTGTTGCTTGATCTCCAACAAGTGGTATCAGAGAAAGGTTGTTGGCTCATAGCTTGATACCAACAAGTGGTATCAGAGCCTTGGTTGTAGGTTCAGAGCTCGATATCCAATAAGTGGTATCAGAGCTCAGGTTCACTAACAGGTGGTTCAGATCTGTGTAGTGTGTATTGATTATAGGTTACTCACAAGGGTTTTTGCAGAGATTTTTGTTTGAGTGGGAGAAGTAATGGCAAAAGAAAGTAAACTGAGAATGAAAAAATTTAATGGCAAAAATTATCAACATTAGAGAATGCAGATAGAGGATTATCTGTATCAGAAAGATCTATACTTACCGTTAGGTGGGATTGTAAAGAAGCCCACAGACATGGATGATGAAGAATGAGAAGTTCTTGATAGAAAGGCTCTGGGGTCTATAAGACTGAGTCTGACATCTACTGTGATATTTAATTTATCACAGGCAAAGTCTACGGTAGAGTTAATGACTACTTTAGCAAATTTATATGAAAAACCCTCAGCTTCTAATAAAATATATCTTATGAAGCAATTATTTAATTTGCGTATGCAGGAAGGTGGATCTGTATCTAATCACCTGAATGATTTTCATGAAATTATAAATCAATTAAGTTCAGTCAATATTGTGTTTGATGATGAAATTAAAGCTCTTTTAATATTATATTCTTTATCTTAAATCTGGCATAGCTTAGTAATGGCAGTTAGTAATACTGCATCTGCTTCAAATATTTTAAAAGTAGAGGATGTTGCTAGTGTTATCTTGAATGAAGAAATTTGTAGGAAAAGCACAGATGAAACATCAGAGAACGCTTTAAGTTTTGAGAGCAGGGAAAGGCAAAAAGAGAAGAGCAAGAAAGGGAGATCAAGGTCTAAATCTAAGGTGAGAGGTAGATCTAAATCCAAAAATGGCAGGAAGCCACAATGCTAAAATTGTGGAAAGATGGGGCACATAAGTAGAGATTGTTGGTCAAAGCCTAAAGAGGACAATCAGCACGAAAGAAAGAAAGAAGCAAAGGTTGTAGGTATTGCACAAGATGCTTTAATATTCTCTTTGCATAATAATATAAAATCTTGGGTGTTAGATTCTGGTGCATCTTTTTATGCTACCCCTAATAGAGAATATTTTAGTGACTATGTCCATGTAGATTTTGGAATAGTGTATTTAGGAAATGATGAGTCTTGTAAAATTATTGGCAAAGGTAAAGTGCAGCTGAAAATTTAGAATGACAACACATGGGTGTTGAGAGATGTTATGCATATTCCTAGCTTGAAGAGGAATTTGATTTTTGCAAAAAAGTTAGGGGATGAAGGTTGTACAGTAACTCTCACAGCTGAATCTTAGAAGGTGACCAAGGGTGCACTTGTAATGGCCAGAGGTAAGAGAGTAGGTACTCTCTATTTATGTAATTGTGTTACTAACAATTCTCTTTCTGTATTATCTACTTCAGATGTAGATGCAAAATTGTGGCACTCAAGGCTTGGCCACATGAGTGAGAAGAGAATGTCAATTTTTAAGTCAAAAGGTAAGCTTTCAGATTTGAAAAGCATAGATCTGGATTTTTATGAGCACTGTGTTTTTAGGAAACAGAAGAGAGTGAATTTTCTCAAGACTGGGTCAACAAAGAAAAAGCATAAGTTGCAGCTTGTTCACACAGACGTGTGGGGACCGGCTCAAGTTACTTCTATTGGAGGATCACAGTACTATGTTTCGTTCATAGATGATGTTACAAGAAAGATATGGATCTATTGTATTAAGAAAAAATCTGATGTATTTGAGACTTTTAAGATATGAAAAGTTATGATTGAGAATGAAATATGCCAGAAGATTGAAGCACCTGAGATTTGACAATGGTGGTGAGTTCTGTAGCTATAAGTTCAACTGGTATTGTTATATGCATGGAATCTATAGGCAAAAGACAGTTCCAAGGACACCTCAATAGAATGGAATTGCTGAAAAGATGAACAGAATAATTATGGAGCGTGCAAGATGTATGAAATTGCATGATGGTTTGCCCTTAGAGTTTTGGGCAGAAGTTGTTGACACTGCAGTGTACTTGATTAACAGAGGACCCTCTACAGCTCTGGATGGTGGAATTCCAGAAGAGGCATGGATAGGTAAAAAGGTAGATCTCTCTTTTTTCAAAGTTTTTGGTTGTGAAGCTTTTGTGCACGTTGATAAAGAAAATAGAAAGACGTTGGATGCTAAGTCTATGAGGTGCACGTTTATTGGCTATGGCTCTGATGATTTCAGTTTCAAATTTTAGAATCTAAGAACTAATAAGATAATTAAGAGCCGTGATGTTGTTTTCAATGAAAAAGTGATGTATAGTGATCAGCTGAAGAAGCTGAATCAATCTGGGCAGAGCAATGGAGAATTGGACGAGGTGACGGTCTAAAATGAGCTCGCGAGAAAAAGAAATAATCACTTGCAAGAAAACACAGAGACCGACATCGGCCAAGAAGGAACTGATGTCGATAGAACAAAAATTGATGTCGATCATACAGAGACCGACGTCAATAGGACAGGAACCGACGTCGGTCAGGTAGAAACGACGTCGACCAGTTACAGGCTGGAAGTGACCGAGGTCGGTCACTGTCAGAAAATTTAAGTGGACGTGTTGTGGATGAGTCTCAGATGCCCATCAGGGGGTCAGAAAGGGTAAGTAAGCCTCCAATTTGATATTCTCCTTCATTATTCTATTTATTGCTTATTGATGGTGGAGAACCAGAGAGTTTTGAAGAAGCATTACAAGTGGAGTCCAAGAGTCAGTGGGAGCGTGGCATGGTTGAAGAAATGGAGTCCTTAAAAGAGAACCAAACATGGAATTTAGTTGAGTTGCCAGCTGGTAAGAGAACACTGAAGAATAGATGGACCTACAGATTGAAGGAAGGTGAGAATAGACAGATGAGATATAAGGCTAGGTTGGTAGTGAAAAGATTTGCACAAAAGCCAGGTATTGATTTTGGTGAGATTTTTTTTCCTGTTGTTAAAATGACTTCTATACAGACTGTATTGTCTTTAGTTGCTATTGAGGATTTGCATCTTGAGCAGCTAGATGTTAAGACAACATTTTTTCATGGAGATTTGGATGAGGAAATATATATGGAACAGTCGAAAAGATTTGAGGTCAAAGGTAAGGAGAAGTTAGTGTGCAGATTGAAGAAAAGCTTGTATGGCCTCAAGCAAGCTCTTAGACAGTGGTATTTGAGATTTGACAGGTTTATGACTGAACATGGCTACAGTAGGTGTCAATATGACCATTGTGTGTATTTTAAGAGATTGAATAATGGTAGATATATTATTTTGTTGTTGTATGTAGATGATATGCTAGTTGCAGGATCACACATGCAGGATATCTCTGAGCTTAAGGTGAAATTAGCTCAAACGTTTGCCATGAAGGATTTGAGAGTAGCAAAGAAAATCCTTGGCATGAGCATTAAGAGAGACAAGAAAAATCACAGGTTGATTTTTTCTCAAGAGAATTATGTGAACAAGGTGTTGAAACGGTTCAATATGCAGGATGCAAAACCGGTAAGCACACCTTTGGCTGGACATTTTAAGTTGAGTAAAGAACAATGTCCTAATTCACATGATGAGGTAGAGTACATGAGTAAAGTTCCATATTCTTTCACAATAGGGAGTTTAATGTATGCAATGGTTTGTACTAGACCGAATATTTCCCAAGCAGTGGGAGTTGTAAGTAAGTATATGGCCAATCCAGGTAAGGAACACTAGAAAGCAGTTCAGTGGATCCTTAGATATCTGAGAGGAACCAGCAGTAAGCATTTGTGCTATGGAGTTTTAGATACTTTTCTACATGGTTATGTAGATTCACATATGGCAGGTGATTTGGATGGCAAGAGCACCACAGATTATGTTTTCACTGTTGGTGGAACGGTGGTTAGCTGGATATCAAAGTTGCAGAAGGTTGTTGCCTTGTCAACTACAGAAGCAGAGTATATTGCAGTCACAGAGGCTAGCAAACAGATGATATAGATGACACGGTTCATGAAAGAGCTTGGAAAGGAGCAAGAGAGTTGCAAATTATACAACGATAGTCAGAGTGCAATTCATTTGGTTAAAAATTTAGCCTTTCATTCAAGAACAAAGCATATATAGCTTAGGTACCACTTCATAAGACATGTATTGGAGAATGGTGAGTTGAAGCTGGAGAAGATCCATACAGATAAGAATCCTACTGATATGTTAACCAAGTCAGTTACAAAAAAGAAGTTGAATCTTCATTCAACTTCTATTGGTCTTCATGATTGAGTTGAAGATGGAGGAGCTAGAAAATGTTGTTGTACAGGTACTGGTATAGCTGTTTATCTCTAAGTGGGAGATTGTTAAGGTGTGGAGCCTAAAAGCTTCACCAAGAAGCATATTTTAACAGTTGCAGGTTTACACAGTCACCGGCGTCGGTCAGGAGCGATCGACGTCGATCAAGAGCAGTTCAGGAGACGCCGATGTTGGCAGGGATTGGCCGACGTCGGTCATAGGCAAGCAGGCAGGAACTAGCGTCGGTTACCTGTGCGTCTAGAGAGCTATTTCTGATGACAGAACTGAGTGTTTGCATGATGAGATTAATTCATAGTCTTAAGTCTGTGTCTCTATTATTAGTAAAGATTGTTTTTAGAGCCCTTGTTTAAGAGGCATAATTGTTGGTTGTAAATGCATGCTCAAGTTTCTTAATTCTATATTAAAATTAGATCTTCTTAACTTATTGTATTGGTATGTTGACGAACAGTGCATAATTGTATAGGTGAATCATTCCAGGTTGTTGGAGTTGATTGTACTTGAGAGAGAGAGCTCTTGAAGAAAAGAGATCTAGAGAGAGATTTGTACATCTGAGAGAGATGTGGAAGAAAGAAGTTTCTTCAATTATATTCCTTTTGTAAAGAGTTTAATACAAGTTTTCAGGGTGATTTCTTGTATCTCTTGTTCTTGCTATTTATCATTCTAGTTACTTATCTATCTGATTTAATTCCATAGTTTATTGCTTTCATAAGTGTAATCAAATTGTTGGTTGATCCCCAACAATATATCTATAAAATCAACTGGTACTAATGGAACTACTATCAATGATTATTTAATTGTAACAAGTGTAGGAATTATGATTGATAAAGTAGCTAAAACAACTATAGATGCTCTGACTGGCTGAGTATCTAGAGCTGAAGACACAACTATAAGTGGAAGAGTGTGAGATATGCTAGTCTCTCCTACCTCATATGTATGTATCTGATCAAGAGAAATGTGATGAGGAGGGGACTAAACTATGATATGAGGTGTCCCATATGGAAAAATAGTCAAAGATGATCCTGTAATTTGATAATATTTAAATCATTGATTATTTGCTAGGCATGTGTACAGGTATCCTTCATGGAGAAACTTAACACATCGATGAATAGTAGAAGGAACTACCCCCATAGCATGTATCTAAAGTCGTCCACGTAAAATATTATAATGAAGAGGACCTTGCATGACCTAAAACTATGTAGAGAGGATTTTGGTCCCTACCATGATATCCAAAGTAATGGTGCTCAATGTTTGTCATGGTATATCATCAAACCCTTTAATATTCTTATATGATTTTTGTATGGATGCCATATCTACGCACATGGTCTATAAGAATGTAATATTACATATATTATGTCTAGAACCACTATCAACTAGAACTCTCTTAACTGCATTGGTTTTGACTTGAGCTTGTATAAATAATGGTAAATTTTGATCAATAATTGTCTGAGATGGCATGTCCTCACGATCAAAAGAAATAACATCTTCTATAGTTTTTAACATGTTGACCATTGATGCAAAATAAGAAGGCTCTGGATCAATAGGCATAAAAGTCTAAGTGAGTGTCTAATAAATAATGTCTTTAAACACATTAGCTTTTGAAGCAATTCTAACGTGGAAATCTTAGTTGGTATGTTTTTCAATTAATCAACAATATCATATGCCTTGTGCAGATCTACCTGTGTGGGTGGGTTGAGCCTAGGATGGGAAGGAATAGGAGGGTGATGGGGATCATAACTAGATGAGGGAGGCATGGTAGCATGTCGAGTAACAGCGCTAACCACATTATATACTACCCGTATAAGATTAGTAGTAGCTATGGAAGAAGAGTGAAGATAATCAACAGATTGAGGTGGAGGGACAAAGGGTGTCAACTAGGCTCTTTGATGATGGATAGTGACTTGGAGAAGAGTAAAATGAACCATGCAACATAAATCGACATGAGATAGAGGCTCCAAGGGAGGTGAGGCAAGAGGTATCTTAACATGTTTAACATTGAATTTCTTAATATCATCCCATATTATAAAATTTAAGCATGAAATGCAAATATGAAGATTTTTATTAACATATGGTAAACTTCATCATTCATGTACATGATAGGATCGAGTATGGTCTCCTTATTATTTGTAATAAATGTTTTTAAATAAATGAGATCCAATTTTATTTTTATGTGAAATCAGATTTTAGATGGAAGGTGATACCCCAAGCAAACAAAGGGACCTAGTTTATGCAACCAGGGTTTCAAAAAATGATATTTTAAAAGTTACTAAGGAATTTTAAAATTTAATGTGAATTTTTGAGTTAAATATGCAGGTAAAAAATCAAAAAATTATTGAAAAAATCTTGATTTAAAGGGACCTAGTATATGTAACTAGGGTTTGGAAGAAAATATATATTTTTTAATTATTATGAAATTTTAAAATTTAATGTGAATTTTTTATTTAAATATGCAGCTAAAAAATCAAAAAAATATTGAAAAAAATTAGAAAAGAATTTACCCTAGGATTTCTAGGGTTTTATATGCAAATGAAGTAAGTCAAGTTCCCCAAATGATTTAACTATTTTGAGAATATTGGAGTTTTATTCCTAATTTAGTCAAAGGTCTGAGTTGACTAAATCAGTAAATAATATTGCAATAATTACAGTATTGATTTTTATAATTTATTTGACTTTCATAGCTTTCTAACAATAGTAATGAAAGAGGAGAACTGTAACTTATCTTAAAATTATGCTGATACAGTTGAGACAAAGGCTAATATCGACTGTGTAAGACTGGGACAATGTCATGGACAGGATCTAGCTATCATTTGATGAAAGGACAGGGGCATCAAAAATAGAACACTTTGAGGTTAGACACTATAGTCCAAGTCGTATTGTTATCATCCAAATTGATTATAGAGATCTAAGTTTTTTGGGTTTTGTCTGCTATCCCTATGTGAACCTATTTGTGAAATTTTAGACTCTGAATGTCGATAGAGATCCTTGTAGAAAAGATTTAATCTTAAAATCCTAGACCTTCATTATGCTTGAATGAAACTTGAGAAAGAGGGGGTGGGTTAGTTTGTGTAAGATGCAATGAACATGTATCCACACTCCTTGTGTGGGTCCGCTGCCTACATACCAATACTCTGAAGAGGGATCAAACCATATGTAGTTCTCCCACTTGATGTGCTTTGTGCAATAGTGTAATGAAGATGCAAAAATGCTAAACTGAGTGTGCTTGAGGTGGTTAGAGATTGGTGTGAGAATTTGGATATGATTGCAGTTGTATTGGATGGATGTATGCAAAGAATATGGAGTTTGCCTCAATGGTCTTGCTTTTATTCTTCCTTGCTTGATAAGTATTTGTCAACCCCTTCTAAATTAACTTTGAATGGGATTTTATAGAGATCTATTGGTCATGGGTTAAATGTATTCATGATAGGCCGACACAATGAAGAAGAGGAATCAAAAGGAAATGGTCATTTGGGAGTGATTGGATATGAGCGCTGGAAATGGGACATCCTAGGTCCAATGTTATAGTCTAACCCCAGTGATTCTGTCCTACAAGTTTGAGACTTGGGGGGATGGAACTAACATAGGAAAAATAGCCTACCTAAGTTGGAATCAAGTCTCAAAATTCTATGGATGACTGAGAATAAGAAAAAAGGTGTCTAGAAAGGTCATGAGAGCATGCAAGAAGGACTTATGGGTTGGGTGTCACAAGCCACATTCAAGCTACCAATTTTGACATTTTATATGGCTACACTTAAACATATATTCAGAAGTATATTTATGATCTATAGGGTCAACATTACAATAACCATATAAATTAACATTATTAATAGAAGAATAATATAAACTAAAATTTAAATTTCTTTTGATATACCGAAGTATCCATTTTATTAATTTTCAATGATCCAAATAAGGGTCCTACATAAATTTGGAAGCAACACCTACAACATATGAAATATCTTGCCTAGTAATAGTTAGATAAATCAAACTACCAATAAGATGTTTGTAAAGTGTGGGGTTAGTTTTATCACACACAAGTTTTGGATCAAGCTTACCAACATCAATATGAGTAGATATAAGCTTACAATCAAGCATATTAAACATAACAAATAGGTTATGTGCATATTGAGATTGAGACACAATAATTAAATTTTTATCCTAAAATACAGTCATTCTTAAAAAATTATGAAGAATGCCTAAATCAGTCATTTCAAAATATTGATTTAGTTTATCTTTATTTTGAAGAATTAAACTAATTTGATCATCAATGATAATAAGATCATCAACATATAGTACAATTAAGATAAAATGATCATTTTTAACTTTTACAAAGAGATCATTATCACTATAATAGTTAGAGAAACTCAGTTCTTTAAAATAAATAGTGATTTTAGAATACCAAGCTCGAGGAGCTTGTTTTAAACAATAAAAAGATTTATTTAACTTACAAACATAATGCTCTTTGTTAGGTTTCATGAAATATTTTGTAATACCTTATCATGTCTGCAATGATTCAATTAGATTTCATCTAATTGATAATGTTTAATCACCCTATTGAGATATGTCTCAAGATTTTCGTAACGTCATGTCTTATTGACACTGTGAATTTTAATGATGTATGTGATGTACTCAAGGGAATCTGTAAGGATAGTTGTGCATTGGATTATGACTACATTTTCTTTTTATGAACCTTCTTTACAGGATAATAATGAATTAATCATGTAAAGCATACGATCGTTTACAATAATGTTTACACCATGATATGCTCTTTATAGTCATTCCAAATATGTATAACCTTATCTCTATCAAGTCTTGTGTTATCTTTGTGTCATTTATACATTAAAAAAATATAAATAAATGGATAAGATAAAATATAATAAATTAAATCAAATTATTAATAATAAAATAAACAAATATAGGTTAAAATGATATAATGAAATAATGAACACAACTAAAAGAATTTGGAGCATACCATTGAACAAGTTGCTTGTAATTAAATTTAATAATTTGGTGAGTGGAGTGTCCACTTTGGAGTGGGACACATTTTTGAAGGTAATGGCAGCTACCTTGCACTATTTGTAGTAGTTAGAATAGAATTGCCTTGGGATTCCTAGACAGCTCTCTCAACCTAAAGCACTGAACATTCTACTGGGGTAATGCGCCACCAATCGATGGGAATAACATAGGAGGAGGGAGAGGAGGAGGGCACCATCTCAATAATTTTATCTAAAGGAGCTCTCTATGAAGACAAATAAGGTGGAAAAAGATTTTAATAGGAGAAAGGATTCATCAGTACGTGAAGTAGAGAAGGAGAAGCATCCAAAGGAGACAAAGAGCATCCAAAGGGAAACATGCAAGTAGATTCCTACACTATTTTCTAGTTATAGATGGAATAAATAATCGTAGGTTTCCAGGGAGTTTGTAGGTGCAAGTGTTTGCTTATTATTTGTTATTCTGGTTGTTTTATACTTATAATGATTTGTCAGTATGAGCAAATTACCTTACTTTAAAATAAGCTATTCAATTTGGTGTGAGTTGTGGGACCTCTCTTGATTCTCTTGGGTTTATAAACATATTCAATTGCATAGTCTCTAATGGTATTTTAATTCCTACATTTTCATGATACTTTAATGCCAAAAATAAGAAAATTAGCGAGTTGTCTATTAGAAGCACCTTTGGGGTCAAGCAATGCTCCACATTGTCACCCTAATTATTTAGTTCATATACTAACAAGCTACAAGAATGGCTAGAAACATATGAAGGTGAGGGAGACCACTTGGCCAACATTATGTTGAATATTTTGATGATCTTATTTTGATTTATAAAAATAAACCCTAAACATGAGGGGCCACGTGAAGGGTTTAGAACTCTTGTAAAAAAGTATGGATGGAGGTAAACATTTTAAAATCAAGATATTGATCTTCTCCCTTCGATGGAAATCTCTTTCTATGATCTTTAGGACTTGATGGGTGGATGAATAGTTGTCATCCTCCCTTTTTTGAATTTTTTTGTTGTTTTGTGTCAGTCCTATCATTTTCCATTGTGGTATCATTGTGTTCACCTTGCCTTCATGCATTTTATTTATGGACTAAATGTAAGTTGGCTCATCATAGTGTTTTAGTTGTGTTTGTCAACTGAATACTCAGTTAAATCATTTATGCAGTGTTGATATAATCCATGTAATTCAATTTTGCAAAATTATGGCCTTGTGCTATCCAAGTTCAAACTACCACCCACATTTTTGTGTGCTTATTACTAACATCTAATGTAGTTGTATTTTTTTTTTAAATAATTGTAACTGTGATTTCACATTTCTACTTGGTCACTCTAGAAATAAAAATACTTATATGATCTTGCCTTCTAACTCAGCTTTGTTTGAAAGACAATAATTTCTGGTAACTATTGCTTATTGGGTATTCCTAATAGATTTGTGAGACATGGAAAAGGTATTTATATGGTCCCAATGATTTCTACATCTAATAGAATGAGGGTAATAGCTATCCCCACCAAAGTAAGTAATAGGTGGTGACTTGTTAAACAAGAAGTGGTTGTCAAAGCACGTGCAAACAAATTTCAAATCAGCAAATTAGTGTATAATTGAGAAATCAAATGCTAGTAATGATAAAAAATAATTTCATAGCTTCAATACCCAATCAATTTTCCCAAATTTCAAATGTTCCATACAATGGTTGTAATAATAAAAAAGAACTTACCCTAATTAATAGTAATTATTTCAATAGAAATTAGCATAAAAGAAAAACCTTATTTGCAACACAATGATGGAAGCAACATGACCATGAAAGAATTTTAGACAAAATAAAAATTAAGTGCCTAATTACCAATCGAGGAGGAAGAAAGCCTTACCATCTCATTACATGCATTAAATGGGAAAAGCACACCACAAAAACTCAAAGTGGTGGGTTATATTAAGAAGAAGGTGACAGTTTTAGTAGATACATGAAGTACCCATAACTTCATTAACTAAAAATTAACTAATGAGTTCAAATTCTTTGTGTATCCATTCTCTGATTTAAAGGCATGATTGATCATGGGAAGCAACTCTCTTTTGGGGGTAAATGTCATCATATCAAACTCTCAATGGAGACTATTAGATAGATTCAAAAATGTTTGCCATATTGATTGGAGGAGCAAAAGTATTTTTAGGAGTGTAATGGCTTAAATAGTTGGGAATAGTGTCTTTCAATTTTCAGGTCTTATTCATGGTTTGTAGTATGAATAGAAAAAAGTATAAATGTAGTGGGATGCAATCACCACCAAACCAAATTATTAGCTCTTATAGGATGGTGAAATTGCTTCAGAAAGGATCTTACGACAAAGTGACACAACTACATTTCTTGGAAGCACGTGATGTATAAAATCAAGATCCACCAAATATTCAAGACATTATTCAACAACATCAACAAGTCTCTCAAGAACCAAAGAGCCTACCTCTAGTCAGAGATCAAGATCATGCAATTGAATTGAGTCCAAGAAGTACTCCTCCTAAAATTGGTGAAGGAAATGCTAGAGTTAGGCATCGTTCATCCTAGTAAAAGTGCTTATTCATCTCTAGTAGTTATGGTTTAAAAAAATCATTGAGTCATGGAGAATGTGCCCAGATTATGGGAACTCAATAAAATCACTCTCAAAGGGGATTGGATGAATTAAATGGTATTGTTTTCTTTTTTAAGTTAGATTTGTGTTTGGGGTATCATCACATTTGGGTAAAGGAGGAGGATGTACATAATATTGCATTCATGACACATGAGGTTCACTATGAGTTCTTAGTTATGCCATTTAGTCCCACTAATGCTCCACCTACTTTTCAAAGTCTTATGAACTCAATTTTTTGCCCATTTCTTTGGAAATTTGTATTGGTGTTCTTTGAGGACATATTAATCTACAGTAAAACATGGGAAGAACATTTACAACATGTAGAAAAGGTATTACAAGTATTAGAAGACCATCAAAAATCCAAATGTGCCTTTGGGGTGAAGAAAGTGGGGTACGTGGGATGTGGTGTCACATGAAGGTGTTAAAGTGAACCCTAATAAGATTATAACTATCAAAGATTTGCCAAAACCTAAAAGTAAAAGAGGTTTAAGAGGAGTCTTGGATCTAATAGGGTACTACAAAAAATTTGTTCACAATGATCCTTGCATAGGAACAACCTTAACCACATTGTTGAAAAAGGATTTGTTTTCATGGTCAGATTTTTTCACCCAAGCATACCAACAATTGAAAGAAGCTCTTACTTCTACCCATGTGCTAACTACCCCAAACTTCTCTAAGATATTTGTAGTAGAATGTAATGCTTCTGACCATGGCATTGGGGTAGTACTAATGCAAGAAGGGTGTCCCTTAGCATTTGAGAGTCAATAATTAAAATGAAATAACTTGGTAAAGCCCACATATGAGAAAAAATGTTACTGATCATTCATGTAGTCAAAAAGTGATGAGAATGTCTCATGGAAAGACATTTCAAAGTTTAGAAAGATTATGAGAGTCTAAAATATTTTTTGAAGCAACGACTGTCTTCAGAGGAGCAATAAAAATGGGGCACAAAGATGCTAGGCTGACTTTGAAATTATTTACAAAAAAGGAAAGGAAAATATTGTAGCTAATGTGCTTTCTTGACAAGAAGCAGAGGAGGCAACAATTTGTGTTATTTCTTTATTACAACTTGAATGGGTAAAAGTAGCCCCAGTAAAGTGGCAACAACACACTCCAACGAAGAAACTCATACAATAACTATAAGAAAACCCATCTTCTTTAGATAAGTATGTTTGGAAAGGAGACTCCTTATGGTACAAAGACAAGTTGTTTTTGTGTGAAAATTCAGAGTTGAGAGCTAGTATCTTGTCTCAAATACATGACTCACTAATCGGAGGACATTATGGGTTCTTAAAGTCATATTGCCATATATAGAAGGATTTTTTTTAGAAGGCTTTAAGGATGACGTACAAAAATGTGTGGCAAAATATTTGATATGTCAACAAAATAAAAGAGACACGATTAAGACCCGAGGGCTCTTATAATCATTAAACATTCCAATACAATGTTGGAAGGAAATATCGATGGACTTCATGACAGGCCTACCTAAATTGAATAACTTGGATGTGATATTACTGGTTGTGGATTGACTCACTAAGTACGCACGTTTATGTGGGTTTTCTTATCCATTTCAAGGTAGTACACAATGACATAAGTGTTCATATAAAAAATATAAAAACTCCATGGCATTTCCAAAATCATTGTGAGTGATCATGATCCCATCTTCACTTGCATATTTTGGATTGGACTATTTTCCACGTGGGGCACAAAACTTGCATATAATCCATCCTATCATCCTCAATCAAATGACCAAACCAAAATTGTGAATAAATGTCTAGAAGGATACCTGCGTTAATTTTCTTCAGAAACACAAGCACAATGCTTTGGGTTTCACAAGCAACATGATAGTATAACACATCATTTCACACAACAACAAAGATGACTCCTCTTAAGGATCTCTATGTCTGCCCCCCACCTTCTACTACATCTTATTTGTAGGTTCATCCCAAAACCCACGTAGACGAAGATCATCTTCAATACCAGTAAGAAATGCTTTAAATCCTTGAAGAATTTGGTTGTGGATTAGACTAGGATGAAACAAGAAGCAAATTAGTGTCGTAGTGAGAGGAATTTTGTGGAAGGATATTAGGTACTTCTTTGCTTGCAACCCTATAAACAAAGGTCACTTAAAAAACATAAGAACATCAAGCTAACACCAAAATGTTACGAGCCCTATAACATTCTCCACTGAATCAGAAGTGTCGCTTATAAGTTAGAACTTCCACCCTCTTCCAAAATTCATCATATCTTTCATGTTTCATGCTTGAAGAAAGTAAATGGTACCAAACTTCTAGTCCAGATAGAGTTGTTTGAGTTAGACGAAGAAGGAAAATTCATTATGGACCTTGAGGTTGTTATAGGGAAAAGAGTGAAGCGATTGCAAAACTGAGCCATTTCTAAAGTTCTCATCAAACAGAAAAATTTGGCCGATGAAGATGCAACATGGAAGGATGAATAATTCATACAAAAGAATCTTCAATTGTTGATAAGCATTAAGAGCAATGTCTTTATGAAGGGGAAGGGCATGTTACACCCCTACCATTATGAGTATTAAGATTATGGAGTGGAGAGCATAAAACTTTCATTTACTAGTTCTTAGACCAACATAATTAGAATGAAAAGATAAAATCCTTTCTAATTATAGATATTGAATATTGAGACTCAAAATTACAAAAGCAAACTATTACCTTTATCACCACCTTTCAACAACAATAACAAAACTGTATTGAAATTAAGCTTTTCCTTGTTTGGCTTCCATTTTTCTTTCCCCTCCCCTGTAAAATATTCCTGCGTCACTTCATTTGTTCTATAGCTATGACCTTGTTGATCATAGGCCCCACTTTCTTCTAAGTTTCTTGAATGGGAAGCAGTGGGTGTCCCATTTAGCTCTCTCTTTAGAAAACTTACCCCCCTTGCTAGTTGAAGGCTCCCCACCTTCAAAAGTGATTGCACTTACAGCTTGTGAACTTCTCTGACCAACACTGCTAACTGATCTTCCCTGGTCGTGGGACATACCTGCACCTGAAAAAGGCATTTAACTCGTGAGTTGCACAAACTTATAGAAAATCAATGAAAACGAGTGTTAAACTTATTGTAAGCAAATAACCCAAAATAGAGAACAATTTTGTAGCTCTGGAGAAAGGACTAATACAATCACTCACTTTTTACAATGTTTTGAATCCTGGAACTGGAAACAACTAAACTATCCACTCTTCCAGATGCATTCCCACTTCCTTTGTTAGCATTTAGAAGGCAAATATGACGAGAAATCTTTTGAACTGCATCCGTCAAATAATCATCAACACTCTTAGATTCTATAAAATGAAATCACAATTCTCTCATCATGGATCGTTTACTAGTATTCTTTCTTAGATTTTACTGGAATGTTATACTCAGTCCTATTTAATAATATATAAACAGATACATATGACTTATTAAGATCAAAGTTTGAAGGAAAGGAGGGTGTTATACAAGATGCTTGAAACCTTGGGGTAACAGACAATATCATGTTTTTCCTGCAAATAGAAAAGAACAAAATTAGACATGGAAGCTTGAAAGATCAAGTTTGCATTTTGGTGTCGGATCCTTTGCTTTAGTCCTATTCACCTACACAATGAAATGATGTTGATATATAATGTATAAGAATTCAGTTTTGAAAAGATATATACCATGGTGCTTTAGCAACATACAACAAATAAAATTGCTACAAATAGAGCTTCACAAGGCCACAATACAAAAGTACGCCTTACCATGGGAATTTTCCAAACACCCCATCCAAACAACTGCTTAGAGCAATTTAAGGGTTAACTGTTTCCCCTTAAAGTTTGCAGGTCCAAGCTACAGAAGATTCACCACACAAAAGCTTAGAAACAAACTAAGTTCCTATCCAAAGCCTCCTGCATTATGCATACATACAAGCTATCATCATTAAAATCTTAAAATCCAACAGCTAGCGTTAACACAAATTATGAAAAAAGAAGGAACAAAATAAAATCTGCGGAATGGCATAATGACATGGACAAAGAACAAATACTTGATGTAGAGGCATCTAAATAAGCCACAATTCTGTTGTCTGATAGTTCCTCTTTGACAATTAGCTCCACCTCTACTTATTCAAATCCTTGTGAGGGTTTGTACCTTAAATGAAATAATATTCATGATTTGAATTGGAAAACATATAAGATACTAAAAAAAAAAAAATAGCCCGTATTATCAAAGAAGATATTGCTTAACAAGGCTCAACCAACTTTCTTGGAACAGGGGCAAGAAGTGGGCACCATAGCCCCCAATACACTTTTGAACCATAAAATTCTTAAAATGGTAAAATCACTAGTTTTTCCTTTCATTACATCAAGAAAAATGAAAATACAATTATACACCAAGCACATAATACCATACTTCAGTCAAACTAATAGTCTGGGTTCTGTGTGGTTTCCCTATGAGGTTGAGAATATATTTATATAAGTTGTCAGATTCAATAAGAGTATCTCATAACCCTCGTCTCCTCTTTCACTCAGCTAGATTTTTAGCTTAGTTTAGTAATTTTACTTGTTTATAAGTTAAAATTTTCTTTTAAAAGAAGAAAATTTCAGTTTTCATGTATTTGGGCACCAAAAGTGGTGGGATAGCATGAATTGGGTAAGATAACAATGGAGAAGTTGTGTTTGGACTGCTCAGACTCCATTCCATTCATTTGGCCCTCAACCTAGACTATGTTAGAAAGCAAGTGTGACTAAGGGATGATCAGAACCAAAAATGCTCAATTAAGAGGATTCCTTGGACTATGTAAACTTTTTTTCTAATGGTGAAGTGAGGGTTGAAGATACTCTCAGTCAGTGGCATACAAACTAGGGCCCACTACCCCTAGTTGAGATTACAGGTTGTTCTCCATGCCATAGATGCACAAAGTTTACTTGGTAGTTCAAAGAGGGGTCTATCAATGGATTTCTCACATACAGACTTGACCAAGAAAGAAATTCTAATTTTTAGATTCAACTCACCAAGCCTTTGAGGCCCTTGGTAAATAATATGTAATTGGGTGTGATGGTTTTGGTTTGGGAATTAGTGCCCCCTTTTGCCCCTACCTCTACCCCCCAATCTCTACTTATTATGACTAGGGGGAGGGAGATGAAAATTGGAAAAAGAGATTATATTTATTTATATCTGTAAGGTGATGGAAAGAATAAGTGATCCATGGAGGGGATCCTAATTTTTTTAGTGGGTACTCCAGAATAATTTTAGGAGCATATATAGAAAATGTTGTCTCATGATGTAATTTTTTTGAATGTATGTGCAAATTTTTAGGAGATAATAGTTGATTTTTTTTATAATAAAATTTTAAATGAAATTTGTCCATTCATAAATTTAAATTTGGTGAAACACCTTGCTATAAAATAGGAGCATCAATAGAAAACTTCTAGCCCCTCCTTTTTTCCACCCTTTTACAGACGGATCTCATGCCAGGGGCTACTGCGTCTATAATTTTGACTATTGCAATCCCATGCATCATTAAAAGTTTAAAAACTGCCTACAAAATATTTTTTGATAGCATGGAAATAAAAACTCTTTCCATACGGTTAAAATCATTTTGTCTCAAATATGGACCCCAAACATCACATCCATATAATAGTGCTTGTGTAACAAATGGATGAAAAAGTTGAATCTTTGTCTAAATATCTTGAAATTGGAGCTGAAAACATTGTCTTTCCATCGTTGTCAATGTTGCATACCCTTTGCTTAGTCTTGCTTCTATTGCTAGAGTAAAGCTAAAAGGCGGTCCAGAGAAAACCACACCCAAGTAGGTGTAAGAGTACACCACCTCAACCTATTTCCTTTGTACATCAAATTCATTGTAGATGTTACTTTCTTGGTTGTATTAAATGCCATGATTTTTGTTTTTGCAAGATTTACTTCAAGGCCTTTCTCATCACAAAAATTGCTCAATGCATCAAACTGATTTTGAAGTCCTGTAATTGAGTGTGAAAGCAAAATAATGTCATCTACAAACAATAAAATAGTAATGTAGATCCCAAAGAGGCTACAACCATTCATGCTACATGAGTCTGTGGAGATAAGATCCTCTAATTCATCAATATAGAGCCCATAAAGTGTAGGTGAGAGCAAACAACCTTGTTTGACACCTATGGTACTAAGGATGTCATTAGTAGTGCCCTTTTTGGTATGAAAATGCCCGAAAATTTTCTCATATAAAGTCATGAAAATAGAAATTACCATGTCAAAAAGACCCAACTCTTTAAGCCTCTGGATCAAAAAATTCTTTGGTACTGTATCAAATGCTTTACGAAAGTCTACAAAACAACAATATACATTTTGCTTTTTAGATTGTGCTTCATCTATAATGGCAACCAAAGTGAATATGTGATCATTTGTTCAGTGATTCCTTCTAAATCCTACTTGACCTTTTGCCTTAATCCATTTTTTCTCTGCCCATTGTGAGATATAATCATCAAGTATTGTATCAAAAAGCGTAGCCAAAATATGCCCAATCATGATGGTACGGTAGTTCTCAGGGTTAAGAGAATCTCCAGATTTGAAGATGGGATGTATAATATATGATGTCCAAGTGGGGGGAAGACCATGAGGAACAATAAAATTAAAAAGATTGGAAATGTGGACAGCAAGAACAACTGGACTATGAGGGAAGAATTCAACGTTTAAATATTTCACATCTTGGGCTTTATTGGACTTGAGTTTATAGATGGTTTTAAGGACCATCTTGTTGGTGAAAAAATGACAGTTAGGTAGTCTAGGATTCAAATGGATGCGGAGCTGATTGGGAGCATCAATGAGAGAGGTAGCATATATAAACCATGTATGTGAGTTGGTAATGGCACAAATAAATTTTCTGGGTAAAAGTGGTCTCCAGAAAGACTTGGGATTGAACCGAATTTGGTATATGGTAGCTCTTCGTTTGTTATACAAGTATTGTCGTTTTTTCTTTCTAAGAATAATTCTATGAAGGTTTTGGGCCAGCTTGGCTTTAGAGGGAGTTTCGGTCATAATACGTTTAGTTAACTTGTGAACATTTTTACAATCCACATAGTACCAAGAATTTATGGGGCAATGACCATGGGTATGGGGTTGGCAAGTATGATTGGAGTGGGGGAAGACCTTAAAGGTAGCAGCGATAATTCCCTGGGATAGTCTAGTAGCCCTTTCAGCCGGGTCTAAGGTATCATAAATGTCCATGAGGTTGGTTTTTAGGATATTAGTGTAGTTCTCATCATATGCATGGTCAAAATGAATAATAGTACATTTGTGGGAGGGCCCAGGGGAAGAGGTTGTAATAGGTTTGGCAAGAGGTGCATGAAAAGAGAGAATGGCGTGATTTGTGAGAGGAGGGGGAGAAGTCGAAATCTGGGGATCATATATACTCAAAGAAAAAGATTTGCAGGGTATAACATAGTCTACAACACTAGCTCCACTAGGATGAGGAAAACAAGTAAAGCCTCTAGATTTAGGGAAGTGTTTCGTATCATTCAAGATAACAAGATCATGAGATTTACCCAATTTGATTCGTTGTTGTCCGTAAGCATTCACTATAGAATATGTAGAATAGCATTGAAGCCCTGTTTCATGATGATCAGCTTCATAGATCATCAATGGGTCATTGTGAAGATCATGATTAGCACACTGGAGGTGGCCAATCCGAGCATTAAAGTCACCAAGAAGAACTTCACCAATAGGAGAGTATCTTGTTATTTCCGGTTGTAAGTCTACAAAGGGAGACTCACCATCAAGAGTTGGAGCATAGTTTGAGTATTATGGAGGGAATTAACAGGAAACAATGAACAAATTCTGCAAAGGACTTCTTGCAAGTGATATCTATAAAAATCTTGCAAATTCGTCAGATCCTTCAAAATGGATAGAGGAATGGAGACGATCTCTATAAAGGCAAGCAACTCCACCAAAGCCTTTTGTGCCATGTTGAAGCTTCGATCTATGAACACTAATCCATGAGTACCCTGCATATGAGGGGTAGATGTTTCTCCTTGGTTTCATGAGTTTCCATGAGAAAAATGACATTTGAATTAAGAATCACATCTTCAAAAGACCCCGGGGAAAATAAGAGAACCACCACAATTCCACACTGCAATTTTGACTAAGGTTGCAAACCATGCTTTTGGCGTCATTTAGAAATAGGCGAAGGTTTAGTCCACCAATCAGGGGGAGAATCCTTGATCCAAGCTCTTCCATTGCAGATCACAGAGCATTTCCCTTGTTTTCTGGCATCCAAAACTTTCTTCCTACTTTATTTTACCTCTTCTTGTTGTAATTTAGTTAAATCTTCATCTAGATAAATTATGTCAACACGATCAAATAGCCTTTTCTTTGATCTAAGAGCCTTCAATCTATCTTGTGTTGTGCGAAAGCAAATAACTAAAGAGTCATCTCGATTGAACCAAGCTCTATCTGGGGATATATTTGGCAGTGCTAAATCATTAGTAATGAAATTGGACGTTTGGATGGCATTCTCTTGTTTGGTTAATCCTTTGACTCTCAGATTAAGGGCTTTGGCTTGCCTTTGTCTATATTCTTCAAACTTGCTTGAATTACAGCGTCAACCAATGGAGGCAGTTTCTTGTTTTTTACAACTTGAACCCATGTGTTTGGATTTATAGAATCCACTTTGGTAGCTAAATCCTTTTGTTCTTCTCTATTAACCGCCAATTCAGCACGAAGATGAGCAAGCTCTTCAGAATTGTTGTTGCTAATAGTGTTTAAGGTAGAAGAGGATTTAAATTCTACCAAGGAGGTTTTCAAAATGTTGATATGCTCAGACTGTTCAGCAATCAATTTATTTTGCCCCATGACAACTGAAGATAATATTTGTAGATGCATTCAAATTAATCACTCCTTTATCCCCTGTTATTGACTGTTCTGACATAGTAATTTTGTCACACATTTGGCATTTAAACTTTGTGTGATGCAATCCTATTCCTGTAATTGTTGATGCACTGTTCCTATTCCTTAGATGTGCAAATGATGCTCCTATCCCTGCTCCCGATCTTGTTCTTGTATGAGGTTGCAATTTGACATATTTGTTCCTACAAGAAATTTTGTCAAATAGTTCAGACCCCTGTGTTGGAGATACTTTGTTGGGTCCAACAGTTGTCTCTCAAATACTCTATTGTGGACCCCAACAGTTGTCTATCAAATACTCCATTGTGGACCCCAACAGTTCTCTGTCAAACCTAGATTCCTTAGTTCAAAGTGCAAACTGGGGTATTCCCTTTCACCTCTATGATCTGTGAGCCCTGTTTGTGTTGCTCTGGGATTCCATGTCACTCTTTGTCGTCTCTATTGCTTCTGCGGCCTCTATCCCCTGTGTGGTTCCCTGCCTCTGTTGTGGATATCAACACTACACAATTCATGTCCGTTCTCGTGTTTACCCGATGGACTATAATAACAATTCAAATAACTGCTAATATATAAAACAATATAACGATTCAAAACCCACTGCTATGGTGAGGAGTTGCTAAATGAAAAAACAATTATATACTTAAATCTGCATATATATATATACACACACACACACACGCACGCACTCGCCATACTTATATGTGGTCCATAAATTGTGTTTGATATACACACAAATTATCCCCATCTCATACCACAAAGGACATCACGTGATTACTCATCTCTCTCATGTAGTAATACGTTTTGCAATATCTCGTTAATCGAAAGGATTGTAGTATAATTGATGCGAATGATAGTAAAGTGTGTTGTCATATTATCGAGCAAAGTATAAAATTATTCCCATACTCGAGGATCGCGATGTTTATCCTTCAATCAAAACAACAACAAAAAAGAAGGAAAGAATTTCAAACTTAATGACAATCAAATGGGTTATAGTCTAATGGCGAGGATGATGGTATAAAAGGTGCTACTTAGCCATCCACCAAGGTACAAATCCCAGGGGATACAAAAAAGGGATGACATTGGGATGGTGCCCTGGACGAATGTGGCAGAATAGATACCCCTCAATGCTTGGCACCTAAACCAAAGAAGCAATTTGTACACCTAATCCGTATAAAAGCTAAAAAAACTTAATGACAATAAAAACTCCACCTAATTAATAGAATTTAGAATTTGTGTTTTTCAAAAATTAAGATATAAATTATCCCTTAAACCATAAACCCTGGTTTCACTCTCTCTCACTCATCAATGTTAAATCAGTTTAAAAGCCGAGGGATTCGAAAATTTGCTTCGATCATAAATTTATTTTCATTTGCGGATTTTCACAAGGCCCAGAGAAGCATAAACAAAGACGCATCAAGGTCATGTCAAAAGAACTATAAATCTCCATTTGCAAAATTTAAGTTAGGTTACGTTTTTTCTTTCTTCTACGTCATGAATTGTAGTTGCATAGTTTCAGATTTTATTTTGCTTTTGTTTTAGGGTTTCGATTCAGATTTGCATAATTTTAGTTTTTCTCCTTAAAAAAATTTTAGGGTTACAATTTGCGGCTATACAACTGCAAAGCTGTTGAACATAGTACACTACATTGCCATACATTTCCATTTGACGCAAAAAAAAAATTCGGAACAATCTCATGCTCTGCCATTAGAGATAACAAAATTAACAGAGGAAAGATTTCATATGTTCCCTCACAAATTCCAGCCGAATAAAAACAATTTAATCAGTCGCAGATGACAAGCTGGCCTTGTATGAATTAGATTCTCTTGCCAATGATGTGTAGCGAGAATCAACAACAGAATTGCAGCATAATCTCCAATATATTTGATTGCTTGACCTGCATTAGATCATTACTGCTAAACTCGAGTTTTGTGGATAAAACTCTAACAATATAGAGCAAAATATGATGCTACTGCATTTCTATTATGAATTACAGTTGTGTCAGTCTTGCCTTCCACTCACCTATTGATTTATTCACTGCTTTCTTACAAATATTTTCATAATGTTATCATCCTCTTTGCTTGCAACAACATAGAATGTTAACTCCCAATTGCATAGAAATTGTTTCATCAGCATTTTTTTCACTGGTAATAGAGTGCCCCCTGTTGTGGCATTTGTTTCCGTGGACTTTGATAGGGAAGCCATGCCATTACCATACATCTACCAATTTCGTTGCTGAAATTGATCACTCCTGAAATCTTCCCACCTACTCCAGCCAGAAGAAGAGCACCTTGGCCTAGCCTATCTTCTTTGGTTCCTTTGACGAATGATGCCATAATGGTATCCTTGTAAACCTGTAGAGTAGACTTCACAGCTGCATTATGTCAAGGTTCTCGACACACGTTTTTTGCTTTTGCAAAGTGGCCAGTATCCCTGATTCTGTCCATGCAGCCTAAACTTGGCTCTCATTTGTTGAAGCAGTTTTTCACTCAACATGCCACAATTTGTGTAATATGGTGTAATAAAACTTAAGCGGACATTGATTACTTGCATTCAAAAGAGAGTCTATTCCATCTCAAAATAGGGGATATGATCACCCATATCCAAAATGCATTACAAAAACCCAGAGGCCTGTTCACAATAATTCCAGATTTTATACCAGAGCTACAAATACAAACTGCAGATTAATAGCATAAAGACATGGAAAATTTTATGTACAATTAAAATGTTCACTATGTACGGTATCTTTTGTTCAATAGCTTGAAGTACCTACAATTAGCTCAAAGTTACCTAATCTAAAATAACTTTGCTCTATATCCTGTCACTGTTGTTGTAATTGGTTCAATGAGTAGAAATCACGTTTTCAATACGCGCTTGACCAACCAGCCCAAATCCTTGGATAGTATGATGAAAACTAAAACAGCCAGAATGCTCAGTGGTTGTTCGCGGGCTTTGGCGAGTAACCACCATCGACCTGTAAATTTGTTCCACTGTACAGTTGGATAGTGGACCACATTTATGAGCCACATCTTTGCATTCTCTTTTATTACACCGTATTTATGTCTTGGCTTATTTTGATGAGGAGACGAATCTTTACTAACTTTCCACCTGTATAAGACGCCTCCAATGTAAAAATTGCTGCACTCTAACTTTACATGGAGAATCTCTGTGCACGTAAGCTTATGAAATATGCATTCCAGTACTCAAAATGCAAAATCTTCAAGTGTAAAACTTCTCCATTCCATATGATTTCTTGGTTGCACATAAATATTAGAGCACTACAAACATTTTTAGTTGCTTTTAAAAAAAAAAAGCAATTTCAATATTCAAACATTCAATGCTACTCCAAGCAATTTCAACAATCAAATCACCAATTTTTAGAAATAAATAAAAATTTAATATGTATTTCATTGCATTTTCAGAATTTAAGAAAAACAAAGTCAACCCTCCTAAAAAAACAAAATAACCACCTACTACTCACCCTGATGCAAGGCCGCCACAAATAATGCACAATATCACTACTCACCGACCAAACATTTCCGAAGATAATGATGAATTTGCCATAGTGAGGGGAAAAGACCAGCAATTGTGTCGGCAGGTTAGTCTGAAAGTGACTTTGTGATATTGGAGACGAGGCCGTAAGTATATTGTTGTGAGAATTGTTTTCGTTATCTATAGCAAAATTGTTTATAGCATATAATTCAATATTAGTATATTTTGTAGGATATAACTATAACAATTTAAAGAGGTAAACACAAATTTCGTTGTACTGTGTATGCAGGCAGTTTAAGAGAACTAAAATTGCCTATACATTTACCACACCAACAATTTAACGTCTTTTTTTATTGAAGACATGTTAATTTAATAGTGTGATACATATATAAGCAAATTTTACTTCCCTTAACCAACCATACACATAGTACAATGAAAGTTCAATCTCTTTAAATTGTCATATTACTGTAATTATATCCTACAAAATTATTTATAATGAATTTCATATTTGAAAAACAATTTTGCTACAGGGAGCCAGAACAATTCATGCAAATACAATTTGTCTTCCTCCTTTCTATAACATTCATTAAAACATCAAAAATATTTAAGAGAGTATGTCAATATAAAAATATATTTTAATAAACATAATGGAACTATAAAACATTTGTAAAGAACAACAAATCAGATTTGTGGCCTAAAATCTAGAACTAATATAAATACCTGGAATCGGCTGCTGCTGCTGCTATTGTTGTTGCTCCTGCTGATGGACTAAACAATAATAGAAAAAATGTAAAACTAATATTTATCAATATTAGAAGAATTTTAAAAAGGTAAAAATAATATCCCACATTACTGAGACCAGTCAAGAAGCAACTGCACACCACCACTAAGGTCAGATGAACTTTTGGTAATATGATATTGTCAAGGGAGGTGTTGAACTCAAGCCCGCACTGGTTCACGTTGGACCAGATCTCGAGAGGTCAACACAATTCAATCAATAAACTAGAGTAGAGAACGTCAATGTTCTCTCAGAATAGGTTGAATCAATGTACAACCTACCTACTTGAACTGACCTAACCTAGCTACATAAGCCGTGCAACTCTAGTACTATCAGTATTTGAAGTTGAGGCAACCCATTTAACCGGTAGACCACTAGAATATTCTTATTTGGCTTGCTCCAGATTTGAAGTTATATACAACCAATCCTTAAGTCAAGTCCTGGTCCTGCTATCTTGGAAAATACTTTATATGAGTTTGGTATTTGAAGACGGTGTGGCACTTACCCAAAAGAACGCCTAAATATTTCCAATATAATTTCTCCAAGGTAATAAAATATCACAATGCTTAGACTATATGGCAGCTCACTGCATATGATCTGCATGCATTTAGACTAGAAAAGCATTCATGAAATATTCTTTCTCAGATATATGAAGAATTTGTTTTCTTTTTAAAAATTTCAGTTTAACAGTGATTATGCTTTTCACGGAAAATACTCAGAATATTGTTAAAAAAAAACATTGAACAGCTTCATAATATGAAAATAAAACACTAATTCAGAGTTTCATTACAACTTATATGACTTGAAGTTCGCTCAGGTCTAAAGTTCTGCCCTAGCACTCTTATAAGATAATACTAAACTTAGAACTTTTTTATACTCCAGCACCCAGTTCGAATCTAGAGGTGATCCTAACAGTGAGAATAATATTCAGATTTGCAGAAATTAGCAGTGGAGCAAAGCCAAACAGTGAACCTGAGAAGTATGCTGCTCTGAAGTGTAGAAATCACTGATGGTGTGCCCAGAACTACTCCAGGAACCACGTCTTGATGAGGGAAAATTCTCCAAACTCTGCACACCCACAAGTCAGCACCTAAACAACTCGTGAACACAGCTGATATCAAGTCCTTGCTGAACAGGCCACGTATCTGTCACAATATGCAGCAATTCTGATTTAGTAACAACACGTCCTTCCAGTTACTTCATTTCATAACTGAGGTTTCCATCCCAATCATGCTAGAGTCAGGGTTTTCGTCATGTGAAGGTTTCCTTCAAAGCTCGGCAGAAAGAAATCAAAATAATAATCATTTTTTGAATGATCTTCTACAACAAGTCAAGCCTTTTAATAATGTAGAAGTTACAAACCAGCTTCCAAAAAGCCAGCGTTCTCCTTCCAAAAATCTGAAGTTTCCAATTCAAATTCCACAAAGGCAATCGATAGAATGTTTCTATTTTGAACAAATCAAACTGACTTTAGCAAAGATTTTATTAATTGCCAAGTTGATATGATACGTGGCCTCACCATTGTTTTAAAAGAATAATTAATTAAATTTGGTAGACTTAAGTTATTCTAGCTTTTATTTAATTATCACGTATTCCCTTGCAAAGATATTTTCTAATCTCAGGAATTAAAGATTAGAAAATTATTTCATATATTTTTTTTATTCGATGAAGAGGGACATTACAGTCCTCCCTTCCCGGGATTGCTGGTCCTCTAGCAACCTCAAATTGGGGTGTTGAAGAATCTCTTCCCCTGCCCATGTTGCATCATCAATGGGAAGATCTTTCCATTTGATCGGATATTCCCGAATTATCTTATTCCTCAGCGTCCTTTCTCTCTAATCTGTAATACCTTCAGGAGCTAACACCAAATTTCCTTCATCAAGCGGTGGAAGCTCAGGGGATGCCACAACCTGCTGACCAAATGCCTTCTTGAGGCAAGAAACATGGAAGACGTTATAAATCTTACTGCCCTCAAGAAGTTCCAGTCCATATGCAACTTCACCAATTCTTCTCACTACCATGTATGGTCCATAAAAGCGTGGCTGAAGTTTTTCTGCACCACTTTTCTTCAGTGAGGATTGCCTACATGGCTGCAAATGCAAAAAAACTAAGTCTCTGACCTCAAATGATCTCTCGACTCTGTGCCTATCTACATACATTTTCTGCTGGTTCTGAGCATGTTGCAGATTATCCTTTAATGCCTTGAGAATATCCTGATAGTTTTGCATTGTCTCTTTGGCCCGTGGGACCCTACTATTGTCAAAGGCCAAATCTACAAAGGATAAGGCCTCGTACCCATATAAGGCTCTGAAGGGAGACATGTGGTAGGTGGTATTGTAGCAATACTCACCTAAATGTAGCCATCTGATCCAAGCACGTTGCTGCCCTGACATATAATTCCGCAAATATCCCTCAATCCACTTATTGACTATCTCTGTCTGTCCATCGGTTTGAGGATGGTAACTCATGCTTGGTGTCAACTTCGTACCTACCAATCGAAACAACCCCTGCCAAAACAAACTTAAGAACAACCTGCTGTCTCGATCACTGACAATTGTTTTGGGGAGTCCATGCAACCTGAATATTTCCCTAAAGAATACCTCTGCCCCCTGAACTGCTGTGTAATCAGAAGATATAGCGAATAAATGTGCATATTTGGTCAGCCTATCCACAACCGCGTATATGCAATCCTTCCCTTGGACACGTGGCAATCCTGTGATAAAGTCCATGGATATTCCTTCCCATTTCTACTTGGGTATCAGTAAGGGTTGTAGAAGTCCCGCAAGGAATGTGTGTTCTGCCTTGTTTTGTTGGCAAGCCAAGCATTCTCTAACATGTTGTAACACATCATCTTTCAAACCCTTCCAGGTGAACCTCTCACGAATCTAGCGATAAGTTTTGAAGAACCCTGGATGTCTAGATAGAGGGGTATCATGCACAACCCTCAAAATCGTAGCCTTTAACTTTGATCCTGGTACAAGATAGACTCTGTTCTGATAATAAATAATGTCGCTCACTATTGAATATCTGTCATCCTGTACCCGGCCATCAATTAGATCATAGGCAAAAGTGTTTTTGGTATACTCGGCCACTAATTGAGATTTCCAATCAGCCAAAATCTCAGTGAGAGCAAAGTGTTGGTCTCCTGGAAAGAGCATCAGCAACAATGTTCTTCCCCTTGATGTACTCCACATCAAAGTTATATGCCTGAATCTTGCTCACCCACTTTTGTTGTCGCTCATTCAAGTCCTGCTCAAGAAAATATTTGAGATTGTTGTGATCAATTCTGACCATGAATTTAGTCCCTACTAAGTACTACCTGAACTTAGCTAGTGCATGCATAATCTCTAGCATCTCTTTATCATAAGTGGAAGACAGCGTCTCTGTATCCCTCAACTTCCAACTCTCGAATGCAATCGACTCCCTGTCCCAATGCATCACACTCCAAGACAAACGACTGTGTAAAATCCGGCAATGTTAATACTGGACATGAGCCCACGACCCCCTTGAGCTTGTCAAATGTTACCTATGCCTCCTCAGTCCAAATAAATGCACCTTTCTTAGTAAGGTTTGTCAAGGATGATGGCAACTATGAGAAACCTCTCACAAATCTCCCATAGTAAGAGCACAAACCCAAAAAACCTCTCAACTCTATTATGTTTTTTGGAGGCGCCCAGTCCAGAATTCCCTGTATTTTCACCTGGTGTACCTTCACACCATCAGCGCCAATCACATGTCCAAGATAGAGTATCTCAGTCATCCCAAACTCACATTTGGAAGCTTTCGCGTAAAGCGATTGGGCCTCCATGATACTCAACACTACATCTAAATGATGCAGTTGATCATCCCATGCCCTGTTGTATATCAGAATGTCATCAAAGAAACCAAAACAAACTTTTGTAATTGCCCTCGGAAGGTGTGATTCATGCACGACTGAAATGTAGCATGTGCATTGGTGAGTCCAAATGGCATGACAAGGAATTCAAAATGCCCATAATGACAACGAAAGGCAATTTTGTGAACATCTTCTCGGACTCGTATCTGATGATAACCCAAGCGAAGATCAATCTTGGAAAAGAACACGTCCCCGTGTAACTCATCAAGCAGCTCGTCGATCCTGGAAATAGGATATTTGTTCTTTATGGTTTTCTTATTCAAGGCCCTGTAGTCTATGCACATGCGCATAGTCCCATCCTTTTTAACCAGAACAACCGATGAGGCAAATAGACTAGAACTAGGCCGGATGTGTCCCATGCTTAGAAGCTCCTTGATTGTCTTCTCAATCTCCTTAAAATGGCGTGGGTGTCGATAGGGCGTAGTTATAACTAGTTTAGCCCCTTCCTCAAGCTCAATGACGTGCTCAAACCCACGATCAGGTGGACGGCCTAAAGGAATGTCTCCAAATACTACCCCATGCTTATCCAACACCGTCTAGATGTCAACATGGTAGTGTGGCTTGCTGTCAAAGGTAGGCTTGGTAGAAACAAAACATTGTGCTACCCAATCCACCTCTCCATGTCTGAATAAAGCCTCCATCCTCCTAGCTGACACTACTCAAGGACCACTGTCAGGCATAGCCTTCAGCGCAATCTTTTTATCATCAACCATAAATTCTAACTCCATTCTGCGAAAACCCTGAATGTACCTCCCAAGTGACTGCAACCACTGCAAACCCAAAACTACATCAATATTACCAAGTCCCAATACATAGAAGTTATCAATCAAGGTATAATCTTCAATTTGGATGCTAAGTTGGGAAACCATCTCAATGCAACTCAACTAAAACCCATCTGCTACAGTCACGTTGAATCCCGAAAACTCCTCACTCTGTAGCCCACACTTCGCAACTAGACCCTCGTCAATGAAGTTGTGCGTGGCTCCATTGTCCACCAAACAGACCATGCGTTGCCCCTTAAGGACACCCTTCAAACAGAATGGATGAAGTCTAAGAACTCTAGATAAAGAGGTTATGGTACTCTGGGTAGTCTCTTTAACTCCAGAATCATCCAACTGTAACTGTGGTGGCTGCTCTTCCTGTACACTATCATCTCCAGTACCAATCACCTGATTAATCTGTTCTTCATCATCTGAAAAAACCTCAATCAAGTGAACCTTGCCTTTCCCAAGGCAACGGTGACCAGGTTCCCATGGTTCCTTGCAGGTGAAGCATAACTATTTTCTGCGTAATTCGTTGTTGGATTCTTGTTCCGATTTTGGTGGGATGTTCTTTTGCTGATTGAAAACTTTTTGTTTTGGCTGAAATCCGCCAAAAGCTTTCTTCTGAAGCTAGAAGGGAGGTGTAGTCTCCAAATCAAGAGCTAGGCCAATGGCATCATGGAGTGTGCTAGGCTTATGACCCTTCACTAGACCCCTCAGTCTGTCACTCAGACCTTCAACAAACAACATAGTAACTCGCCTCTCAGTCATCTCAGGGACCATAATTACAATTCTCTGGAATTCATTGATGTAGGCCTCAACATGACCAGTCTGCTTCCGCTGAGCCAAAACTCTATAATAAATTTCAATATCCTTTCGGTCAAAGTGTGCAATCAGTTTATTGACAAACTCTTCGTCGGAGCGTATCAAGGCATGATTTTGTGAGACTAACCCATGGTGCCACCAGTCATAAGCTACACTCTCCAGATGCATCGTAGCAAATTGTATAGCCTTATCTTCTTCCATAGGTTTCAAGGACAGGTATGTGTCAAGTTTATGCACCCATGATCTGGCACTTATTTTCCCGCTTCCATCAAAGGTCGGTAAAGGAACCTTATTCAATGCTTCTTTGTATTCCTTGGGTTGAGTGCCTTGATTGGTTTGTCTTTTGAGTCCCCTTTCTTGCCTTTCCAGCCTGAATCTGGGTTTATCTTTCCGCTGATTCATAAACTGATTCAAATTAATTAATTGTCTCACATCAGGCGGGAGAGCTCTATGTTCATCGTAGGCCACCATAACATCATCAGTGATGTGTGTCTCATCCTCCAACTCCAGAATTGCCTCTTCAGTTTGTCTTGTCACAAATTTAGGACGCAAAGGCCGATCTGACCTTGTGTTCACTATCCTAGCAGCATTAGAGGCCGCTCTATCTCGATTTCCTTGACCATCACTTCTGCTATGATCACTGCTTGATCTACTCGATCTAGCACGATCCATTCTCATTTGACCCATGGCTGTAATCATATGATCCTAAAATTGTTGTAGCACTTGCTCCTGTTGTTGGGCAAATGTGATCAATAAATTCTCAAGTTGATTGTTCAAATCCCTCGGTGGGCTTCCACCTCCTCTTTCACCCATCTCTTCTAAAGCTGGAATTAAGTCAGGTCCTTCTCGCTGTCTTGACCTACTTCTGGTGAAATATTTGTGTGATCCTATCCCTCTGGAGTGCATAGAATCAAATCAACTAACATGCAACCGCTTAGATCACCTTCAAACTGACATGCACAGGGTATACCACACACGCTGGCAGGAAGGGTGGGCTCTGATACCACTGAAATATTCTTTCTCGGATATATGAAGAATTTGTTTTCTTTTTGAAATTTTCAGTTTAACAATGATTATGCTTTTCATGGAAAATACTCAGAATATTGTAAAAAAAAACATTGATCAGATTCATAATATGAAAAAAAAACACTAATTCAGAGTTTCATTACAACTTATATGACTTGAAGTTTGCTCAGGTCTAAAGTTCTGCCCTAGCACTCTTATAAGATAATACTAAACTTAGACCTTTTTTATACTCCAGCACCTAGTTCAAATCTAGAGGTGATCCTAACAGTGAGAATAATATTCAGATTTGCAGAAATTAGCAGTGGAGCAAAGCCAAACAGTGAACCTGAGAAGTACGTTGGTCTGAAGTGTAGAAATCACTGATGGTGCACCCAGAACTACTCCAGGAACCACGTCTTGATGAGGGAAATTCTCCAAATTCTGCAAACCCACAAGTCAGCCCCTAAATAACTCGTAAACACAGCTGATATCAAATCCTTGCTGAACAGGGCACGTATCCGTCACAATATGCAGCGATTCTGATTTAGGAACAACACGTCCTTCCAGTTACTTCATTTCATGACTGAGGTTTCCATCCCAATCATGCTAGAGTCTGGGTTTTCGTCCTGTGAAGGTTTCCTTCAAAGCTCGGCAGAAAGAAATCAAATCAATAATCATTTTCTGAATGATCTTCTACAGCAAGTCGAGCCTTTTAATAATGTAGAAGTTAACAAACCAGCTTCCAAAAAGCCAGCATTCTCCTTCCAAAAATCTGAAGTTGCCAATTCAAACTCCACAAAGGCAATCGATAGAATGTTTCTATTTTGAACAAATCAAACTGATTTTAGCAAAGATTTTATTAATTGCCAATTGATATGATAAGTGGCCCCACCATTGTTTTAAAAGAATAACTAATGAAATTGGGTGGACTTAAGTTATTCTAGCTTTTATTTAATTATCACATATTAACTTGCAAAGATATTTTCTGAACTCAGGAATTAAAGATTAGAAAATTATTCCATTTTTTTTTTAATTCGATGAAGAGGGACATTACAATTCAGAGCCTACCCCTCCCAAGCACAAGATCTACACCTATCAGGTATACTCAGGCGTGCTTGGGAGAAAATTCAATGCTCCTAGGTATATAATACATACACAGTAAAGCGTGAGGTTGTAACGCTGGGTGTTCATACACTACACTACCTTACCCTTATTAGGATATTTGATTTCAAAGGTTAATTCTCCACCTTGTGCAAAATTTGAAAAGAAAAAAGGTTCTAAAAAATTAAATGGGCATATCTAAGAGCATGAAACTGTCTTGGGTAGTTCATTATTTCATAAGACCATTTCATAGTTTAGTCATACTTCACTCTCTACAAAATTGACACATATCTGGGGCTAAAAATTCACCTTCTAATTTCTAAGGAGAAGTAAATGAATTTTAAGTTATGATCCATGAGTCCTTGCAAAGACACTGTTATTTATTTCACTTGTATGCACATGTAACAACTTAGTGTTATTTAATCCAGGCTCTTCCATTGGGAAGAGTGATATGGAGAGAAGGAAGGAGAAAGTAGAGGCTCCCAACTCTACCTATAAGTCCGGTCAACTGGTACAAAAAGACCCACCCCTTGTAACTCCACTCAAAAAGAGAAATTGATTAGGGATGGAAGGTCCAAGACAATTGCAAAGAGTACTAATGTGCAAAACTTCATGAGCACTTTTTGTATCACTCTATACCGGTTAAGGTTGGCAAGGAACTAGATGCCAGAGATGTTGGAACGACCTAGCCACTTGTTCATAAAATGATGAAATAACCTAGTACAACATATGGGATGTAGTCCATGACCTCTCTTCAATCACTATGGTGGCATTGATAGGCACCTACTAGGTGAACAGATACGTGATAGTTGCAGATGCTAACCGCAAAATCAACCATGAAGGGACCCGTTACCATGAAAAGGAAAATGAAAGGAGATTAAAATCTCTCCAGACATGAATGAAATGATTTTAATTACACCCATGAGACCTAATGATCTATGGGACCACATATTGTTACAGTTACCTCAACCGTTCAAAGATGATGATATTGCGGGTCAAGTTGTTTCTTTAAGAAGGCTATCCCTTCTCTTACTGATTTGGGTTATCAACTCCCCTAATCCTTTTATCCCAATCTCTTTAAATAGCTCTAATATGGAGCCAACTCTTAATGTTTTTGTATACTTGACTCGAATGTCTATGCAAGTTGGGAATTCGAGAATTAATAGTTTATCCACTTCTCTTACCCCCGTGAAGCAAAAAACACATATCCTCACTTTCCACTCTTCCTTAGAAGTCATCCATGATTCCATCTACTCTTCTCACATCTGAGCAAGTTGGAATTAGTCCTTATTTGAGCTGTATCTTCTCCCTACAGTTGATTTCAGTCCCTATTTATGCCCTTTCGCAATGCTAAGTTGAGTTGAATTTTGTAAAAACCACTCTAGTTGCCTTGTACATCACCCTTCTGCCCACCCCAATCTTTAACATATTTGACTCTAACTAGAGGGAGCAAGGTAGTGTTTGCATGGGCAAATACATCCAAAATGATATGATAAACATTGGGAAATATGGTTACATTGCACCTCTACATCCAAACTACTATGGTAAACATAGGGGGAAATGGTCACACCTTGACCCCTACCTCGAGGTGCAGTAAACCAAAAAAAAGGCCTACAAGTGCCCCATGGACACATATACGAGCGGGCTTGGATAAATGCATTTTATTAAGTTTGAGTCCCGGTGTCCTTGTGGATACTATACGGTGTCCAAGGCCCTAGGAATGTAACTTGCACTTATGGTGTGAAACTCATTTTTCACCACAACTTGCTTGAAACACTAAGTATTGTGTTTTTTCTTATTTTTCCATTTTTCATCTCTTTTATTTTTAAGTAACCTTTCTTGTTTCTTGTATCAAAGAATGCTAAACATTTTGAGCATTGGAAAAATTATAATGGTTGCAATTGTAGCCAAAGAAGTAAATTCTTTCTTTTTTCATCATAAAATTGGCACAGATAAGGAGACGACTTACCGCACAACCCTGCATTATTGTTAAACACAAACGACAAAACCTTTTGCCACAAATTCGTCACTCTATGAGAGAGATGATTATTGGGAACATTATACTTGCTCAAATCTAAGATGGATTCCATCACAAAATTGTTTGCAATTTCAGCAATGGTATGAATGAATGAAATATTTTTATAGCATTCATGTGACCAAGCAGTCTTTGGGACCAAAAGCAATAAGTGTTTTGTGCAAAAACAGGCGCTTGAAACAAGGGCTGTCCTATTAGTTTTGCGAAATGTGCATTCCCTTTTATAAGTTGGATCTTCTACCATGAATATTAATCAGAAAATGTATTGCTGTCCTATTAGTTTTGCGAAATGTACATTCCCTTTTATAAGTTGGATCTTCTACCATGAATCTTAATCAGAAAATGTATTGTTTTATCTAACTTTGCCTTCTCAACTAAGGCAGTCAAATTGTCCAGTTTGAGGTTATCATCATATTTGATTCGAACATGACTATAAGTTGTGCACTCCATAATGTAGTGCCATTCAATCTCCACCACCCCCTTGGTACAAAATAGGCATGTTCTCTTTTCCCATTCTTCTTTAGGTGTTGTCCACCTGTCGATTTCACATCTAAAATGATGCATCAACTGCCTTAAACAAAGAAATTACAAAGAATCAATTTCCTATTCCTAAAGTGGATGCGTTAATTGATGAGATTCATGGAGCAATTATTTTCTCTAAAGTTGATTTGAGATCTGAATACCAGCAAATCAGAATAAGGTCTGAGGATTCACACAAGCCAACATTCAAGATGCACCATGTGCAACTTTCCAGGGTACTATGAATAAGGTATTTCATCCTTACCTCGTGAAGTTTACATCGGCAGATTTTTATGATATGCTAGTGTATGATACAAATTTACAAGTGCACTTGGCCTACCTTGAGATTGTCTTGAATCTCACAAAGATCAACAATCTATATGCAAAGGAGAGTGATGCAGGAGCATCCAAGGTGTATCGTCGATCTTGCATCACCAAAAATAAAAAATAAAAAATATTTCAAATTTTAATTGCATTTATTCAAGTACGCATTTCCTCAAACACTTGGCATATGCATGGTGATGGTTGGAAGTCTTCAGGCCACCTCAGTCTGAATAAATTATATGAGAATTCTGGGTTTTGTATGGAGATGACAAGGCAAGATTTGCTTGGAACAAGACAATGCAGATTGGGGGTTTCAAACACAAACTCTTTTTAAAAAGGGCCCAAAAAATAAGCCAAAAACGTTTTTAATGATTTATGTTCGTATTCCATGATTAGAGGAGTCTTAAGGGGCACTCGAGCATGCTGGAAAAACACATGAAAGAAGAGTTTCAAGGGCAGCAACAAGAAAAATACAAAAATAGTTGAAAATGAAGAGGGAAAAGTGTGTTTTGGGGGATGTGCAAGTTGTAGTGAATGGTTCATCCATTCCAAAATGTAAATCAATATTCGAGGTGGGTTTTTTGCATACACAGTGTGAGGAAAAACATCATGGAGTAGTTCGTCTTCAGTATTGAGAATTTGAGCTCTGAAATTCGATGTAAAAGTTTGACAAAATTCCTACAAACATATTTGCACTATTGTTATTGAAAAAAGGAAGTGTGGAGTGTGGCTTAGGATATTATTAAGTGTTTGTGGCCTAAATATTATGTAATAAGAGAAAGAAATTCGGTTCATGAATTTTTGTTATTCGAGTATGTGGGTGTGCCTTGGGAAGGTCTTTAAACCATGTTTCAATCAAAATAATAGTGTGGGTTCTATGTGGGTTCCATATGAGGCCAGGAAAATGTTAAAATATGTTATGAGATTCGTTTTGAGTACTTATACCCCTATCTCCTCTCTCATTCAACTATATTTTGAGTTTAGTGCAATTTTACTTGCTTACTAGTTAAAAATTTCCATTAAAAATCAATTTTCAATTTTCATGCAAATGGGCACCTAAAGTGGTGGGATAGCATGAAAAAATGGAGAAGTTGTGTTTGGGCTGCTAGGACTCAGTTGTCATTCATTTGGTCCCCCAAGCTAGACTATATCAATTAGAATCAAAGCAAGGTTTCCCTTGCTAGGTTGAGTCTTGTGAGGCTCTAGTGAGTTTGTTGCAAGAGTGAGAAAGTCTTGCAATTGCAAAGTGTGAGAAAAGTTGAATGTTCTCCATCTTGATAAGATGGGTAGAAAATAAATAGCTGTGAAAATGGCACACAAAGGAGGTAGACTTGGAGTTATAGAATTGGAAAACATAGAGAGAGGATTCCAATAAATATTAGATGTTATGGAGATTGCACAAAGTATAGAAGATGTGAAAGACATGAAAGAAGATGAAGGTGAAGCACCCAAAGTTTATAATGAAGAGTTGGTTGCAAATATGGGAAAAGGAAGAACTAAATGAGAAAAAGTTTTAGTTGATAAGAAATAAGTAGAGGAAGAAGCAGGTAGAATGCCAAATGTGAGGCAACCCACAAATGAGAGAGAAGATAAGTTTGTTCTCCATCGTGTGTCAATGGGTAGAGAGAAAAAAGTGGAAGAGAGAGCTCAAAAAAGAATAAATAAAGAGAAGAAAGGTGACTCAAAGTCACAAATTGCAGCAATAGAAAAAATGATGGAAGACATGGGCTCGAAATTGGATGCCTTGGAAAAAACATAATCAAGTAGAGGAAAGAGACTTTTTGAGGAAAGGAAACTCATAAAGCTAAGATGAGAAGATCCTATTAGAGAAAAGAGACCAACATAGGTTATGGTGAAAGAAAAAAGTAAGCCCACAAGCAATATACTTCTGTTTTGTGATGGAGAGAGACCCAAAGAGCTCATGAAATGGGTAGAAGAGCTTGAAAGTTTTTTTGAAGAGATACATATAGACCCTGTGAGGGTAGAGGTTGCAAGCACAAGTTGTTGCGAAGTTGTGGTTGTGTATTGAAGAGAACTCCATGAGAAGAAACAAGCAAAAGGAAAAGAAGAGGTGAGAAGATGGGAACATTTAGTTTTCGAGTTGATAGAGCACAATGTGCATCCAAGAATGCAAGTGGATTGATTGAAAAAACTTCAAGCATTGAGGTTTGAGAGTGAAGATAAGAGGATTGCCTTGAGAGGAAATATGAGCTTGAAATTTTTATGCGAGCAGCCCTTTGAGAATGAAATAGGCCACTTGCAACCTATGAAAGATGAATTCTTCATTAAGAACAATGAAGAAAGAAAGATTGTGGCAATAGTGTTGTAAGGAGATAATGGCATAGCTGAGGTATCAATGAGGAAAAATAAAATGGAAGATGTAAAATCCCATGATTATTCTAATGTTGATTTGTTTGCAAGTAAAAATGAGTGCAAATCCATAAGGGAGAAGAAGGTACAAGAGAAGTTGCCTTGTGAGCAACAAAAGACAGCCCTAAGAGGTGAAAATGTGAGTGTGAAAGAATCTGAGTAACACAAGCTTAATAGAAACCAAGCAAAACGTGTGACAGAAGAAGACAAGGTCCTTGTGAGAGAGTATAGAGGTAGAGGAAGTGAAGAGAAAAAGTTTTGTCAACTATTGGAGGTGACCAAAGAAATTGAAAATGGAAATAAAAATGAAGGTATGTTGATTGAAGAATTTCCTTTAGTGAACAAAAATGTATTTGAAGGCCATCCATATGAAGTACATGTAGAGATGCAAGTGAAGAATGGTGATAGGGCAGTGATAAGGGTTCATAAAGTTGAGAATGGACTATTGATAGTCCATCATGTGAGTACAAGTTGTGATGATAATGCAAATTTGGAGAACATGCTTAAAGTGTTCATAATAACTATTAAATTATTAATTCCCATAATGCTGCTGATTTATGTGCATATACAACAGCTTATAAGTTGATAAAGGAGAAAAAAGGTGTAGTTCAACCATACAATCTCATGTGCATGAGAAATTAAGAGAAGCGGGACAAGGAGAAGTTATTGCAGCAGTTGAAGAGTTGTTTGATATGGATGTGGAAGTGGTAGAAGACTGTTTTCAAATTGATATAAAGGAAATAGAGAGTGGACAGGGGATGGTTTCATTCAAAAGATGTCTCCAAGAGGATATACAAGTGGAAATGCATTTAGAACGGCAGTTAGAGTTGGGAGAGAAGACACTCAAAAAATATATTGAAGGAGAATGGCGAAGGAGATTGGTGAAGGAGAAATTATTATGCATAAGACAACAATGGAGAGAAGAAGATCTGCATTCATTCTCTATCTTGAGAGATGGATAAAGAGTGAAGTTGAAGAAGAACAAATTTAATATATATTGGTATAGGTTGTTCCAAATAGCATTTGTACAACAAGAAGAGAAGAAGAATGTCACTTGTGTGGCATAGAGGCAAAGAATAAGATAGATATGGTGGATATGTCTCTGCTAAGGAAACTGAAGGATGCAAAAAGTGTGGGATCAGCCCACATAGGAGTCGAAGGAGATGGATCAAGAGAGAAGTTGAAGAAGAACAAATTTAATATTTGTTGGTATAGGTTGGTCCAAATAGCATTTGGGCAGCAAGAAGAGAAGAAGAATGTCACTTGTGTGGCATGCAGGTAACAAATAAGATATAGGTGGTGGATATGTCTCTACTAAGGAAAATAAAGGATGCACAAAATGTGGGATCAGCCCACATTGGAATTGGAGAGGGTACTCTTATGAGTCAAAGGTTGCCTTGTTTTCATATGGGCGATATGAGTGCAAGTATCTTTGCACATGGCATACATGTGATACCTAAGAGGATGAAGAAAAGTGATGTAACTCAGCCTATAACTGAGATAATAATATAAAGAGAGAGAAAAAGATAAAATAATGAGATGGAGGAGCTGATGTTGTTATCAGCCCAAGTATGTGTAGTAGATAGTGATGTTGCAGCCGAAGCATGTCTCTTAAAAGACATGAAATTGGATGTGAATGATGTGCAAGTAAATGAATGTGGCGCTTATTTGCAAGGAGCATCGAATGGTGAAGAAAATAGTGTTACAACAGTGATGTCATTGGAGGAAATGTATATGGGGATGCCTGATTCCCAAATACTAAGTATGTTGGATTTTTTACAGCGGTTGAGGAAGAGAATGAGGTTAAAATTATGCAAAGAGAAATTGCAGTAGAGTTGTAAAAGAATGATGTTGCAACAGTGGTGGTTTTAAATGGGCTGTTGCCCATGAAAAATAATGATTCTCAAAATGCTTGGTTTGCTGATTTTGTTTTAGGTATGAGTGAATACACAGAAGACTAGGAGAGTGTTTTAATGAAGAGCTCAAATGAATAGGCCTTTGGAGGCCAAGCATGTAATATGGTTACAAGTATGATGAAGAGTGGATATGATGAATTATTTGATAAGAAATCCATGACAAAAGAAGTGGAGGGGAAATAGTATTGTTGTTGCTTGCACAACACGTCCTAATTTCATCAATGAAATCATGGAACCTCTTTTTGCTCTCTAATTTGTCTTATATCTTGGAGGAGTATAGTACTTGTCTCTTTCAAATGCCATATTTTAGTGTGTGAAGTTGTTAGAAGTGAAGGTTGGTACTTGAAATGGGCATTATTCTCTTAAGGTCATTTTAGTCTTTATTTGACTTCTCCATCTGTTTTATCGAGTTTAGAATGATGAATTTGGGTTGGATTTGTTTAAAAATGTGCTTTGTTCGTTTTAAATTGTCTTTTAGTCCTTAGTGTTTATGTAAATTCAAACTTTTTTTTCTATACTTAATCGATTTCCTTTCTTTTCAACTTATGTGCTGATGTCTTTCACCCGAAAATTCATTTGCCTTGGATTTTTTTTTGCAGATTTCTTTCCTGAGCCCCAAATTGAACGAGATGCTGCCTCCCGTTCACTCGAGAGCCCGACCGATTGAAAATTCATGGGTCTTTGGGGTCCGAGATCACGCCACATGGTGTGATCCTAGGGACCCGGAGTGCAGAAGCCATGGAAAGCCGTTCGGAGGTCCCCAGGAGTCTGAGATCTCGAGATCATGCCACATGGAGTAATCCCAGGGACTCCAAAGCCCGAGTGTCGCCGAGACCATTCAAAAAGACCCAAGGTCGCAAAGCCCTGGGATGATGATAACACAAACTAACCATGCAATCAAAAACTATTAGTAGGATTTTGATTCATACTAGTATCATCATCAACTATTAGTAGTAATGATAAATCGTTAAAAACTAAATGCTTGAAATTAATAGTCCAATGTCCGAAGAGATATCCAAATCAATATAACTATTAAGTAATCCCTATTATCAATTCGAGATATTCACTAGAAAGAACAACAATACAAATGTTATTAAGAGCAACAATATTTATCCCTTTGATCATGATCAACATACCTTATAGTTTGACTCCATTCTCCATTTATTATGTTGTTGCCACCATTTAAGAGAGATGTGTAATTGATGGATTAATAGGTCGAAACCTTTGCTAGTAAGCGTTGGGTCCCTGTGTGAAGAATGAAAATATTTTTTTATTTTCACAAACCTATCTATCAAATGAAAGTAAACTTATAAATTATGAAAATCAGCGAAATTGTAACTATGCTTAAGAAGAGGGGAGTTATTTTTTAAAGAAAACAAAACACCTACATGACAGTACATTCAAAAAAATCTCTTACAAATGTTAAATCGAAAGCAAGAACAAAGATTTTTTTCATTCACAAGAATGTCAAGAACTTTCAACACAATGTCTACAGGATTCACAATCCTCATAACTTTAATTTTTGTCTCTTTAATCCTTTTACAAAAATCATAATTGTCTACCCAAAGTGAAGCAAATGTCAACACTGTGTCATTAGTTTAATTATACCTATTTTTAATCAACATCTGCTTTATGTCATAGTCTGACAAAGTTATCAGAGCAACTTCCAAACTATGTTATGTGATCATTATTTTGATACTTTCACCATTTTCTTGGTAAACCCTAATCAATTTGTGTATATTAGCACAAACCAAATTCTTAGCACTCTGCGTAGTGATGTTTGAGGTGATGTAACACTTAAAGAAACCTTTCTCCACTTTGACTCATGGCTTCGCTTCTTCAAATCTCACTGGTTTGAGAACATCCTTCATATTCGAAATCCAAAAAACCTTTCTCTACTTTGACTCATGGCTTCGCTTCTTCAAATCTCACCGGTTTGAAAACGTCCTTCATATTCGAAATCCACTCGTCCCCTATTGAGGTCCCACTCCATAAAATAACAATACTCCTTTCTAGTTGTTTCATTTGGTGAGGGTTTATGCAAACATCAATAAACCCGATCCAAACACCTTATGTTCCTAAAGCTCTATTCTTTTTGCTACTCTTATAGATAGTAGTGTTGGCATATATGTACTTGACAACTTTGTATCCCAAGTGGGATAGCCTCATATTTTGTAGAAATGCACCTTTAAGGCATCCACATCTTTTGTAAAACGTCGACAACTTCTCACTTTCAAAAATATCATAACAAGCTTTTACAAAATTTTCGTATTTTAGAAACTCTGACTTCAAAACAAACTAAGTAAACCAATCTAATCATTCTTGCATTGCAATTCCTTCCATATATTTTGAACCTCGTTATCTTGATGCAAATCTTTCTTATCTTCATTAATAGTATTGGCACGAGTAATAGGTGGATACATTTTAAACTCTGAAATAATTGTAATTTATAAACAAAGTATAATTCTTAATTTCTCAAATCGTTGTACCCAAACCAATATGCACACAATGCAAAATAATTTTCAAATCTGAACTATTATTCCTAAAATGTTATGCACACAATGAAAAATAATTCTCAAATTTGAACCGTTGTATCCAAAACGCTATGCACAGAATGCAAAATAAATATACATAAACACTGAAGAGCAAAATATCTGCTAGGACCTCAAACCATTAAATTATCATTTGAATGTGCTCTCTGGTCATCAATTTCACGATATTCTATAACCCTTTAAAATATACATATATATATGCTATGTTATATTATTTGATTTTAATTTAATTTACATATTATATGCACCTAATTTTTATAAAGGTCTAGTAATTGCAATAATATTGATGTGTTTTCGTCTATATAAATCGTTGATTTATATTAAATGCGTATTGGCGTTTTTTTTTTGTAAACACCTAATTTTGGTATAGATCTATCAAGTACAATGTTATTAATATGTTTTTGTGCATATGGATCATTGGTTCATATTAGACTCTTATTTGCATTTTTTCTTATATCGACAACACTGGCGACATCTTTTATTATCCTTTGTGACTATTTTTTGTGTGGTCATATTCTCTTCTTATTTTTCTGATTTTCTCTTTGCTCTATGTTTTCTGAATCTAAAGATCTTTATTCTTCTCCATTTACCTTTGATTTCTCGTTTATCGATTTTAAAACAATCACTCCAATAATAGTCTAACTTATATTGAAATGTTTTAGCATTGGTCAATGTGTTTTTTGAGCTCTTTAGGTCTTTAAGTCAATGTAAAAGTACATCGATCAATAGTAGAACATACTAATATAAGTTAGACTAGTATTGCAGTGACTGTTTTAATACCGACAAGCGACAAATCAAAAGTAGAGGAAGAATAATAAAGATCTCTAGATTCAGCAAATATAGAACAACGAGAAAGTCAGAAGAGTAAGAAGAAAACATGGCTACACACAAAAGAATAGAGAGTCACAAAACGTAATAAGAGATGTCGCAAGTGTCGTAGATATAATAAAAAGTGTCAATAAGAACTTAATATGAACTAATGATCCATATGCTCAAAAACATGTTTAATAACATTGCAATTAATAAATCTATATCAAAATTAAGTGTTTACATAAAAAATTTATATTAATACGAGTCTAATATGAACCAACGATCTATATAAATGATAACACACAAATATTGTTGTTATTATTAAATCTCTGTCAAAATTAAGTGCGTATAATATATAAAATAAATTAAAATTAAATAATATAACGTAGCATATATATATGAGAGTTAGAGAATGATACAAAATTAATAACCAAGGGGCACATTCAAATGATAATTTAACAAGTTCTAGTGGATATTTTATTTTTTTAGTGTTTACGTATATTTATTTTGCATTGTCTGTATTGCGTGCATAGCATTTTGGATACATCAGTTCACATTTGAAAGATTGAGAATTATACTTTGTTTATAAATTATAGTTATTTTAAAATTTAAAATTTATCCACCTATTAATAGTGTCAATCCCATTAATGATGATGGGAAGCCCCTGCATCAGATTGACAAGGTTCTAAATATATAAAAGAAATTGCAAAGCGAAAACGATTGGATTGATTTACTCAACCCATTTCATCATATCTGAAGTCAAAACTTCTAAAATACAAAAAAAATGTAAGAGCTTGTTATGATAATTTTGAAGGTGAAAAACAGTCAACGTCATACAAGAGATGCAAGTATCCTAAATGTGCATTTATACAAAAATAGGCCTATTCCACTTGGGATATGAAATTGTCAAGTACATATATGTCAACACTATTATTTGTAAGAATAATAAAAAACAGAGCATCAGAAACATCCAGTGTTTGAATTAAGTTTATTGTTGTCTACACAAACTCTCACCAAATGAAACAGCTAAGAAAAATTTATATTGTTATTTTATGGAGGGAAAACTCAACAAGAAATGAATGCATTCAAAATACGAAAGATATTCTTTTACCGATGAAATTTGAAGAAACAGAGCCACGAATTAGAGTGAAAAAAATTTCTTTAAGTATTACACTACCTCAAACATCACTACACAGAGTGCCAAAGATTTAGTTTGTACAGGTATATACAAATTGATTAGGGTTTACCAAGAAAATGACGAAAGTACCAATATAACAATCATATGACATAATTTGGAGCTACTCTAACAACATTTTCAGACTATGAAATAAATCAAATGATTAAAAATGAATATAACGAAACTAATGTCGCAGTGTTTGCATTTGTTTCACCTCAGACAGACAATTTTGATTTTTGTAAAAAAGTTAAGAGATAAGAATTAAAGTTATGAGGACTATGAATCCCCTAGTCATTGTATTAAAAATTCTTTTCATTTTTGTGAATGAAGAAAACTTTTGTTCTTTTTTTCGATTTAAAATTTGTAAGAAATTTCCCTGAGTGTATTGTCATGTAAGTGTTTTGTTTTTTCTAAAAAACAACTTCACCCTTCTTAAGCATAGTTACAATTTAGTTGATTTTCATAACTTAAAATTTTATCTTAATTTGATAAATAAATTTGTGAAAATTAAAAAATATTTTTGTTCTTCACATAGTGGCCCAACACTTGTTAGCAAGGCAAAGGCACGACCTATCAATCCCTCAACGACATATCCCTCCTAAATGGTAACAACATAACAAATGAAAAATGTAGTCAAACTGTAAAGTATTTTGATCATGATCAAAGGGATAAATATTATTGCTCTTAATAACACATGCATTGTTGTTCTTTCTAGTGTCTATGCCAAATTGATAATAGGAATTACTTAATACTTATATTGATTTGAAAATCTCTCCGAGCATTGGACTATTAATTTCAAGCATTTAGTTTTTAGCTATTTAATATTACCAGTGGCAGTTGATAAGGATATTAGTATGAATCAAAATTGATTATTGTAATTTAAAAATATATTGCCCTGCTAGCAGTTGTTGATTGCATGGTTAGTTTGTGTTATTTCTTGATTTTTAGAATTAATGATTTATGTCATTTGGCCCCCAACCTAGATTGCATTAGAGAGCAAGTGTGAATAAGGGACAGTCATAACCAAAGTCACTCAATTAAGAGGATTCCTTGGGCTAATGTAATTTTTTTTCCTGAGTGGTGAATTGAAGATACCCTCGGTTAGTGGGATGCAAACTGGGGCCCACTTCCCTGGTAGAGAATACATGCATGTTATTCATGCCATTAATGCCCAAAGCATGCCAAGTGGTTCAAAGAGGGGTCTATTAAGGGATTTATCACTTGGTTGCCTTGCGTACAGACCTAACCAATAAAGGCATATTCAAATTGTTAGATTCAACTCATAAAGCCTTTATGGTCCTTAGTAAATAATATGTAATTGGGTGTGATGCTTTGGTTTGGAAATTAGTGCCCCTTTTGCCCCTACCCCTACCCTTACCCCAAAAATCTTTAACATTGACTCTAATTAGGGGGAGGGTGGTAATGCATATGTAAAGAAATATTGTTTTCCTCTATGGGAGAATAAATTAGTCTCTATCATTATCTGGTCATAGTTAGGGTTTATACTCCAATGAGCTACCATGATAACCCTGCCTCTCTTTAATAAACTTGACCCAGAGTGAGGGAGACCCAACAACCTAGGTTTCTAACCAGCCAACCTCAAGCTACTAGGTATTGAGTGGATGCCAATTGGTCTACTCACCAAACCTAGATGTGTAAACTATGAAGGACAAGGGTTACCTATAATCAACGAAGATGGTGAGAAGCTTTTGGATTATTTGAAGTCTTAACTTCATTTCAAATAATGAAAACTCCCACTAAAGCAATACTTGGAACAAAAAGGCTAATTTGTAGGGGCAATATCCCAGGCCGGTGTTTCCATCTTAGTTGACGTCAATGACAGTGTCTCTATTGTAGTCTTAGTTGGCACCGATGATAGTATGTTTGTTTTTGTCAATGAGAATGTCACACCTAAATTGAGGACCGTATATACAAAACAAAGGAAGCCTAGAGTTGGTAAACATTTACAAAAAAGAACAAAACACTTTCTTAACTTTAAAGCTTCCTCTCAACATTTGGAAATCTCCTCGTCTTAAAGCAAGCAAGGGTTTACTAGTCGATTTTGTAGAGGAGAGTTGTCCATACGAATGGTGTCCGAGGGCCTTCTTCCCATAGCTATGATGCTTCTCCAAGTGCCTTTTGCCCATAACTCTGATGCTTCTCCAAGTGCCTTTGCTCTGAGGGTTTACCCTAGAGTCATCGCAACTCTCTCCTCATATCATTCCTTACGTTGTTCCAATGTCAGGGTTTGTTCCAATGTCAGGGTTAGGTTTTTTGGTTTCAAAAACTAACAAGGTAAACTTAGGATGTTGTCTCGTGGAGGGGGCTACAACTTCAACTTCTTGTTAGTAGGGAAACTATTGAGACTTTACAAGGAGCTATGTTGCCAAAATGGTATTTATTGTAGGCTAATTTATTTTATCAGGTATTAATTTTTAAACTATAATGGTTTTAAAAAAGTACATTTAAAGCAATAAAAACTAATTTTTCATGGGATCATTTGGCTAGAAATAACTCCATAAAATTTTCAAGTGCAGTTGTTCCATGGGATTGTTGTCGTAGTTTATCCTAGAGGACCAAAGTAATTAGGGTTTATAGGACAAGTTTTTATTTTAAGTTGGGTTTTAAGATTATTTTTAAAACCCTATGAAATTTGCAAAAAAAATAAGGATCATAAACCAAATAAAATACAATAATAATGCCTAATTAACTCCTCAATCAAACATGTACAGATAATAGGAAAATAAAACGTTTTTATTTTGTTTATGCGTTATCTCCATAGTTACAAGGACACATGGGGGTACAAGTACTGGTACATGGACAAAGACGCCATTCAAATCAAGGTATGTAGGTAAATGAATGAGGGTAGAGCTAAATTGTATGTAAATGTTGTCATCAAAAAATGTGGGTACGGGGATTGGTATGTGGTCCTTGTCCCTAAATTGGAGTCTCATGGTAACTATGGTTATCGCTAAATCTATTTCTACAATTTGGACCTAGAAATGTGCATCCAAAGTTTCCACAGCTGTAACACTAAAATCTGGAAATAGGCAGCGATGCTCTTGGTCGATGACTGTCGTGTAAAGTTTGAATGTTTAACTTTGTTTACCTACTTCTGCGTTTTCACTTCTTTTTCCTAGTTTTATACACCGTGACTTCTGCAAATTTGAAAATGTATAAAGATTTGTCGGTAGTTGACATTTGGGTTGGACTATTTGGTGTGAACTAACTAGCCCTCTAATAATCATACCCCACAAATACAACAAAGATGTCAATAAATAGAAATTGCATAATATAAACAAGAGCTATGATGCAGCTTTAGCCCTTGCTGCTAGGTGCAATTTTAGAGTTTGAAGAATAATTATTTGATGTGGAGAATATTTCCTGCAAGTATATGAGTAATTTTGGTTTGGCATAACATGCAATGTACATTATAATCCTCAATGTTGTATAGCTATAGCACCCATAGTTACACAAAAATTGGCTTCTATTATACTCCAAGATCAAGCAATGTGACGGCTGATTTCATTGTTAATCTAGCCGTTAATATAAAGAAGGCAGACTTGTGGATAAACAGAGATTTGCAATAGTTAACAAGAGATAGTATCAAACATCTCTTGTAGAAAGGGATAAAATGCTTCCTATTTAAAATTGTTTTGTGGACTTGGATTAAAATATATGACTTATCAATTATTAGGGTACATAAATGTATGGAGAATGAAAGGATGCGTGATTTGATGTATTGTTGCTATACTCTTAGATGGGTTCAAATCCCAGACCATAGTCACAAGGTTCGCCGAATTTTTACCTAAAAATTTGGATTTCGGCGAACTTAATGCTCTTCACTAAAAATTCGTTCAAGTTCGCCCTGTTCAGTGAATTTTATGTTCGGATGGCGAGCCCTAAAACCATAGTTACCAAATTCGGCCGCATCTAGCCGAAATCCAAAAATTTCCGCATTTTTGCAGGCTTCCGGATTAAAAATGTAAATCGAGTCCGAACCCAATAGTATATAAATAAAATAAAAATTTAAGTATAAGAAACTAGATGTCCATATATAAATGTATAAGTTTTTAAGTTATATTTTATTTATATACTTTCAGGGTGTTTGAGAGGGGTTTCGGACCGCTAGGAGATATAATACAAATTCTAGGTTTTGGAGGATCCTATCATATTTCAGAGTTAGTCAAATTCCAGGGTTTCAAAGTTTCAAACTTAGCCATATTTCAAGGTTTCAAGATTTCAAGGAGACATCATAGGAGGTATGAAGGCTGCATGAAGGGATGTATGTGTGATAGAATAGTATGAGAATATCCCTCGCAAAGTGCCACAAGCCGATCCCACCCCATTCCCAGTGCACCCCTTAAGGCATGCACTCTGTGAGATTCAATGCACCGATGAGCCCTTGTGAGAGAAAGTGTCAGTAAATGAGATTGTACCCGCAAGTGGTCTCAACACCCAGCTGCAAGCTATCGCCATCTATCGAGGGAGGAGAGTTGTTCGGATAGTGGCGATCGGTGACCCAACGGCATGAGGTAGGTTTGTTATTTGTTATGATTTTTTTTTTTAAACATAAAACTTTATCGTGTAATGATTTTAGGGTTTTTATTTTCATTTTTATTTTAATGATTTGACATTTAAACTTTTTGTTTCCTTTTGTTTTAAGGGCCGAGAAGGAGAGGGAGATTTTGTTTCGTTTATTTATGTTTTTATATAAGTCAAACTTAATGGCGAATTTTTTTTCGAAATTTATCTATTGGCGAACTTGAATCGAATTTTATCCTTGTCGAACTCGAACTCGAATCCGAACCTTGTGACTATGTCCCAGACCATTCACCCAATGCGAGTGTAATTTCTTCTCTTTTTAATATGAATTTTACTGTGTTTTATTCTCTTAAAAAACGAGTTGTGGTTGGCTGTGTTAGATAAATAGTGATGTAGATATTACCCATACTTTCCGAGTACAAACGTCTAGCAAGGAACCTTCTTAGAATACAACTTCAGTGGCAAGGAAACATATTGTATAGGAATTAAAGCCAACCCCATATCCCACATTCAATCTTCCAACATCTAGTGGCAATGCAACCAGCACAAGAAAAAATACTATAATAAATTCTTCTTACGAAATATATTTATGAGCATCAAAGAAGGCCCAAATTTACATTGTCCCCTGCTCTTTCAGGGCATAGCCATATTTAACATAAAGACAGAAACTGGACCGATTAAAAAGCAAAGGATGCCTTTGGAAGATCTTACACAGTTTAAGAGCTGCAAATTTCAGTTAATTGAAAACAGTGAAAGACTTGCACAAATTTCCTCCAAGATTTTATGGTTAAGTATTAAAACAAAAAATATATCTGGGAACGGGGGGCGGGGTTGAAGGGCCAGGAGTTTCAGGCAAATTTCTTCTGAAATTTTAAGCGTGATTAATACACCAGATTCCTCTGAGCATTTTATGATGCAAGGATTAAAAGAAAATAATGTTTCCATGGAGCCAAAGGCCGTAAGTGTTTCAGGCAAATTTCTTCTGCAAATTTAACATTTGCAAGATTAAACTTATTTGGAGGGAATTGATAGCCATAAAAGCTCTAACCAAAATTTCTCGAAAAATTTAACAGTTGGGCAATTAAAATTATTTGTAGAAATCGGAAGACGTAAAAGCTCCAGCACAAATATTTGCAAAGAATCGTAGCCGTAATATTTTAAGCATCCTCCAAGTTTCTATGGTAAGTACGGGAATTATTTACAGAGAATCAGAAGCCATAGGAGCTTTATGTAAATTTTTCTAAAGAGTAAAATATTCTTTAACAACTTAAACCCTATAACCATATTAAAACCCTGAAACCATATTAAATGAGGTAAAATAAGGACCTGATTTAATTGTCGCTGAAGCCTCCAAATTCAGCTCCAACTGCAAACGGCATCGGCATAATAATAATCTACAGAAGGAGAAAGCAAAAAATAGCAAAGCAAATCCCTTTTGATGACTCGATCGCCCGACAAAATGTGTCCAATGAAACCCTAAAACTTTTAGCATCAAGACAATATGCTGGACGCAGGAGTTATTTTGGTGCCGGCGCGAAAATAGCGCGGGCGCCGCTAAATTTAGCCCTATCAACCTGGCTTAATACGTAGTAAAAAAGAGGGAAAAAACCGGAGGAGATTACAAACAGAAGGCCACAACGTTACGTAAAACTGCAGCTGCACTTAACTCCTCTAGTTTTTTTTTGAGATGGAAAAAACTGACGAAGACGTACAGTGATGCTGACGGAAGTTAACGGCAATTGACGGCCCGTCGCGAAGCGCCAACAGAACGACAGGCATGGGATGATCTGTGGTCTTGCTGCGCATACAATAATGCATTCCACAATACAGTTTACAAAATCTTTTTCTCCATTTTTGCGTGGACAACGATTGCAGGACGTTTGAAAGGGGACAAATCAATAGCATGAAAGCACTGCCCTGCGGACGCCCTGCCAGAAGAGAGAAAGGTCTACACATTCTCAACTGAAATTGTTGTAGAGACTCTTCTTCTTCTTCCATCTAACTACACGTAAGGATTGATTGAAGCTCCAAAAATGGCATTAGAATCATATTGGGAAGAAGTGCAACTATGTTTGTAACTTCCCTGTTTGCTGTGTTTTATTTCGCAGAGACCATTACAGTTTAAGCAGGGTTCTCATTAACTCTAGACCCAATCAAGTGATTTGCTCTCTGCTCGCTAAATTAAGTGAGACTGCCAAGAAATGGCTAGTCTTCGACCAGAGGGTAGTTAAGCTCTCGAGGTCAGGTGTGAGAAATTTCTCAGGAAAGATATTAGAAAAAATAGATATTTATTTTTATCTAAATTTTAATTGGAAAATGTTTAATTTTCTCACGTAATTAGGTATGGGTTTCATGTAATTAGTAAAGGTCTTATGTTCAGAGTAACGAACTGAAATAAATAATAAATACTTGTTTTTATTTAGGGTTCTATGTATTTCTTATATTTTCTCTAGAGAATCACTACAAAAATTTATCACAATAATATAATCCATTAGTTAATATTATGGTAGCAATATAAATTGTAACTACAATCAAACATGTGGATTTCATGGCTCAAGCTTAGTCCTCCAACACTTATGGCCAACTAACACAACCTAAACAAATATGCATAATGGATAGACATAGTCTATAACACAAGGATAGGTTATAAAGGAAATAATATGCAAACAAAATGAAACACTCAAGGTAGTTCAATAACATTTATTAACAAGCATTCACATTCGGTAAAGAATAAAACCAACGATTCAGTAGATTGAGACTTTTTTAATAAGATCGAGAGGGAGGAGGAGTAGAGCGAATGAAGTCGACATTGTGTTTTATCATTGACACAACATTGTGGCCATCGACATCTTTGAGATAAAAAACATGTGCGTTCCTCATCCGTGGTCAGCAGATTCATCTCTTTTCCTACCTTCATCAATGCTTTGTAGTATAAAATAACCCTATGCTTGAGCATATCCTTCCTTGCCACCGTCACCAATAATCGCAAATAAACAATCAAAGACAAAGAGGGAGAAGATGACCCGATTGAGTTGGAAAAAAAGGATGGTTTTTATCTACTTCCTTTAGCAGTGATAACTTTTGGAGGCAACCACATGCAGGTATGAATGTGGCAAAAGAAAGGTCCAAATTTGTAGGCGCAATAACCCCTGGCATGGGACCCCAAGGTTAGTCTTATCTAAGTCTTGTGACTAATCAGACATCAAAAAATTAATTTATTTCCATGTTTTAATAACATAATCTTCCAAATATATTGTTGAAACTAAAAAATCACTTCATTTTATAACTAAAAATTAACTTCGTTTTATTGGGTTCACAAGTTCTAATACAAATTAATAGGTAGAGGGGATTGTAATAAATACCTATTGCATCAGGTACTAATAACTTCAACAAAAGCTTTAAGATGATCAAATGAACCCAATTGCTTGTTTATTTGTAGAAGACATTATTTTGAACTTTGACAAGATTTGTGCATGCACTCACTTCTAACGATTGAAAATGGGAAAGGTAGGAAGGGGCAGATGGGCCCATCTAACTAAGGGAAACCAAAAGCAACTAGCCAAGATCATATGAATGGTCCTAACTCATGTCAAGGTTGTAAATACAAGTGTTGTAATGGGATTAGAAAATCTAAAGACGGAGGAAATGGATGGGGACACATGGAGCAATTTTAGGAATTTAAACTTAGACACAACAATTTAACACTAATTTGAGACCAACAATTTATACATAGGCAAAGGTGCCAAACACATATAACATAACACTGAATAAATTTCAAGGGGCCATTTTTGGGTATCTACAACTTGACCCACTCTGAGGTGCATGCTTAGGCACAAAGTAAGCAGTGTGACCATACACTTCAAAGTAGAAAAATGATATATAAGGGATATAGTTGTTGAGACCACTCTGAGCCTCTAACTACTAAGTCGTTGAGTCTTGGAACCTACAAAACCACACTTCCCTTCCCTACACAAATATGGGTGAGTGGGAAAAATTAAATGTCGAACCAAAAATAATATAACTATTATCTCCTAGATAGGCAACATAGATCCCAAGTCATACTATTGAAGGAGGTCTGAAAGACGGTGTGTCGTTAGGTGAAGGACCACCACATTTGAAAGCAAGTCTAAGTCACTTAGTCACTAAACACTAGAAATCAAAGATGAAACCCTCTTTTCATCAAGCAACAAGCTAGTTATCCCATATCATTATGAATAAATTGTGTGCATTGAAACATGGAAAATAATCAAAGTAACAAGAAAGATAAATGCAAAGTATGGTTGCCCCCTTGAGATATGAGAGGAGTGTGTGAAACATAGGATGAATCGTATATCAAAAATCATAAAATGTTTCCCTTACGAGGCAATGCCATGAAAATAATATGCAACATCATGTATCATCATTATACACATGACATTAATTATCAAATAACATATATAAAAAGTATTAATAAGCCCATCGAGTTAGCTCATGTGGTTGAGTGTTGAATGCCATAAGTGGGAGGTCTCGAGGTCCATTCCCCTGGGCTGACCACCTCTATCGTGCTAGGCCTCACATGATGTCCTCGACAAATTAGGTGGACGAGAAACATAAACATCATTGGCTTTACCTCTGGTGCCATCCATGGATGTGGGGAAGCACCTATTTCTCTCAATTTATGTTCATTTTCTAGTTAAAGAAGAAGTAAGAAACTAATAATAAGGGTATGGTAGAAGAACATGTTTGTTTGTGCGCACGTGATCCAGACGATTGTGAAGAGATCCTATTTGTCTTGGGAATAATGACTTGTAGATAAGAAAGCACTAATGTAAAGGGGTTGTTAGATGGATAGCAAGCTGGATTGCCTGGCATAAGCTAGATCCAAGAAGCATTAGCTTATTAGGAAGCTGTCAATCTAACTCTTAAAATAGTTAAGTTGAAAGAAATGATGATGAAGTACTTACATCAAATGACAGAAAAGACTGAAAGGAAATACAAGAATAAATAAATGTTTGATAAATGAAATAAACTAATTATAGTAATAAGCAGGTCAATACTAATGCTAAACAAGTTAGGTTGGGTTCAGAAAATAGGTGGGGTCTCTATGAACAGACAGGGGGTCAGAAAATGGAATTTGGTTGGGAGTAAGCAGGTGGAAATAGTTTGTTGTTATTTTATACCACAGTGACCATCGACGGTTGGGATGACCATCGATGGTTAAGGTGATTGTCGATAGTTGGGTGATCTTTGACAGTTGAAGGTGACCATTGGTGGTCAGGGTGACCATCGACGGTTCATGTGGATTCTAGATATGTTAAAAAAAGATTATGGTTCAGGTTGTAAAAGGGGTCAGTAAGTGGTTTGGAGGTTTGTTTGGAGTCAAGGGGTCAGAGGGTAATAGGTAGAAGATTTTGGGTCAGACAGAGATGTCAGAAACCAAATAAACAACTTAAAAACCAAAAATATACTTAGATGGTTGTTTTGACAGTTGGTAGCTGATCTTAGAGTAATTTTGGTAGAGTAACAATACTTTGCCTAAAGAATAATTTGAGTATAGGTTCGGCTCTCTGTCATGGTTATTGACTTGTTGAAGGGAGAACCTATAAAGAAGTTTGATAACACCTGATGACTATTGGTTCCCTGATTGCTTGATTGTTAAAATAGATAGATGAATGGATCTTTTTCACTTCTTAATCCCCTCCTTTTATAGGCAAAGAGAGATGGAGGTAGAAGGTTCCATAGGAGGTTTGGTCAGTTGTTGTGATGTGATAGCTTACCTTCCATATTAAATTTTGATGTGTTATCTTGCACACAGCTCAAATTATCTTTATCCCAATGGGGAAGATATGACTGTCAGCAATCGAGGGTTGATGGTTAAGTGGGGTAAAAGGGTATCTTAGTGAATTAGGTTTAGCTAGCTAGCTAAACTGACTTAGGTTCATGGTCGAAGGTTGGGTAATGGTCTGATCTAGGGGTGTTTCAACATCTAGAACCATCATGTGTAGTTTTTTAGTGTCTACATTGTGCTCTTTTTTGTTATGCAATTTATGTTAGCAAGCTATAAAACAAAAATGGATTGTGGGTCAAAGGTTTAGTTGCCTTGAGTATGGGAGGAGGAGTTCTCCCTTGATCGAGAATCGATGAGGTAAAACCAAATTAGGTACGAGTTTGATGAGCGATTTATGGTGAGTCACAAGGTTGGTGACAATGATGGTTGGGAATTTAAGTGCAAACATGCACACAAAATGAGACTAAGTGCAATAGCCAAGATCATGCATAGACTAAGTTACCATAGTGGGTAAAAATAAAGGTTGGTTCTAGAAGGACTAGTGACAGGGTAATCAGGCCACAATGTTAGGAATAGCTAACTAGTTATTCCTATCAAGTCTCCTAGATAGGGTCAGTGTTTTAAAGGTATTCGAAGTAGGAAGAGCTCTTGGAAAAAACACAAATGGTCTAGTGTGCACTAGGTGGTACAAATTCAAATGTTTACATGGAAATGTTGGTTGATACGATTAAAAGGGACCAAGCAGGGTTGTCACAAAATATGCAATAGTTTGGGCCAAAATGGCTAACATCGAGGTGGGCATGATTAGTAGGGTAGGCGGAGAAGGTAATCTCCAAAAGTGGGCACTACAGTGTTGGTGCTAAAAATTTAAAAAGGGGACATCCTGACTGTCGATGGTCAAGTATCCCAAAATGGATGGTCAGGGGGAAACCCTAAAAGCATAAAGCATAAAAAGTAAAAAAGGTAGGTCATTTTTTATTTTGACTTTTACGACTTCCTGACTCTCATACGCACCAAGATCCTTAGCATGTTGTGTGAGAGTGTTAACAAGGTAGTTGTTGATTGGTTGAGTGGGTGGAGTTGATTATTGAGTGGATCGAGAGGTAGACCAAAGATACAGGGTGAACAAGGGCATGGCCAGGCAATGGGACCTAGGATCCCTCCTCAACGATAGTCAAGGAATGAGGTAGGGGTTGCATTGAATTGTTAGATTAGTTGATTGTGGTTATTTTGGTTGAATTTTTGTTGAATTTATGGTTGGTTTGGGGAAGGGTTTGGGTTTTGACCTAATTTTAGGTTGGTGTGGTTATTGTTACATTTTGCAAGTGAAAATTAGAATTAGAAAGGTATGTAGGTTAGGGGTAGGGTAAAGGATGAAATTAACTTAATTGGTTGTTAAAAAGGGGTGGTTTGGGTTGGTTTTGGGTAGGTAGGGTTAGGTATTTTGCCATCGACGGTCACACATAGTGACTATTGACAGTCATACCCGACTGTCAGTGGTCGTAGTTGACTATTGATGGTTGAAGACTGGAAGCCAAATGGCCAGCCGACCATCAGCAGTTGTAGTGACCATCGATGGTCAGCTAAATGGTCAAAGGTTTATAGTAAAAGATGAAGGTTATAGTTGAACTGGAATGATCAAATGGGAATGTTAAGGGTAACATTTGAAAAATATGTTGATATAGGTTAGCTTGGGTGTGAGGTAGGTTTAAAAATATGGTGATATACTATATATAGGAAAAAGTATGTGTTATTAGGTAGGATGGATGAAGTAAAAAAGGGGGAAATCCATGGGCATAGTAGTTGAATAAAAAACTAAGTGTTTTTTATAATGAATTTTGTGGGCATGGGACCAAATCCAGATACAAGATCAGGTTTCTTGAATCTTTGCAGAGATCCACTGAGGGATGATGGATGATGACTGGGCACACATGGAGGTAATCGACCTTGGTACGATGATACACTTCCAACACATGCCACGAGATGTGATGATGATCATGGCCCTCATCGAGAGATAGGATCCGGCCACAAACACCTTTCTCCTACTGACGAGCGAGATGACCATCCTATTTGAGTATGTACACAGGATCACACAGCTACCCATTCAAGGGAAATCAATATATCACATTAAGAGGGAGGAGAGGGATGAACACATAGAGCTCTTATATGGTGAGGATCAAGACTTTGCTAGGTGGCATGTTAGAGGCTTCAACTACAGGCCATTGTATCAAAACACCAAAAATTATCAGAGGTTGATGATTATGATGATGATGGTAGTCTCATGTTTTGCATTACCAGATTTGAGTAGTGGGTGATTTCCATATTTGTTGTTGGGTGTTTTGGTGGAGATGTTATTGGGTTGGATAGTTTTTGGGTGGGTGCCTATTTTGTTGGTTCAGATATACATGGAGTTGTGGGGGTTTAGAGTGCACAGGAGGTATGGGATCAGTGTGGGGTTTGTGTTACATTGTTGGGCCTATGAGCACATCTAGGTTCTGAGGCTGATGGGGTTGTCATGGTAGGGATATGCCCAGATGGACTTTAGGGTGGGTTTCATGCGGTGGAGGAGCAATTATGCACTTACAAGACCTGGAAGAGGTGTGCGAGACATTGATTGGTTTAGAGGGGCACTAGAGGCCCTGGTGGTTGGAGATGTGGTTTAGAGGTCATATGTTAGCTTTTTGAGGTGGGCCCACTATACTTGACATATTTTGTCGATGCAGAGTTACAAGTGGATTTTTGGGAGGAAAGAGGGTGAGACTAAGATCATCCCTTTTGATAGGGTTCGTAGGCAGTTTAGGTTGGTACAGGGGATTCTAGCTTTGCTCTCAAGGTATAGGCGAGAGAAGGTCAAGTTTTTACTTTCAGAGCCATATTTAGTGGAGGTGATTTTTGATCATGAGGAGCTTCCCATTAGATAAGAGATTGATGATGTAGGTTTTGTTGATAGCTATGTGGCATGGTATCAAGCCCTCTATGCATTGATAGATTTTGGATGGGATGATGGGGGTCGATAGGCTATGGATGTGGACCCAATTGGTGGGGGTCTATAGGTACAGGTACAAGGAGGTGGCCCTAATAGACAAGAAAGAATGGTGCTAGCCACTGCATAAACATAGGTGATAGCTTTATAGAGGTAGATGGCCACACTACAGGGCTAGGTTGTTATGTTAAAGGGTTAGGTAGCCACTGTGATGGGTGAGAGGGACCAAGTGAGGACTTCACTAACCTTGGTGACCTTAGAGAGGGACACCTTGAAATAGAGAGGAGTAGTTGTAGCACCACCAGGACCACCACGTAGCATCCCTATGGCATGGTACTTGGCCACCATTGATGAGTTGCATTATTATGAGGCCATAGTTTTGACACATTGTCTAGAGGATCCCCAATGGGGTGAGTACAAAACTACCTTAGCAATTAGTGTAGGCATAGTGAATCCAGGTCAGTGGGCCACTTTGTTGGGTGGATAGGTAGGCACCTCAGGGGGCAGGCACTGGATGGTAGTAGTGCCCCAGGGGCATAATTTTATGATATGATATGTATAGATGTAGATGATTTAGATATCGGCCTGCGAGCTGATGCAGTGAGATGTATAGTTTCTAAGAGAGAGAGATGCACATGATTATATGTACTATTTTATTTTGATGAGACATGATGTATATGATGTGATGATGATATATAAATGTGATTTTATGGTTCATGGTTCTAATGTTTATGCTTATTATGATTATGCTTATGAGATGTCGACTCACTAGCTTAGGCATGTGATTATTATGGATGATGTTTATGGTTATACATGATTATGATGATGTGATGCTTTGTTTTATGCATGGTTATGATGTTTATGATTATGGTTCCATATATGGTTATGATGTTTTGATTATGGTTATGTGATACTCATGGTTATGAATATGTGATGTGGTTTATGATGTTTTAAAAATAATTTATAGTGATTTTGTTGATGATAGCACATAAAGTAAGTTAGACAACAAAACTAGATGTGGGAAAGGAGATTAAAAACACAAGATATATGTCTAAGTGAATATATGAACCAATTATGAAAGGATAAGGAAAGAGGCATGATGCTTCTTTGTTGGCACAAGATAAAACAAAACCTGAAGTTAGATTGGCTTAAGGAACATAATCCCTTTGAATGTTTCACATTAGCATACATTGATTGGTAAAAAGGTGTCTTGATCACCTCATGTCAAGTAAGCTTTGAATCCATTGATTTATAGATGGTACAAATGGGAAATAAGTGATAGGTGGTGTGAAGGGTAGTGCAACCTCATGAGGGTTGGTTTTCCCTTTCTATAGGTGACTTAGGAACCTTAACAGACAAGTCTATGTTTTAATGCAAGGTGTAGACTGATTGATGCGGGAAGTCTACTAATGTTATAAATATGAAAGCTAATTATAGTTTTCTTGGGATAGTTTGTTTTGATTTTGATATAGGGTTTGTTATTGCTTTGTTTTGATAGGTTTGTGAAGCTGATCGATGCAGGAAGCTTCAAATGATTGCTTTGATAAATTTGACTTAGACATCCTTCAAGGGAGTGGTCTAAGTTTGGGTTTGTTTATTTTGGTAGTTGTCCTTCAAGGGAGCAATCTATCTTTAAGTAAATTTTAGTTTTTGGACAATTGTCCTTCAAGGGAGCAGTCTGTATGCTAGAGATATTTGACCCAAGTGATATTCAGGTATCCCAATTTTTTTTGATGTTAAGTTAGACATGGACAAGTCTATTTAGGCTTAGAGGTTTACTTTTACAAGGGAAAAACCTAGAGCATAAGAAGGTTAATGATAGGTGAAAGGGGTGGTTTTGAGAGCCAATGACCATGGGATTCTGTTCGATTAGGCATGAAAAGTATCCATGAGAATCATGCCATAATTAGAGTCGTGGTACCCATATTTAGGATTAGGCTATAACTATGATGGTTAATCACATGGTTTTATGTTGTAATCGGTTGTCCTCAAAGGGATGTGATGGAGGTGCGAGGAAGATGAGAATATCGTAAATCAAGGGATGAGCTTAAGTTAGACAAAAGGTGAGTTTGATCGTTGTTTAACAAAAGAAAGGACGTAGATGAGAAGCATTGAGAGGCTTAGGTTTTGGTTTGCCTTCAAGTGAGGACAAATGATAAGCTCCTAATCTATATTTGTGGGTTATGATGTAGGGTCCAAGACAATTTAAAACAAACTTGCCTCAGTTGTTTTTATCCATATTGGTAACATGTTGATTTTCCTTCAGGACAAGGTCTCTGATATTGAATTCTCATTCCTTCAGGTGTTTATCATAGGCGGTCTTGATTTGCTCTTGATAGACATAAAGATGGTTAAGCGTAGCTAGGCAATGCTCATCGAGGAGCTCAAGTCATGCTAGATGATCTTGATGATAGTCACTCTCCAAAATGATGTCTTGCAAGGATATGCAAAGAGAGGGAATCTGGACTTCAAGAGGCAAAACCACCTCTGCTCTGAAGACTAGAGAGAAAGGGGTAGCACCTGTATAGGTTCGAATGCTAGTGCAATAGGCCCAAAAAGTGAAAGGGATGTGAAAATGCTAATCCCAACCAAAAGCATTGACCACTTTGGTTAACATCTTGTTAAGGGTTTTGTTAGAGGCTTTCGCCTATCTATTTGCTTGTGGATGATAAGGTGAGGAAAATCTGAACTTGATGCCAAATGCATCACAAAGACCTTAGACTTGCTTATTTTTGAAATATTTACCATTGTTGGTGATGATCTTATGGGTAACACTGAAACAAAGATGATATGATGATTGATGAAGTCAACAATCTTTTCAGCTTTGGTCGAGATAAGAGGAATAGCCTTCACCCACTTAGTGAAATACTCGATGGCGATGATGATGAAGTGGTACCACTGTGAAGAATGAGGATTGATTTTCCCAATGAGATCTAGTCCCTAATGTCAGAAGGGCCAAAAATCCTTAGATACTTGAAGGCCGTGGGGTGATGTGTGATGTAAATTGGTGTGCTATTGGAATTTTACACACTTCTTTACATAATCACAACAATTTTGGTTGAGGGTGTGCCAATAGTAGCCAAGGTGAAGGATACATTTAACAACAGCTAGACCACTAAAGTGTCCCCCATAGATCCCATCATGCATTTCCTTGATAGCATGGGAAGCTTCATGACTGTGTAGGCAACGAAGAAGGAGGCTGTCGAAACCATGTTTGTAAAGGATTCACCCTAATATGGTATAACGAGAGGTATTTTGAACAAAGGATCTTTGGGCATTCCTAGATAGGTTGGGAGGAATGATGTTGAGGTTGAGGTAGTTAAAGGTTTGCTCACACCAAATGTTTGGTGGAGATTCTTCTACACTAAAAATGGTAGGGAGGTTGGATTGGATATAAGAGGGTGTGATAAAATGATGAATGGTGATAAAGAGCTTAGAATCGGTTGACACATATGGGATCTGGGAAGTAAGGAAAACCATTATATCTGTGAACTTGTCGGTAGATCATGGAACAGATTGGATAAGGTAATGATCAAATGATGCTAAGAGTACATCTACTAGTTATTTAATTATAAAACATCATTATTAAATTTGGTAGGATCCATTGATTTGGTTGACCACAAGTTGGGAATCACCAAAGACACTAATCATCTTAGCTCTCAGGGCTAGAGCGGTTTGGATACCTATTACTAGGGCTTCATACTTAGCCATATTATTGGTACACTCAAAATCAAGTTTGAAATAAAGAAGAAGTGGTTCACCATCAAGGGGAATGAGAATAACTCAGACACCCCCACCGTGCTAGTACTTCAAGCCATCGAAGAACATGGTTATTTGGTTGGTGATGTCCTCTTTAGAAAGAGTCATGATGGATTCATTTGAAAATGCAAGAGGAAGTGGTTGATTATCTGGTAAAGGAGCTTCAACTAATTGATTATCAATGACTTGCCCTTTAATCGACTTCTGCTAGAGGAACTCAAGGTCAAACTCAGGTAGGAGCATGAGCCACTTAGCCATATGTTGGTTTTGGTATGGTTTGGAGTGCATGTATTTGAGTGGGTTGATGTGGGTGATGACAAAGCTATATATTAATCCAATCCATAACATTGGACTATTCATGTGCATGATCATTTCTACAACCTCTTTGAGTTAGTGCCTATGACCAAAATCACCTTGGTCTCTGCTAAGTAGTGTCGTAAGCTCATATCACATGCATAGAAATTCATGCTACAAATGGTTCACCCTAATATACATGCATAGAATATGAAACACACCCTAGAAGCATGTACTACTCATACATCATCACAATAATAGTAGCTAGACAAGTTACTAAAGTAGCATATCAAAGTCTTTGTAGATCTTGAAGGCCTTTCAATGCACTACACAGTAAAGCACCTCATCAATTTGGTCCTTGGATCCCCTCTTTCAAATAGCCCATGCATCATAGATCAATTCAGGAGAATGATGAAATATGGTGCCAGATTCAAGAGATCCTTAATCAGGGAAAGATCAGGCCTAGTTCTTCTCCTTACATGAGTTTTATAGTCCTCACAACCAAGAAGGATTGGTCTTGGTGACTTTGCATAGACTATTGCACACTTGATAAAATAATTATGAAGAATTAGTAGCCATTACCATGCATTGATGACCTCTTAGACCAGTTTTGAGGTGCATAATACTTCACCAAGATCGACTTGAAGTCAAGTTTCCATCATGTTCCAGTCCATCTTGAAGAGATCTGGAAGATAACATTCAAGACATGGGAAGGATTGTATGAATGTTTACTCATGGTTTTCGTCTTAACCAATTCATCATCCACCTTCATGCACTTGATAGATGATTTACTTAGGTCTTTACTAAACTCGTTCATCATTGTCTACTTGGATGACATTTTCATCTTTAGCAAGACTTGGGAGGAACATATGGAGCACACCTAGCATGTCCTAGACACCTTGTGTTAAAACAAGTTGCATCCTAACTTAGCAAAGTGTACATTTGGTGTTACATAGATTAATTACCTGGGTTACATCATTGACCACATAAGCATTTGTGTAGATCCATAGAAGATCAAAGTGATCCAAGATTGGCCTACTCTATGCAATCTCACTAAATTATGGAGTTTTCTTAGACTTACTAACTTCTACCATAGGTTCATCCTTGGTTTCTTGAACATATCTTGGGCTCTCAGCCAGATAGCATATGCAAAAGCCAAGTTCGATTGGACTCATGCATAATAGCACATTTTTTAGGCACTAAAACAACACCTCTATGCATTACATATTCTTGTAATGCCTAACATTGCACATTCCTTCAAATTCACACTAATGCATCTAACTATGCATAAGGCATAGTGCTCATGCAACATTGACATCTAGCCGCATATCATCCAATGAAATTTAACAACATGGTGTAAAGGTACTTCACTTATGATAAATGACTATATGTTATTATTCAAGTGATTAATCAATGACACCACTACATTTTATGGAAGGATACATTTGTTCATTCAGATCATAATTTACTTCAATTCCTACAGACACATAACAAACTTGAGAACACACGACACATGAAATGGATTACTTACCTATAGTAGTTCCATCTCATGATCAATCATAATAAGGGGAAGGATAACAAGGCAACATATTTCCTCAGCAGACTATTGGTCCACGCACTTATCACAATGTTGGACCGACATGACCATAACTTGTAGATTATGTTTCCCTCTAATCAACTAATCAAAACTTCATAGTGACTGACACTAGCCTAAGCAAGGTAAACAAATTCAAAACTTCTACTTGTCTAACCAATTTGTCTACAAGCTCAAACATCTTTGTGTTCCTAATCGCACATCTCACCAAAGACTCATTTGGGAGGCACACTACACCAAGACCTCAAAACACTTCGACATGACAATGAATCTAGTCACACTGTAGTCACATTTATACTAATTGCACATGTGCATAAACATCGAATGCCACATCAAGTCTTGCATTCCTTGTTGCATCACTAAACCCACAAATAGGAAGCTGGGACATTATACACTTCTAAAAGTTCCATCTAGACCGCGAGAATCTATCAACATAGATTTCATGAATGGGTTACCTGCGATGAGATGCGAATGACATTGTGTTCATTGTAGTGGATAGGTTTTACAAGATGGCTATCATGCTCACTTGTAATAAATACATTGACACAACTAACATTTCTCAAGCCTTCTTCAACCATGTTTGGGTTCACTTTGGGCTTCTGACATCTATTGTCTCCAATCAATATTTGCACTTTGTAAGTCATTTTTGGTAATCATTATGGGACTTGATGGGTATGCAATTAGATCATTAAATGACTTTTCATCCAAAGATAGATGGTCAAATCAAAATTTTCAACATCACACTTTTTAATCTTTTGTGAGTGTATAACCATGCACATGTTCGCACTTGGGATGATAATCTCTTGTATACTCAACATGCCTACAACAAATCCCTACATAACTCTACAAGTCATAATCCATTCCAAACATGTCTTGGGTTTTAATGTTTGGCACCTCTAAACACATCTAACCATGCACCAACTGACACTGAATTATGTACATAGGAATGAGAAGCAAAGAAAGTTGAGAAGTTTTTACGTCACATATAATATGTTCATTAATAGGTTCAGTAGATTCTATCTTGCACATAAATAAAGTACAAGGAGTTCCATGATGCACACCACACACCTCATGCATTATGATTTGGTGATAAATTTTGGTTGTACCTTCAAAAAGAATGCTTCAAAGGTCCACACCAAAAGATCAAGCCTATGTGCATGGTCCTTACACCTTTTTGCATGCAACTGGTGAGAAGGCCTTTATTCTTGATCTCCCTCTGTATTTTAGCATGCACCCAGTCTTCAATGTGGAACTTATCAAACCTTACACTCTACCAATTCTTGAGCCAATAGTGACACAACATACTTTTGATTTATATCTTGAACACTTGCATCTTGCAGACAAGGACTAGAACATCAAAGTGATAGACACATGCACCTGCCATGGTATACATCAACTTTTTGAGTGGTCAAGGTTGTCCAGTATGTTGATCAATCTAAGTGGTACATCTCTCAGTAACTTTGCATGTAGTTTCTTCAGATACACACCGATGCAATGGAGACCAATGCTCTTCAATAAAGGGTGAATGATTTGTGCACAACTCTTGCACAACAGAATAAACTCCTCACTTTTTTCTCTGTACATAACTCACACCTTCTGACTAATCTTATGCACTCCCCTAAAATAAGATTGTTTACACTCGTGCATAAGTCCCATGCTTGTTCATAGACTTTTACACTTAGATCGACTCAAATTATAGCCTGCACATTCCACTATGCACAACTCAACCCATAGCCATGTGCACCTCACTGGCACTAGCTTGTAGACTCACATGCCTACATTTGTCCTCACTTTGGAACATTCATGTGTCAACCTATTTTGACTACATGGCTTGTCAAGTGACACTCTCCAACCAAGAATCTTGTCAATTAGGCCATTAATCACCACCAATCTAGAAGCTCAATTGTCATCCAACAAGGAAGATGAAATGAATTGTACCCATCTTCTTTGTAATTGACAACAGTGGTAACTGCTCTTATATTATTCATATTAAATATTTAACATATACATTCATCTTAGGGTTGATGCCATACACATTCATAACACAAATAACATGCTCTACGTATCTATCTTGTAACACATAAATTGTAGCATAGTATACCATTTTCCTTATTATATCCCATTGAATAGAAATTGGATTAAGTTAAAACTTTCATTCCATTGAATGTGTTTTGATTATTCTATCTAAATACTTCTTTGCACATTCACTCTGCACAACTAAAACTCACTTATTCCCCTGCACACTTGGTTCTAGGACCCATGGTGTGAATCATTGTTCCTCTATTTCTTCTCTTTTATTTCCTTGCCCTAATTTTACGTGTCACGATTCTTGCTTTTTTTTAAATAGATAAAACATATTTAAAACTTGCATTATAATTTAAGTGGCCAGCGTGAACTAACCAACCCTATAATAATTATACTGCATAAAAGTAACATAAATATTTTCATATCCTATTATTTTAGTTTTTATTGTAAAAACAATTAAATGTATTCTTCCATATTTTTCATTATTGATGATATGGAAATATGGAGCAATCAATGGCATACTTAATTTTCAGATGATTATTTATGTGTCTTAAACACTTTAGTTATTTGTCATTAGAGATATGATTATTCAATTGACATAAGATTCTTCAATTAGTTGGCATGAAGTGTGTTTTAAGGGTTTTTTTCCACGTGTGACCATTCTACATCATACTCATTGTATGCAAGGATTATTTGCAACCATAATGCATGATTCCATTAGTTGGAATAGCCCTTAATATATTATTTTGTTAGCCACATGGTGAGCATGGGTTTAACCCTATCGTATCTAATTACCATCTCTCATAAACAAATAAGGGTCATGTTGTGATAGTAGTACCTACCACAACAAAGGGCCTTGATTGCAGTTTAAAAGCTTGGTGTTGACCCTATAAAGGAGAATGCAAATATACTTAACTTTTTGATTTTGAAATACATAAGTCATTAGGAACATGGCATGGTTTTGTGGATGGTTTATGACAAATTAAAGTTGGCTAGTTACAAGTTGACGATATCAAACTTTACAATGGGCCCTAAAATTGTCCAATGATATGGTCAAGCCTGTTGAGCCAAGACAATCCTTAACAGTACTAATATGTAGACATAATCATGGTCAGCACTAGTATAATTTCCCAATAGATATAAATCTAGAGATTTAATGCGTTTGAACCTACCTTGTGATTTGTTCGTAGCTTCTACAATTCAAATGGAAAGCAAATTATAAACGAAATCTGTACATTGACTCACCAGAAGTATAAGGTTGCAATGAAAATTTGAATTAGTCAAATTGAATAAATGGAATCTTGAAATGGTTTGAAAGAACATTACAAAATAATATTTTAATGAAATATATTTACAGAAGGCATGAAACCATTACCTAGTAATATGATAGTTAATTACTTGTTAACACCAACTGGTACAAATGGCTTTGATGGCATTGTGTATTCTTTTATATATGTAAAATCTAAAGAGATCTCCAGAGCAGGTATCTAGTTCATCACACCAAAAAATGGTTACCCACTAAGAATTATGGAAAAGTAATATATGATGGAATGATATGGAATAAAAAGTTTATCCAAGGAATGCTTTGGATAAAGTAAGATCACCAAATGGTACCCACTAAATGGTACCTAGTAGAGAAAAAGAAGATAAGATGGAATAAAAATGGTTATTTAATTGGCATATCTTACGTTAGACAAAATGAGACTAGACACCAGATCATATTAATGGCTAACACATCATATGTGATAATTCGTACTAATCTGAACATTCATATTGAAACATTAAAACATAAATAGTAACTATTTACAGTAGGAATCATGTACATGGTCACCATGTGCATTCAATTATTTACATGAAGCTCATTATACACTCAGTTAATTATTAAATCCAAAGAAATAACTAATTTAGACTATGGTTTGGGATCAGATGGTTGACTACGACTAGAACAAAATTGTCCATATGTCAGGTCATGCTCAAGATAACACAATGAAAATGTCAATTCAAGATTATGAACTGGGGCCTCCTGCAATGACAAAACATCTTGAACATGGAGAGGTTGCTTATCATAAATTGATGGAAAGCGCACCATCAAAAACCCAAAATGTTATATGGTACACAATAGAAAAACCTGATATAAGGTCGAGCAAAAGAAATGCATTCACCCTGGGTTAACATGTAGTCAAAGCCTATTTTTATTACCATTTGGCACAACATGCTTTGTGATTTGGATAGTCATATGCTACGAAGAAAAACTTAAAAAAATACAGTTTGAAGTCCCTAGACTTTGGGAAATTTGAAATAATAAGAATTTGAAATTATTTATTAGGCAACCCTGTGAAATTCAATTCTCAGTTAACCGTAACTGAAATATACATTAAAAAACTATAATATAAATATATATTTAGTAGGCTATTATGATTGGGTGACAAGGGTAATGTTGACAAAGTAAAAGTCGGAGGCAAAAATAATAGCATCTCCGACAAGTACTAACAGTTATAAGTAGTTGGCTTAACCCAATTTAGATTTCTTATTACTTAATAAAAACTTTTCTTTTTTGCTTTGTTCAAATGAAGATACACATTTTTTTTTGAAAGGACAATTATTTTTTTATTCATTTAATTTTTATAGTTCATATTTAACTCGAGTGAATTTGAATTTATATAACACACAAACATCTAACTTCAGTTGATATACAGGTTTAATTGAGGATACATAATTAATATGTTAGAGGTTATAATTAATATAATTATATTGTGATTGAACTGTTAATTTTTAGTGTATTTTGATTTTGAAAAATAGTTAAATATCTAGAAAAAAACAATGAATATATATGTGTTTTAGTCGATCATATTTTTTTGATACCTTTTTTATTAGATCAAGTATTGATTATATATTATTGTAAGACCTAATTAAATATGTTTTATAAATTTTAAAATGTTTGAAATATTTTAAAAATCAAATTTAGCTTCACCCTAATAATATTAAGTATTTACATCCATTAAATATTGATCATTAATTGATGAAATAAAAACAAATAAATTAATACCAATATCATGAATCCGAACCCATATTGATATTTTTTTCCACTTTTATCATTAAATGACTTTATGGGAAGATTTAGTTGTGATATTAAAGTATGACTATTTCCACTTGTATTTGGTCTTTGAATTTATTTAAATCGAATATTCAATTTATAAGTGTCATTTTCATAAGATTTATTTTTCAATAAGCTTGTAAAGTTGTTTATGTTGGTTTCAACCCACTTCTGATTTTTTCTTCGGTAATGGTACAAGGAATTTTGGGTTTATGTGATTTCTTTTAGAGTTTTCATAGATGACAATTATAAACAAATAAAATACTATCATTTATAAAGTTTTTAATTTATTATGCTAAATATTTAGTTAGTATTATTGATGTACAATGAAATATTATAAATGGTAATGGTGACTTTGTTTAGTTGATTTGAATTATATGCATAAAACTGTTAAAATTATTTTTAGTTAGCAGTAAGAGTGTATATTGAATGATATAATCATGTTATGAATTGCAGGTTCAGTGAAAATTATTGGGTAAAACTCACTGTTCAAATTTCGAGATCAAAAGTCGATTTCAATGTTCAGGTGATGGCTTGGAAGATACGTTTAGGATAAGTTGAAGTGTATTATGATCTAATCGGACAACTATCATTTTTGTCATCAACAAGAAAATATGAGGCATGTTTTCTAGGGATGGCCATTTGTTAAAAAATAATGGAATTCAATGTTCAGTGACTTCCCTGTTATTTTTGGACATAAGCTTAGCTAGAAAGAGGCCTTATTGGGGGTTGGATTACATGATAATGCTATAGCTAACAGTGTTAGACATGTTATTTTGATGCACCTTTGGAGAAATAGATGCAACACAATTTTTGATAATCATAATGATCACTAGGAATTTGTAGTTTTCAGGGTTTACTCTGATGTGTTTTTTTGTCTTGTTTCCTTCTCTCAGTGTCAGGTGGAGTCAAATAAAAATATGATGATAGATCTCCAAATTCAACAAATCAAACACCAAGTGAACCAGTTGTTGAGTAATAAGAGGATTTGTATTCCCTAAGACCTTAAAGTCTCTTTTATAGATTGGTTGACAGGGTTTTGTTGAGGTTGTTCCTTATTCTTGTGTACAGGGATCTTTGCACAACAGACTTTATGATGTGAGACAACAATGTTTTATGTATGGACTATATATTTTGTACATTTTTTATGTTTGTACATTGGTTTTAAATGGTTTATGACTACTGCGAGTAATATGTTATGTATAATCTTAATATTATTCATTGTTTTTTGATGGTTTATGACTACGACCAACATTTTCTCACTTTCAAATGCTCTTTTAAGCATTGGAACTTTTATGTACATTTGCATTTATTTCAATACAAAAAAAATGATGTTATGAACTAATGTTTGGATGTTTGTTGTGATTTTTAATTATACACCACAATTTTGTGTAGACTAGAGTATGCACAACAAATAACAATGCTCCCTATGAAAACATATTACTTACATGAAAGACTTAAGCATTCACCTGAGGTGTGGGAAGAAATCACCAATAATCACATTATGAGAACATAATACAAAGATAAAAACATGCACATCATCATAGTAAAACATCATATAATGAAACCATAAGTATAAAATAAATGACATAACACAATCATCTATGTTGAACCGAGAATCCATGTTTCTTATTATTCATCAACCATTAGGAAGCATACATTAATATCAAATTACAATGTTTTTCATTAAAATAAGATATTCACTCATATAATTCATTCAATATTATCTTTCTTATATTTTCAAACCCTAACTCATATCTTTATTTGAAAGCTTCGACTTTACATCTACAAATGTGTTAACATTTACAAGTGTCTCAAATGTGAGGTCAAGGGGTTTATTTATACTTTCTTGGACCCCTTTGTCATCTTCTATTTATTACTTTGTTAATTCCACATGTTCATACTTTGCCAACTATTGCTATTTAAGCTTGCACCTATCCATCCCATCAACATATTCCTACACTTCATCAACATATCCTTATATATCTAGATTAATTCCCAATCATCCGCATTATCCTTGTCTGCATGCATTACATATTTCAATTCTTCACCATCTATGTTTATAATTATGTTTCTTTCTTACTTGTGTTTCTTCCTATCTTATGTATTGATGTTTCTCATTGATCTTATTTAACCCACATATCATCCTTCTTACTGCGCATTACAAAATTATTTATGTGATTCTTATTTGCATGGATCTACCCAATGGTAATTATGTCCAAGGTAGATGTTACACAAGGAGTTTGTGCAAGCATAGTGTGTAGATTTATTGTGCAAGTAGAGATGGTTATACAGGGTTACACAGAGACTGCATATGATAATTATGCAAGAGTGTCAAAATACGGTAATGATGGTAAAGCTATACATAGATCTGTACATAGTTTCCTTGCACTATGGAAGGTTACAAGGTGGGTCCTAATGGTTGAGTCTTAGTAAGGTGTTTTGAGAAGTTGTGCAACATGTAAAGTATTGAAGTTATCTTGAGGCATTTCAAACAATTATATGGTTACATCTATCAGATTGACTAAGTGTCAATAACTTCTTTGTGGTGATCTAACATGGAGCTATTGAGGATCATTACATGTTGACCAATTTTTTTAGTAGTTGATGAATGAAAATTCCCCTATTGTGTGTGCTTTACAAAGTGAGTGTTGGTAAAGGCACAATTCTTCCAAGGAATATGGGTGTGTTTACTTTTAAATACACATGGTCACATGTGTATATTGTAATATATATTAAATCATTGTATGAAAGGGAATATAACCTTGCGACTTGGTGTAGCATTGTAAAATATTTAAATTTTTGTTATAGTGAAGATTATTGTATTGAGTTTTTTAACCCAAAAGTGTTTTCCTAGGTGAAAGCATAAGTATCTATGTGTTTTTATTTATTTTTGTATGTGTAAGGTTTACATAACATATCTCTCATCTGCATTAGTTTATCATGCATATGCTTATTACCAACATTTTTTATTAGAGCTCATTTGTAAGCTTTGTGTAAGTTGGAATAACATGCCACAAATGGGTTATTTCAATTGGGAGTTCTACAGAAGAATCTTGTGCAAAGAAAATGATTGGAAGCACTAAAATAGTAAATGGTCAACATTTTTGAGCTATGGAAACTCAAGATGGAAGAGCTCTTGGTAGACAAAGATTAGTGGATTGCTATAGTAGACCAAAACCCATAGGAATGAAATTGAAAGAATAAAGAAAATTTTGATTGGAAAGCTAGAAGCTCTATCATATTATGTTTGTCAAATTTTTTGCTACTGAATGTTTCAACTAAAAAGACTGCGAAGCTTCTTTGGAATAAGTTGGGTACATTTTACCAAGCTAAATCATTGGTAAATAAACTATTCCTATGAAATAATTTGTATTCATTGCTAATGAATGATGGTGACTCAGTTGAAAAACATGTGAACACCTTCAAGATTGTGCTAAGTCAGTTATCATCCACATAAGTCAACATGGATGATGAAGAAAGGTGTATCACACTATTGTGCTCTTTTCTAGACTCATGGGATCATCTAGTGATGGCTCACTATTACCAAATCAGAGCTAAACATGGAAGATGTAGTCATAATTTTATGATTAGTGGAGATGAGGAAAAAGTCTACAGAAAGCTATCAAAATTTGAAAAATAAATAATTAATTGATTAATTAAATTGAAAATTGAATTGCGGGTAAAATTCTTTATATTCTGGACTATGCAAAAATGCTTTCAAGTTTCTTGTGTAAAAAGTCATTGGCTTTCTTCAAAACTTGCAAAATGCATTAACTTTTTATAATCCATGCAAATACATTTCTCTTTTCCCCAACTGGTGCAAAAATGCCCCGACACTTGTTCAAGTCATACAATTCGTAATTTTAATTTTGTACATTGTGCAATTTATAATTTTAATTTTGCACATTATGCAATTTGCAATTTTAATTTTGTATATTATACAATTTACAATTTTAAATTTACTCTTTTCCATCCTATGCAAATTTGTGTTGGCATTTTCCCAAACTGTGTAAATTAAATGTTTCTTTTTCACTGCCATACAATTTCTTTTGGCACTTCTCCCACCCCTGCAATTTACAATTTGATTTCCTCACTATTACTACTAGCCTAATGTGAAAGATAATGAAAAGGAATGAAATTAATAATACTTCTTGGTTTCCTCTACTTTGAGAAATGTTAGAGCATTTTTCAAAGCACCTTACTTATATGGATCAATTCTTGCATTTGCATGTATATTGGGCTTGGGTTGAAATGTTATTGGATATATTTTGACTAGGAATATGCTCGGAATAAGTTCAAGTCAACCCTTATGGGATTCAATACAATTTATCTTGGATGATGCACTTGATTGCCCATAATCACTTGTACCCTTTCATAAATTCAAATAACTCACAGAAGACATGGGTGTTCTCACGAGCCATTGACATTGTTTCGTCAAATAAAACAAATAAGCATCCAATCCGATCACTTAACCTTTACTAGCCCATGCAAAAATAAGAGCTTTGGAACAGAATATGAACTATTTAATGCCATGATCCAAGACCAGGCATCATGCCAACAATAGAGCATTATGACTACATGGTTGACTTTTTAGGCCGAGTTAGATACTTGAATGAAACAAAGCAATTTATCAACCAGATGCCACTTGAACCTACAATTGTGATGTGGCTAACCTAAAAACCAGATAGATAAAACTTTTGTGTTCCCTCTTGTATTACATATGGATTCCATATTACATCATCTAGACATTTCTATTTCAAAATATCCAATGAAGCAACCCTCTTCAAAGAGGAAAATCAAACACTATTCTAACTTACATCAAATATTATTAGTGGGTGAAGGAGATTTTTCATTTTCTTCAAATTTGGCTAATGCATTTGGCTTTGGAAAAAAAAACATGGTTCCAATCTCTATTGACAGTCGAGGTGGAAAGTTCATAGGAATCAGGAAAAATAAACCTTAAGTTTTTGAAGAGGGTTGGAGTAATGACATTGCATGGTGTCAATGCAACAAAAATGGATAAATTAGATAGTATAAGAGAGAGGAAGTTTGATAGAATTGTCTACAACTTTTCGCATGTAGGTCTTCCGAAAGGAAAGTGATGAAAAAGTAATCAAGGGGTATCGTTATTTGGTGGAGATGTTCTTCAAGAATGCCAAGATAATGCTCAGTAGAATACAAGAAATCCATGTCACTCACAAAGAATGTCACCCTTATAATTAGTGGAAATTGGTAGAACTAGCATAAAAGTATGGGTTGGAGCTTGTTTTCAAGATGAGTTCACATGATTTTGTGCATGAATACATAAAAGGGCCAGAATTTATAGAATTGATGCAGAGATTAGGTGTTTTGGGTATTTAGACAAGGAGGTTGGTAACAAGGATAATCACATATCTAGATTACCCTGATAAACAAGAATTACTTCTCTTCTAATGGATTGATCGATAATAGTGGCGATTGGAAACAATTTTTTTTGAAGCATTTTGTCAAATAGTTGAGCGCCACATCAATATTTGTCTAAAACATAAAAAAAGAGGTTGCGCACCATATTCAACTTCCCACACTATAAATATGAGTGCTAGGCCCATTATTAAGGGTCTTTTTAACAATGAGACTCTACAGAAACTTTTGAAGGATAAGATTGTATTTTTGACTCAATAAAGAATTATAATAGGGAGATTTTGCAAACTTTGTGTTTAGGATTTCTTCATGAGTTATAACTTTGAATATGATTCATTTGTCTCTATATCTTTACTTTCAAATTATTTTCATGATCACTACGAAATTGTCAGAAAATAGGAATTTCACATTAAATATTTATTTTAGAATCTTTTTGTGTTATTTCTATGAATGTGAAATCTTGGTGGGGTTTAAGCAATATTTTAATTATCTTTTACAAGAAAATATGAGATAGTTGTCTTTCATTCTACTACTAGTAGTACATAATTATCTCAATGTATGTTTTGTACTCCTAAGAGTTCATTATGTCTTTAACACCCATTGAATCAAAGAGGTTTTCATGAATACTGTGTTTTTCCTTTCTTGGATTATTCTGGTAAGTTTCTGTATTTGGCTACCCAGAGTTGTCTTTCAATTTTCCCAGAGTTATTATGGTACCTTAAGTATTTAATTGGCTATAATAATCTCATTCTCCTTTTAATCTTTTTTTTTCTCTATTTCCCATCATTCCCTTCATTCCTCTCATTTTCCTTTCTAACTCCTTTCTGTGCTTTCTAGTTAAAAGTACGAAACCCCCAATAGAAAATGTTTTTACTGTAAATAGTTGTGAATAGATTTTACCTTACTTTTCCTTTTTGGATTTCAATATAGGTCTACCTACTAATAGGATAGGGACTTTATCTCTACATTTTTTACTAACATAAGGAATTGGTTCTCACACTTTTGACCCAAAGCCACCAATTTATCCCCCTGATAATTTTTTGAGCCAACATGTCGATAACCTTTTTGACATTTCAGGTCTTATTTTCTTTAGGAGGTATATTAATGATGATTTCAGTATCTGGTTAGGGACTAGAGTTTTTTTACAGGATTATTTTCTGCACTATCAGATCTTTTATCTTGAAATCAAAATTTCTCCTATCATCTCTGAGGTCTCTATTGATTTTTTTGACATTACATTCTTCAAAGGTCCTGACTTTGATAATAGTGGTGTTCTCTCCACCAAATGTTTTTAGAAGCTATTAAATGCCTAATAGTACATTCCATTCTACTCTTGACATCCTTAACACTAGAATAAATCTTTCATTGTCAATTAACTTCGATGATATCTTCTCAAAGAGTCAACACTGAGCAGTTTCGTCAAGCTATGGTGACTAATTTATTCTAGGCTCTATGCCAAAAGATACCTGAAGAGATTTATACTTCATTTTTTTAGACTAATTTCTCGAAAGGATAGACCAACATTGCTCAATCATGTGTTTTACATCATTCCAAAAAGCAAGAGGGCCCCCTTATTTTCAATCTTGACTATAATTCTTTTGCTAAAGCTTTAAACTTGGGGGACACCCTAAACCCTACAATTTTTTAGCTCTGCCAATAATTCCTTGCATTGCATAATATCCCCCTTACAAAAGCCTATTGGCATAATCCTAGAAAACTAAGATCTTTTACCATGAGAAGCTGATTCTCTTCTTTTATATCATAATGTCTTCCTATTTTATTTCTGGTGGGCCCCACACTTGGTAGGCCCCACTCTTATTGGGTCATATTCTTGATGGAGGTCATTTCTACACTTGATGGAGGTTATTTTTACTGGTGGGCCCCATTCTTAGTAGACCCCACTCTTATTAGGTCCCACTCTAGCATATGGTGGTGACTTTTTGGACATGGGTGTGACTTTTGGCACATGGTGTGTGCACGGTGGTGACTTTTACACATGGGTGTGTCTTTTGCACATGAAAATGTCTTTTGCACATGGAGATGACTTTGGGACATGGAGGTGACTTTGGCACATGGAGGTAACTTTTTGCACATTGGTGTGCACATGGTGGTGATTTTTTGCACTCAAGTGTGCACATGGTGGTGACTTTTTTCACATGGGTATGCACATGTTGGTGGCTTTTACACATGAAGGTTACCTTTGCACATGTTTGACCACTTTTCACATGCTTCCCAAAGTGGTATGCCCCACTTTCACATGTTTCCAAAACTGGTACACTCCACTCAATGGGATCCCTCTTTTACGTGTGAGTTTGTCCCACCTAATGGGTTGGGATACCACATTTTGGGCCCCCTTCAATTCCCCCCAAAATGGCATGCCTCACTTGGGATCTTTGAAGCTTGCATCCATGCCTCCTTCCTATATGTATCCTTCCTTTGTATTCCTTTCCTCATTCTTTCTTACAGATTTTCCATTTGAAGTTAGTTTTGACTAACGAGTGGTTAAAGTCCATGAAAATGTTGTTGGAAGGCTCTTCTATGTAACTCTGCTAAAAAATACTAGTTTTTGTTGTACATTTTTTATGGACTAAAATTCTTCTTCTATCCTATCCTACTCTATTTTATTCTTTTTTGTCCAATCTCATTCCTACCTATAGCTAACAAACTGATATATTTTTTTCAAAAGACATCTCCATTTGCAAAAGACACACCCATGTGCAAAAGTCACCACCATGTGCTAGAGTAGGACCTAAAAAGAGTGGGGTGCACCAAGAGTGGGGTCCACCAAAAAAAGTAACCTCCATCAAGTGTATAAATGACCTCCATCAAGAGTAGGACCCAACAAGAGTGGGTCTTACCAAGATTGGGGCCCATCAGAAAGAAAGGATGAAGACATTATGCTATAAAAGAAGATAATATACTTCTCATGAGACAAGATCATAGTTTTCTAGGATTACACCAGTAGGTTTTTAGAAAGGGAATATGGTGAAACGTAGGGACTTCTTGGTAGAACCAAAAAAGTTTAGGATTTAGGTTTTAAAATCAAATGTTTACACTAACAACATGAGAGAGAGAAGAAATTGTAGACATAAAAAGAGAAGAAAAGTTTCATTCTATTGATAAACCATTACAATTCATACAATAAAATCTTAGCCCTCACAAATTATTTCCAAGACATGTTTTGAGGATACCACCCCCCATCAGTGGGATTGAATTTACTTGAGGAGAAAGGTTACATGAAGAGGTGTTTATAGCATTTTTGAGAAGAGAGAGATCAAGGAGGGTGGGGCGTAACACATGGAATCACTCTATTACATAAAGGGTCCACATGGTTAAATGGAGAAAGTGGTCTAATAGGGAGTCACCTTTCCAACATGAAGGGCCCAAGTGTTTAGTGGAAAAAGTGGTGCAAAATGAAGTCCACATGCAAAAAGTTTGCAATAGTGAATCCCACTAAGAATGTGCATACACGTGTGCAATAGTTAATCCCAAAAGTAAAACCCACTAAAGCAACACAAAGGGTCCCAAGTGGGACATATGACCATGTGCATGAAAATCAATGTAACATGGGGGGCCAACCTAGGACACTATTCCATGAAAATGTTGTTGTAAGGCTCTTCTATGTAACTCTGCTAAAAAATACTAGTTTTTGTTGTACATTTTTTATGGACTAAAATTCTTCTTATATCTTATCTTACTCTATTTTATTCTTTTTTGTCCAATCTCATTCCTACCTATAGCTAACAAACTGATAATTTATTTTCAAAAGACATCTCCATTTGCAAAAGACACACCCATGTGCAAAAGTCACCACCATGTGCTAGAGTGGGACCCGAAAAGAGTGGGGTGCACCAAGAGTGGGGCCCACTAAGAGTGGGGTCCACCAAAAAAAGTAACCTCCATCAAGTGTATAAATGACCTCCATCAAGAGTAAGACCCAACAAGAGTGGGTCCTACCAAGATTGGGGCCCATTAGAAAGAAAGGATGAAGACATTATGCTATAAAAGAAGATAATATACTTCTCATGAGACAAGATCATAGGTTTCTAGGATTACACCAGTAGGTTTTTAGGAAGGGAATATGGTGAAATGTAGGGACTTCTTGGTAAAACCAAAAAAGTTTAGGATTTAGGGTTTAAAATCAAATGTTTACACTAACAACATGAGAGAGAGAAGAAGTTGTAGACACAAAAAGAGAAGAGAAATTTCATTTTATTGATAAACCATTACAATTCATACAATAGAATCCTAGCCCTCACAAATTATTTCCAAGACAAGTTTCGAGGATACCACCCCCCATCAGTTGGATTGAATTTACTTGAGGAGAAAGGTTACATGAAGAGGTGTTTATAGCATTTTTGAGAAGAGAGAGATCAAGGAGGGTGGGGCATAACACATGGAATCACTTTGTTACATAAAGGGTCCACATGGTTAAATGGAGAAAGTGGTCTAATAGGGAGTCACCTTTCCAACATGAAGGGCCCAAGTGTTTAGTGTCAAAAGTGGTGCAAAATGAAGTCCACATGCAAAAAGTTTGCAATAGTGAATCCCACTAAGAATGTGCATACACGTGTGCAATAGTTAATCCCAAAAGTAAAACCCAATAAAGCAACACAAAGGGTCCCAAGTGGGAAATATGACCATCTGCATGAAAATCAATGTAAGATGGGGGGCCAACCTAGGACACTATTCCAAAAGTGGGGCCCACCAATTCCACTTCTCATTACAAAAATGTTTTACAAAATATATTTTACAATATATTTTGGATATCTAAAATAATATCCATTCATGTGGTGATAACTGCAACAAAAACACTTGAATGAAGGAGAGATCATGTGGGATCACTATACTAGATAATGGCACCACACTTACACAAATCCATCATGCAACAAATGCTACCAATAAGTATGTAGACCACTATCAAAAGAAGAACCTGGATACTCAGGATCACTTCAGCATGCTATTTAAAGGGGGATGTGGTAGTGCATCATGCAGAGACTTCCTCTTGATACCAAGTACTGAAGATGAGCAAAAATAATAACATACAACCTCTTCAACCTATTTCACATAGAATCTCTATCATGTAGAAAAAATCAAACATCTCGCAAGTACATTCTCAAAGAACAAAGAAACCACTCTACTTCTCAAAATGATCTACACATCCAAATCCAAAGAGCCTCCTAAAAGAAATGCAGAATTTGAATCATCTAGAAACTATGCCATTGTAAATGGAAGCACAAAATAAATAGACATCTTGGCACTCTATATGGCTTTTGTGAAGAAAATAATTAAAACCAATGGGTTAAAAATCAAATTTTTACACTAGCAACATGAGAGAGAGAATAAATTGTAGACACAAAAAGAGAATAGAAGTTTTATTCGATTGATAAACCATTATAATTCATACAATATAGTCCCATCCCTCACAAATTATTTCCAATACATGTTTTGTGCATACCACCCCTCATTAGTTGGAATGAATTTGCTTGAGGAAAAAGGTTACATGAAGAGGTATTTATATCATTTTTGAGAAGAGGGAGACCAAGGAGGGTGGGACATACCATATGGAATCACTCCATGACTCAAAGGGTCCACATGGTCAAATGGAGAAAGTGGTCCAATAGGGAGTCACCTTTCCAACATGAAGGGCCCAAGAATTTAGTGGAGAAAGTAGTGCAAAGTGAAGTCCACATGCAAAAAGTTTGCAATAGTGAATCCCATTAAGAATGTTCATACATGTGTGTGTAATAATGAATCCCAAAAGTGAAACCCGATAAATCAACATAAAGGGTCCTGTTGTGTCTATTTTCTATAGCCCTCCAAAATTTCAAAATCATACTTTCTACCTTAGTGATGACCTGGTCATAAAGCCTAAAATTGTGTCGGGGACCCTTATTTATTAGCAATATTAGTAGTTGATTTTGATTATGAAATCTTATGATTGATTGATGATTATATTCTATGTTTTAGTGGTTTAAAAAAGCAAAGTGGATGAATGAATAAAATATGCATATATTGTTATACTCATGATCAATTACAATTTTGTTGATAGTTACAGTTCATATGCATTTGATTTATTTTAGTGATATGCTTGGAAGTATTGCGTTGCAGTTTTGATATAGTTGTTGCAACTTTTCATATAATTCTATATTAGTTATTGTCATAAGATTCATTTGTTATTTATGGATCAAAATGGCTTGTTCATCTCATAGTTTAAATGGATATTGTTCTAGAACAACAGTGATTGATCATGTTATCGCAAGGATTTATCACTTTGATGCATTTTCTTGATCAAATGATTCCATCTCATTCAGTATTAGATGCATGATATTAACTTTGACAATTTTTTAAAAAATCATCGAGGAACATTCTCATCAGTTGTATATACCTTTTCTGTAAAAATGGAAATGTATTCATCCTCGCATGCATTAATTATTATGATTTTGCTAAAGGAATGTTGGTTCATTCACTAAGCCTAGCCATCTATTAACATTGCATGGACCTTATCATGATTTGGTTTTAAACACATATAGATTAATAAATTTTAAGGTCCTAAGTTTATGATCAGTAATGAATAAAGGACCATGGTTGATGGTTTAGTTTTCACAATGCAAAATATTAGTATAAATAATGTACATACTTAAATCTGGCCTCACAAGTTAAGTTGGCATGTATGTTTGGAATAAGGTATGACCTTGATAGTTTACAAGGGTGACTTGGCATTATTGGCATTAAGGTTTGTGCAAGGTGGCATTGTTTGTTTTTAATATCTCTAGATGCTTTAGATCATGGAAATCTTGGCGGCAAGGTGCATTAATGAATTGTTTATCTCCTTGAAGCACATTGTCTAGTATGGAATTTGGTAGGAAAGAATAGTAAATGCTAACTTTGGTAGAATTTAGTAAGAACCAATGAGAAATGAGTACGTATCCCAAAGTAGTTATGAGGCAAGGTTGGCAAATAAAAGTTATTTTTTGAGTCAGTTGTCATTTTGGAAAGCTTTGGCGAAAGCAAAAATTTGGTTCGATGAAAATTGCAGAAGGAAGGGTGAGCAAATAGATTCAAGTAGGGTTTCAAATTTAATTTTAGGTATGGCAGTTTTTTTTTCATTTCATTTCGAGGCCTGGGAAGTTGTTGCATTCGACATGTTTTCTATATTCAATGGAAATATGGTAAATGTACATGCAGTCAACATTTCTTAAAAATGGAGTTTGTGGTTTAAGATATTTAATATTTTATTTTCAAGCTTTGTATATATTGGTAAATGGAGTAGGGTATTCAAAACATATAATGTTTATCACATATTATAGAAAGGTTGTTGTTTTTTGGTTTTGAACTCTTTGTTTGTTTGGTGAAATTTTGTTGAAACCTGTTCATTCTCTTGGCTGGGTTATACCTTGTATATGCAGTAATTTGGATATGGATTTTTGACATTTGAATATTTGAGGGTTGAAATAGATATGTGGGTTTTTTATTGAATATTTATCAGAAATTTGGAGGTTCTTTTGGTAATTTAGACTTGTTCTAGGTAGAATAGTTTATTGTCATTCTAATTAAAGGGTTTTCTCTGCATTTTTACATTATCATATCTTCTCAATTTTTAGATGACATGGACTGTGTAATATTGGTATTAAAGCTAAGTGGATAATAAGTTTGTTTCATGCATGCACAATGGTTTATTCTCAATTTTCTTGCATTTATTGTATTTGTAATCTTTAATTACAAATTGATAGTGAAATATGTTGCATGAACAAAGAAGATAAGGATAACTGGCATGTAACAATTATTTGTCAAGGATTTTCAGATATGAGTATTGGTTTTGTTCTCATGGGTTATTGGGTTTCAGTGTTGAGATGTTGAATACAAAATAATTTGGAATTATTACAAACAAGTGATAATATGAAACAAGTTAAAGGTTGCTTTTAGTTTCTCTTTCATTATAGTTTACTTGTGGATTCTAACATATTTTGGATTCTGATTTCGAGTAGGGAATTTTTGTTTATGGTCATAACAGAGTTTGAAAAGAAGGCAGTAAACTAAGATATGATTAATTGTTTCCTCAGTTATATAAATTTTGCTGAATATTTCTTTGGAATAATTCAATTTCAAATATGGAAATAATTTAAGAATGAAATTGGTTTTATTCTGAATATGGAAATCAGTTTGGGTTTTTAGATACAATGCAGTAATAAGAAATGTTCTTGCAATATGAATAGTTTTTAGTTATAAGCTCATAATTTCAATTTTTTTTTTCTAGATTATTGTTTATTTCAAAATGTCTAGGTGGGAACAACCAATAGAGAATAGTAATGATGGAGGATGGGGTCAAAGGTCAAACTGAGGAAGTCAGTCAAACCATAGTCAAAACTCTCGTGGGGTTGGTTTCTATGCAAGACATTTTAGGCCTAGATTCCCTCGGGGTACAAGAATGTCTATTTATTTTGATGCTTATAATCCTAATTTTTGGAATATCTTGAATTTCCTTCCTACTCAGAGAGGTTTTTGTGGTTTTAGAAACCATAGAGGTCATATGGGATTTTGAAGGCAAAAAGTTGGAGCTCATGTTCAATCTAAAGACAGTTCTTTGTATTTTCTTGAACATCATCTTGAACATGATCCTTATTTGTAGTTACATGCACCTATTTTTAGAGGAGAATCAGTTGACCAGCCACTCCCTGCTCATCAATTACCTGATAGTCAGCCATAAAATTAATTAAATAAAGAGGAAGCTCATGTTAATAACCTTGGAAAAATTGCCACTCTCTCAGATACCCATGTTCCTTCAAATACTAAACTTGGCAGGAAGTGTAAGAGATTGAACCTTTCAGGTGCTCATAGTGAACCAATCTTGAGGTCTGAAAGGCTAATTTTGAGGGGTTAAGGAGTTGGTAGTAAGAGGAAATCTGATGATATGTCTGATCATGTTGCTGAGAAGAACACTATTGGAAAAGTGACAGAATCTGAAGCACCAAATGAACTCAGGAGACCTAAAAGGGTGAAGTTGGAAATTTATGATGATACATTCGAGACAAGCACCAAATTGTTGCCTTTTCTTGCATCTAAAATGGAATATAATGTTTGCCTTGATTAGTAAGACAAACATGTTATAGAGGTTTTATCAGATTCAGATGATTATTGGGAATAACTTTGTTTTCTTTGAAGCTTGATACAATCTTAAAACTTATCTTGGTATTTATTTTTGGCAAACATGAATAAAACATATATTTTGAGATATAATTAATAGATGCTTAAGTTTAAAGTATAAATTACATTATGGTTTAAATAAGAGTAGGATTCATCAATTTATTATTTATTTTTATAATTATTTATGTGTCCTACTTTATTGTTAATAAGATGGGTCCCCACCCATTAAAATTAGTACTTGGGTTCTTTCATTTAATAGTTTGATTTAAATAAGACTTTAGAGTCTTAATTAATCTCTCCATATATTATTTATTAACTAAATTGACTTTATAAGTCAATATGTTAACTTTAACTAATAACTAACTAAAGTCAGTTATAACTTATTTCAAAATTGAAGTTGAAGGATAAAAGGAGATGATACTTTCATTTGAAGATAGAAGTTCAACAGATAATGAGGACTAAAGTATTATTCTAAAGTCATTCATTCATCTCTTCTTTTTAAGCAATTTCTCTCAGATAGTAAAACTTTTATAGACATACCCAATGGTACTTTATCTAACGGTTGAGTAATAACTTATGCAACACAAGGATATCCAGTTATATTTGTCATCTATTACTGATTATCTAAAGTTTGCTAAGTCTAATATTTTTTTGATGACTGTTATTTACAATCTTATGTGCAGAATTCAAAGTATTCAACTTGAAAATGATGATCACTTCGCATTGTTTGTGACATTTCATTGATCTAATCAATTACTAAGTTGTCCTTTTCAAGTTTTGTATTGGACATGTTAGAATTCTCATTTTAGATCTATTTTATGATAAGATGATTCTCATGTTGAGATTCACAATTCTTTTATAAATATTTGACTTAATTTAATAGATAAATTTATGTTTTCTTAAATGTCTTTGGTTATGATTATCTTTATGGTTTACTTTTGTATTTTCTAAGAGTTTATTAATAGTAGTTAGCATTATCTGTTATTTTACGTGTATTTTATTTTTGTTTTCTTAGTAGTTTTGTTCTTTGCTTCTTTTAATTTCTACTTTAGTTTAGTATTATTTAGATTATCTTTATTTCTGATATGCTTTAGTACTTTGTTTTATAGCATTTTATTTCTTAGTTTCTAGATTCTAGTGTAGTTTTATTTTGTCTCTTGTTATCTTTTGTTTTGTGTTAGTCTTTTATGTTTAGTTTTTCCTTTCTTGTCTCTTTCTTAGTTGTTGTTTGCCTTTCTTATCTTTTTATGTTAAGTAATGCTTAATTGGATAATGAATCATGAAAAATATAATTAAGTGTATTTTCATACACATAGTTTAGAATCGGATTTCTATTCTTCAAGAGTTTGTCTAATTAACAAATTATCTCTATTGGATAGAATATATTATAAATTATTATTTCAATTGATTCTTAATTTAATGCAAATTCTCATTATGATAATGGAATAAGTTACTTTGATAACTTATTGATTATTTTCCTAGAATTATTACAAACCCCCTTTGCGTCTTTAGGATCCAAAATGAACCTTTATAACCCCACAATTAGACTGGTATGATTCCAATTTGACCTTCACAATAGGTTAAAGGGTTGATTCATTAACATGATAATCTTTTTCATCAACAGGTCCCAAGTGGGGCATACCACCATGTGCATGAAAATTAATGCAACATGGGGGGCCAACCTAGGACATTGTTTCAAAAGTGGGGCCCACCAATTTTAATTCTCATTACAAAAATGCTTTACAAAATTCATTTTAAAATATATTTTAGATATCTGAAATAATATCCACTCATGTGGTGACAATTGCAATAATAACAACACTTGAATAAAGGAGAGATCATGTGGGTTCACTTTACTGGATAATGGCACCACACTTACGTGAATTTATCTTGTAACAACTGCTACCAAGAAGTACATAGATTGTTGTCAAAAAAAGACCCTGAATAATTAGGATCACTTCAACATGCTCTTTAAAGGGTGATGTGGTAGTGCATCACTCAAAGACTTCCTCCTGATACTCAGTGCTAATGATGAGTAGAAACAACAATAGATAACCTCTTCAAATTCTTTCAAGTAGAATCTCCATCCTGCAAAAAAAATCAAGCATATCAAAAATACATTCTCAAATAATAAATAAACCACTCTACTTTTTCTCAAAATGGTCTATGCATTCAAATCTAAAGAGCCTCCTAGAAGAAACATAAAATTTGAATCATTTAGAAACTATGCCATCTTAAATGGAAGCATGAAAGAAATAGAAACAGATAACCTCTTCAACTTTTTTCAAGTAGAATCTTCATCCTGAAGAAAAAATCAAGCATCTTGCAAAGACATTCTCAAAGAAAATAAAAAACACTCTACTTCCCAAAATGGTCTACACTTCCAAATCCTAAGCACCCCTAGAATAAATACAGAATTTGAATCATCTTAAAAACACAACATCATAAATGGAAGCACGAAATAAATAGACATCTTAGCACTCTCTGTGGCTTTCATGAAGAAAATAATTAAAACCAATGGGTGAAAAATCAAATGTTTACATTAGCAACATGAGAGAGAGAATAAGTTGTAGACACAAAAAGAGAAGAGAAGTTTCATTCTATTGATAAACCATTACAATTCATACAATAGAATCATATCCCTCACAAATTATTTCCAAGACATGAAACTCCATTACAAAAAGGGTCCTCATGGTTAAATGGATAAAGTGGTCCAATAGGGAGTCACCTTTCCAACATGAAGGGCCCAAGTGTTTAGTACGTAGACCACTGTCAAAAAACATCCTAAATACTCAAGATTACTTCATCATGCTCTTTAAAGGGAGATGTGGTAGTGCATCATGCGGAAACTTCCTCCTGATACTCGGTGTTGAAGATGAGAAGAAATAATAACAGATAACCTCTTCAACTTCTTTCAAGTAGATTCTATGTCCTTCAAGAAAAATCAAGCATCTCATAAAGACATTCTCAAAGAATAGAGAAACCACTCTACTTATTCTCAAAATGGTCTATGCATCCAAGTTTGAAGAGCCTCCTAGAAAAAACTTAGAATTTGAATCATCTAGGAACTATGCCATCATAAATAGAAGCACAAAATAAATAGACATCTTGGCACTCTCCATGGATTTCATGAAGAAAACAATTAAAACCAATGGGTTAAAAATAAAATGTTTACACTAGTAGCATGAGAGAGAGAAGAAATTGTAGACACAAAAAGAGGAGAGGTTTCATTCTATTGATAAACCATTACAATTCATACAATAGAATCCTAGTCCTCACAAATTATTTCCAATACATGTTTCAGGGATACCACCCCTCATTAGTTGGAATGAATTTGCTTGAGGAAAAAGGTTACATGAAGAGGCATTTATAGCATTTTTTAGAAGAGAGAGACCAAGGAGGGTGGGAAATACCACATGGAAGCACTCCATTATATAAAGGGTCCACATGGTCAAATGGAGAAAGTGGTCAAATAGGGAGTCACCTTTCCAACATGAAGGGCCCAAGAGTTTAGTGGAGAAAGTGGTGTAAAGTGAAGTCCACGTGCAAAATTTTTGTGATAGGGACACCATAATCATATTCACAACACTCAATCAACTCTGAGTTATATTGTTCAACACTAGCCTTCTCCTTTCAAAAACATCAGGTCTCACTTGTTCTTCCTTAACTTCTTAAACTACTTCAAATAGGTACAATTTTAGGTGTCTATGTACCTCCTCCTTTGCATGAATATTTTTTTCTTCCTTTTTTTTATAGTAAACATCTCATCTAAAAAGCATGTGGTTAGTAGGATACCACAACCTATACCCCTTCACCATAGCTGAGAAATACACTTGATCGATTTCAAATCAAGCCTGGACTTATACCTGTGCTTTAAACATAACCCTCTTACATGACTTACTTCCAACTAGCATCACATCACCCCAAGCAATCTTTAATGTTGGTGTTGTTGCATTACTTGTCACTGAATCTTTGCACAGTCGATACAAAGAGCCATAAGATTCTCCTTTTACTACCACTATGGCTCCTTTGTAAATTTTGCATTTTACCATTCTCAAAGGTATAATAATACCCTAGCTCATCCATCATCTTGATGGACATCAAATTCTTCTTCAAAATGGGAACATGATGCACATCCTTCAACATTTTGATTGTACCATCATGCATCCTGATCCTTATATCCCATTTTCCCACAATCTCAAATGGATGATCATCACCCAAATAAACAAACTCTTCACTATATGGTTGATATCCCATGAAGCAATCTCTATGTGGAGACATGTGAAAATATGCACTTGCATCCAACACCCATACATTGTAGAGTGATCTATTGTCACTGAGGTAGAAATCCTCATGTATTATCACTTCCTTTGAATTTATTGTGTTGGACTTAGTTGAAGGTGGATTGTGATTTCCATCCTTCACCTCATTCTTCAAATGCTAGCAATCCTTTTGCAAGTGCCCTAGCTTTCCATAATGCCAACACCTAGTCTTCAACTTGGGTCCTCTAGACTTTGATCTAGATAGTGATCTACCTTGTATGCTCCTCTCATTGGATCTCCTTATCACAGTGAAGGCTTCATTCCTTGAGGATGCACCATAAGACTTTCTTCTCATCTCCTCTCCAAACAATGCTAAAACCACACCATCAAACTTAAGAGATCTAGATGATGAGCTAATGATGGTCATCATGACATGATCCTAATTATTATGGAGTGAACACAACAAGTTGATTGCCTTATCCTCATCCTCTATATTCACACTGATGGAGACTAGATTATTGATGATAGTGTTGAACTCATTCAAGTGATCATCAATAAAGGAGCTCTCCTTCATCTTCAGGATATATGGTTGCTTCTTTAGGAACACTTTGTTTATTGCTAACTTTATTTGGTACAACTTATTCAAAATTTCCCATAACTCTACTATAGTATTCTCCTTAAAAACATTGAAGATCACAAAATCTATAAGACAAAGATAGATGGTATAAATTACCTTTCTATCCATCTTACTCTAATATTCATTTGTCATACTGATGGGTTTGCTTGAAATACCCTTCAAGACTAGAGCTTGTTCATTCTGCACTTAGAGATCTTCCACCTTCATCTTCCATAGGGATATATTTTCACCATCAAATTTATCTACTTCAAACCTAGTTACTCCTCCTATCATTGTAGTAACTCCCACTCGCAGAAAACTCCCTAAATCAATAGAAAACCCTCAACATAAGAGTTTTTCAAAAAACCTGGATTTGATACCATATGTTAGGAAAAAAATGTCCTAATACATGTGCAATAAAATAATGTGGAATGAACAAGTTAAAACAACAATGAACAAGAGTAACACATTACACAAAGATTACATGGAAACCTTGCAATGTGCAAGGAAAAAACCATGGGGCAAATGGTAGCTTCCAGACTTATTATTGCCTTAGTAAAACCTATATTAGGATCTACACATGCATGGGTTAGGTACCAATGGATAAATATTATCTCTGATACCTCCTTTTAGAAACCAAAACATAATCCTAAACATGTGAAAGAATTAATGTGAAAAAATAAACAAGCTGCAAAAACACAATACAATAGGAGAGAACACACTACACAAGATATACGTGGAAACCCTTGCAAAATAATCAAGGGAAAATCCAAGGGGAAATGTTAGCTTCCAGACTTTATATTACATCAAAAATATCTCTTACAATATCTCCTCTCCTCAACTCATTTCAAGTGCTAACAACCAAGCACTCAGGTGAGCCAAGCTTACAACCAAGCCTTTCAGTTTCTATGCTCCAAGCTACAACATGCAAGGTGAGCTCTAAGCATCAACCTCCATCTCCATGAGCTGATTTAACAAGCCTCTAATCTGTGACTCTCCAACCAGGTGAGCCAAGCTAACATAGCCTTCTAGGCTTTAAATTCTAACCTCAAAGATCTCTGTGCTTATATACAATCATATAGGTGAGCCAAGGTAACAACCAAGCCTTTAAGCTCTAACTACTAAGCATGCATGATGCTTACAACCCAAGAATATATGTGAGATAAGATACCAAGCATTAAAATCTCCCAACATCCAATAGTGATCCAAGAGTGATCCCCCAAAGGGAAGGATTGTAAGGATAACCAATACAAAAGAGTAAATAATGCTTTATAGCATTTTACAATGAGAGAGAAGAGAAAGGTAGAAACACATAGTGGCCCCAAAAAATTTCCACACTTGAGTGGGTGTATAATGATCCTTAGTGGTGATTTTCTTCATGTGCAAAAGTCCACAAAATTAGATCCTCCTTTAGACAAGTTCATGGGCCACCTCCATGGGGCTCCAAAAACTATACCCCACTTCCACAAGTGAGTCCAAACACAAATAGTGTTCATCTTGTCTTCATTTCCAAGAGTCAAAAAAGTAGATGCTCTACTTTAGACAAGATCTAATCCACCCCATATGACTCCTAGAATTGTGCCCCACTCACACATGTAAGGGCAATCAACAACAATGTTTTTCTTATCTTCTTCATCCATGTGCACACACAAGTCCAAATGGTGTTGTAATCACCTTTTGACTTTCCCACACATGTGAATAATGGGTCCCCTTAAAAATTTGACCCATACACAAACTCTTGTATTTTACACCACATTAAAAACCCATGTGACTCACCAAGAACAAAACCTATGTCCTCTAGTGGAGTGTTATGCCCCACACTTGCTACATCATCTTGATCACATTTGAGACCATCTATGGGCCTATGCCACATCACCTTCTTGTCACATCACTAACATGCCACATCACCTATATATCACATCATTTACATCACTTGAAAACCACACCACTATGCAATACTTGCATACCACATGTCACATCATCCACATGCCACATCACTTGCATGCCATGTCACCATGAATAGTGTTTATGAATAGTGATTGTGAATATTAGATTCCCACCCAAAAATCTCCCACTTGAAGTCAATATACATAGGATTTACCACACCTATGTATTCTACCAACTAGTTGGCATCCATGCCCACTGTTGTCCACACAACAAGTCTATTAGAAGTTTTATGCACTATTAAAACTTCTTTGCCCTGACCAGTTTTGTCAACATCTGCTTCTCTATAGCAGATTTATAGCATTCAAAGTGACTCCCACTTCACCATAAACTCATATTTTATCCAAGGATTCCACCATGAACCACTCACTACTCCCACTAATTCAAAGTATTCTATTTAGTACACACCATGGCATACATGAGGCTTCTTACTCTTGATGAATACAATACACAGGATAACCATGTCTTCTCCTCCTTTTTTATAGGACACTCCAGAAGACAACTCAAAAAATGTAAGAAGAGGAATACTTTCTTCCTTGCTTTCATGTCCTTGTGTATCTTCATCCTTGGTTTACTAGCTTCATCTCATCCTAGTGACCTGAGCCCTCACACCATTTATCTTCATCATGTTGGGGCCTGCAACCAACATGCCATCAATCCATAGCAAAAACATCTATTAAAACCTTAACTCTTCATGAAGGTACCATTGTACTCCATCTACACATCTGCTTAAGATCATACAATCTTCAATCTACAAACTAATAACTCTTTGCCTCATTCACATAGCCCTCTGGCTACTCCATCTCATCATAATTTCACCATGTAGAAAACCAATTGATCCAACCATGAATAACAACAAGTGCATACCACACTTTTGATAGTCGTTTATAATAGGAGAGATAAAAACCCATAAAAATCAACACCTAACTTCTACACATAGAAAAACACTACCCACCATGCTCAACATGGCACCTATCAATAGTTACAAGGAAGTCATCATGCTTCTCGATGCATCATTACACCTATCAACTTTTTGAGCCTACAGTCAAATTACATCCTGCTCTACCACATGTCAAACTAATTTATATACAGAGTTACTCTATGTATTGGTCTACCTAACTACTCACACTAGTTACACCGCAGCCCTCTTGGTTGCTCGTTTCTACTACACCACAACCACTGAGCACTTCACTTAATGCATCTCTGAGTTTTAGATTGATTCAACACATGCATTCTCCTTATTTGAACCTTAGGTCTTACTTGATTTTCTCCATCATTATAAACTACTTCAATAGGTACAATTTTAGGTTTATTTGTACCTCTTCTTTTCCATGGATTTTGCACATCTCAGCTAACATTTTGTGGTATTAGGATCCCATAACTTATAACCCTTTACTAGTCGAGAACCAAAATAAAGTGCATGCCTTGTCATTACCCTCCATCTACACCAATAGAGTCCAACTTGCTCCACCATAAGCTATACAATTACTTCTTCATTAGGAACATAGTGTTGGTGCTGATCCGTTTGGTAAAGCTTGATTAGCTTATCCTCCATTCTCCATCTACATATCCCATAGAGAGAAATACCTACCATAATTTTTCTTTTTTACATCTTGGTCTTTCCACTTGTAGCTCTCACTTACACAAATTAACCAATAACCATGGCTCTAATACCAGTTGTTAGGATCAACATAAACATACATGGTACAAGTATCAATAGCTAAATCCTAGCTCAAATACCTCAGTTATGAACCAAAACATGATCCTAAACATGTGCAAGAATTATTGGCAAAATAAAAAAAATCTACAAAAACACAACACAATAGAAGAGAGCACATTACAAAAGATACACATGGAAATCCTTGAAAAACCAACAAGGAAAAAACTACGGGGTATAGGCAGCTTCCATACTTCATATTTCATTAGCAACTCTCTCTTAAAACAACTCCTCTAAGTAACTCCTTTCAAGTGTTAACAATCAAACCTTTCAAGCTTTAACCTCTAAGATGCAACATGCAACTCTTACTATGTTAACAACCATAGCATCCAAGGTGAACTCCAAGCATCAGCCTCTATCTCCATGAGTTGATCTAAAAAGCCTCTAAGCTCAAAGTCTCCAATTAGGGGAGCCAATCTAACATAGCATTCTAGGCTCTAACCTCTAACCTCAAGGATCTCCATGCTTACATACAACCATCTAGGTGAGCCAAGCTAACAACCAAACCTTCATGCTCTAACCACTAATCATGTATGATTTTTACAACCTAATAATCTAGGTAATATAAGCTACCAATCATTACAATCTCCCAACCTCCAAAAATGATCCAAGAGTGATCCCCCAAAGGGAAGGATTGGCAGGATAACCAATACAAAGGAGTACATAATGCTTTATAGCATTTTACAATGAGAGATAAGAGAGAGGGAGAAACACATGTTGGCCCCAAAAAAATTCCACACTGTAGTAGGTGTATAATGATCCTTAGTGGTGTTTATCCTCATGTGAAAAATTCCACAAAAGTTGATCCTCCTTTAGACAATATCATGGGCCACCTCCATGTGATTCCAAATCCTATGACCCACTTCCACAAATGATTCCAAACATCAATGGTATTCATCTTGTCTTCATCTTCAAGGGTCAACAAAGTAGATGTTTTATTTTAGACAAGATCCAAGCCACCCCATGTGACTCTTAGAATTGATTCCCACTCACACATGTGGGGGCAATCAACAATAGTGTTCTTCTTGTCTTTTTTATCCATGTGCACACACAAGTCCAAAAGGTGTTGCAATCACCTTTTCATTTTACCACATGTGAATCATGGGTCCCCTTAGAAAATTGATCCATACATGACCTCTTATCTTTTACACTACATGATAAACCCACATGACTCACCAAGGACAAAACCCATGTCCTCTAGTGGAGTGTTATGCCCCACACTTATCACATCATCTTGATCACACATGAGACCCTCCATGGGCCTATGCCACATCATCTTCTTACCACATCACTAGCAATGCTTATGTACAAGCTTCCAATGACATTACAACTCCAAGCTTAAGTGCTTGTAAATTCCAAGATTCTCCACAATTACAAAAGGAATTAACATGCCTTTATATAAAATACAAAGAGAGATGAGAAATAAGGAAAAACTTCATGAAGATCCCAAAAAATGCACCATCACTCCTAGTGGTTACACTATTGATGAATAGGGACCATTGTCCCCCAACATGTGCATGGTTAAAAGATGCTCCCACTTTTGACCTAAAGATCCCACCTCACATGTGACTCTAAAATGATACACCCCAATTCACATGTGACTCAAATCAATAATAGTGGTCAATTACCTACAACCCATGTGCACACATAAGAGTCAAAATATGCCTCAACTTTTGATTCAAATAAAAGAGCTCACAGACAAACTATGCCTCATAGGTACATGGGTGAAGATGCTTATCCTTCACATGATTCCAAAAGTCACCCCATGATATGGAGTCCCACATGCACCCATGAGACATGTCACATCACCTGAATGCCACTTCACATGCACAATTTATACTAACTCACCATAGCAAATAGTAATTACCAGTTCATCACATGAATACTGGCCATGAAAAGTAACTATGAATAGTGACTTGTGAATAATGAATATGAGGTAAGCACACCTAGTGTGGAGATGGAATGAGACCAATTCACACACCACTTATTTTAAAACAAAGATGAACACCTTTTTAGATCATTATAAATATGTGCTAAGTTTTAAACTAGGTATCTAATTGAAAATTTGTCATATTTGGTAAGAGCTTCAAAACTAAGGACTCCCACACCACAACACAATATATCCTTGACATACCAAGCCACCTCTAGCCAAATTCAGGGTCTTATCTAAAACCCAAACCAAGCCTTAGTCACATTTGGCAAAGGTAAAGGTTAGCTTGATCCATCTCAACAAGCCCAAGATATGATCATTCAACTTTATCAAGGGAGCCAAGTATTGACCAATCTTACTAGCTTCCTAGCCTCCGTGGCTATTACAAAACCATTACCCTAACCATTTTTAACTGAAAAAAACTACCACTTATAGAGAAACTACAATGAGGAATCACTAGTTTTAATCTAATTACTGCGTCTTATTACTGGAGTGGACCCACTGACCATTACTATACCACTTGTAGAGTTTTTCAATGCTCTAACATCTGATGATAATTTATTAACTACCCCTCCTCCTAACACCCAATAAACCCCACCATTTTATTTGGGCATGCCTTTCACTTTCAAAATCACTCCTCTAATTTCTCAAAATACTCCTCCTACTTCCCAAATCACTTTTTCTATCATCCAAACCCTTCCTCTTAGCACCCAACAAATTCCAACCAATCTGTAACAATAATTTGCCAACCCACCACCCCAAAAGGTAGCCATCACTCCTCAACAACAATAATTAACGATCCAACAATGTGTTACTCAACCAATGGATAATTTTAATCAATAATATGTTCCATTGAGTTAACCCCTTTCTTCGAGTCAACACGTTACTTCTTCAAGTAACATGTTACTCCTAGCCAACAATAACTTCCTCCCATTTCACAATGGATTCCTACGAATCAATAATAGGTACCTTTTCATACCCAACATATTCCATACAATCTTCAACATAATATTCCTTCATTGAGACAATAGTTTCTTCTAAATTAAATTTGTGTTCTTAAACCACCCTTCAATGCTTATCAACAACATCTACCTCCTCCAATTCATAACCCTAATCAAAGAGTTCATATCCCAAATCAGAATATAAATAGGGTGCCTATCCCTACTTATCCCATTCCAAATAAACCTATTTACCCTAACCAATCTAATCCCATGTCCTCTCCTCAATCCCACAATACTCCCATTTCCCAAGAATTTCAAGAGCTAAAGGAAGTTATCTTGGGGATACAAGTAGGGAAACAAGGCCACAAGTTGAAACTAGATGAAATTTGATTTTATCCTTTTGATATGAGCTACTTCCAAATACCTTACCCACATCACTTTGAGATGCCAAAGTTTGAAAAATATAAAGGTATGAGAGATCCTCAAGAGCACTTGAAAGAGTTTTTCATTGCCTACTAGGAAGTGGTATATAGTGATATCTACTTGATGTGCTTATTTCCTCACAATTTGGCAAGACAAGCTCTAGAGTGGTTGATGCACCTTCTAAAGGGATCATTATAGGATATTGAAAAGCTATCTAAGAATTTTGTGAATCACTTATCCCACAATGTATAGCATGAGTTAACATGGTTGACTTATGTAATGCCAAATAATGAGGAGGAGAAAGTTTCTTTGCTTATCTACAAAGGTGGTGAGTTTTGGCTTGCCAGTTTCCTCATACACTTCTAGATAAATAGTTGGATAGAATATTTGCTTCCAAATTACAAGATAAATTGGTACATAATCTTAGGTTATAATGTGCCACTACATCTAAGGAAATCATTGACAAAGGAGTTCAAATTGAGAAATCCCTCATTGATAGGGATACTATTAATATTTACTCACAGAACCAATCCCAATCACAACAAGCATGCCCTCTAATGCCATCCTAGGCCAATACTTTTGAGAAGCCAAAAAAATTCAATAAAAATAATAAAGTTGTGGGGAATAGGGTAATGGAATCTAGACATGTAAAAATGGGGAAACCACCACCTGTACAAAAAAACCCTCCCACACAACCTCTCACTTTGTAGAGACAAGTCCCTGAAAGGAAATATAATAGACGAAGACATCTTGAGGACCTTGGAGAACCCCTTGAGGTGGTATTCCATAAATTGGTTGAAACTAATATGGTAATTCAACTAATAGCTAAACCCTTTCGCAAAGGTCAAATAAAGCCTGCATGGTACAAAGAAAATGAATATTGTGTGTATAATATGGTCAAGAGCCATAATCTTCACATGTGTGTAAATGTCAAGCATTATGTTTAGGACCTGATAGATCATGGAGATATTGAGTTAGATAATGATGCATCAACATCAAATTAGAATTTTGGTATCTATCAGAACCCATTTCCTTATCACCATTACCAACCAACATCAACCCAACACTAACCAGAACTAGCATGAAGCCCCAAATAATTAGCATCAAAATCACTCCATTAATCAAAATCAAGATCAGAATTAGAATCAACTGAATCGTAACCAATATTAGGATGCCCAAACTAATCAAGTGGACTATCATATCATACCTTTTGAATACAATAATGTTGTAGGTCATATTACAAACATCTAGGTAGCCACCATTTGAGTTAACACTTGCTCCTCTTCTAACAATTCTCGACGTTCTCCATCCATTTTAGGACCTCCTCCTTAGCCTATCAACCCTCCTCAGACTTGAGGTAGCAAAAATGCTAATCAACATCCAAGGGTCATTATTACAAGTACCATTAGATAAAACATTGTAATCATATAAAGTTATGATCATAACATGTCCTAATATGCATGATGTGTATCATGTCAATATGTAAAGAGGTAACATTCCCAAGCCCAACACATAATCAATAATAACACATAAGAGGTACTCAAAAGTAATGCAAATCACACAAGGGTCTAAGGGAACCTAATAAAATTGGCAAATTCAAATGCCACACAATCGAAAAGGGGAACATGACTTAGTCAAATTTCCTAAGCATATAAAAGAGACATACTAATATATTGATGAAATAACAAAGAAAGGCATAGGGGCCATAAACAAGGGAGCATGTTCAAATGCTCATGAAGAAGACAATACAATACAAGGTAATAATAAGCAAGGAGAAGGCACTCAAGGGAGTAAACACATAGAATTAAGACAAAAACAAAAGTAACAACATGAATCAAAACATACTAATCCTATGTACATGTGTTTGTAAGAACATTATGTAGATGTCATATCATGTAAACTATGAATAACAAAGCATGTAGAGAGGCATGTGTTAGCAATAAAAACAAAAACATGAATAAGTAATTTGATCATAAAGCATTTATGACCTGAGTAAGAATGTGATATGAGACTATAGATGCCCCCAATGTCCTTATGACATGAGATTGGAAATGTCCAATTTATCCAAGTGTGAATAGTTCATGTGTGTAGGTATAACTGTTATCACACTCAAAGAGAATATGTGAAACATGTATATATAAAAATTATAATATTCCATCTACTAATGTTAAGCAAAAAACACATACATATGATCAATACTAATGGAAACATTCTAGAAATTTTATTTGAAAATAGGACTGGATATTTGTGTTGGGATTGGGACACCTACATCAAATGTTTAACCCTAAATCTTTATGTAAGAGTCTAGAGTTAAAAAATAGACTAGATTAGCCTAAGCATAAACATGGAAGTCTAATCTAGTTAGGAAGCAGGCCAAGTAATTGAAATTTAGACATTAAATCCTTTAAATTATATAGTTAGGGTAAATGGCTAAAATTAGTAATTACATCCAAGCTAATGCAAGATATAAACAATGATAAATACACATAAATGTTTAGTTGGACATGAATTCTAAAACAGGTCTGATGTCAGGTGAGAATGGACTGGGACACTTCACAGGTGCACTAGTAAAATTCTAGATATTCTTTGTTTTATACTCAAGATGCTTGTGTCAGGATCTAGATCATTACGTCAATGTAGAAGTCTAATTGTGAAGCAGGTGTCTAGTAAAAAATATGCATTAATTTTTGATGTAACTAACTTTGTTGACTAGGTCTTGTCTTTGCTTGATGTTTGATGTCTTTAGATTCATTGCACAAGGCTTTACTCTTGTCTATTTAGTACAAACCCTAATTCTTCACTCTTCTTTTCCCTTGAATGATCTTCTTGAAAGCGGGGGTTAGTGGGCTCACAGTGACCAACTACCTTTGCCCCCTATGTCAAATATTAGTTGCATACATAACCAATACTCTTATGAGGGAATCAAACTTATGTAGTTCTCCCTTACATATGGGAAGTGTGTGTATTCATTTAATGCCAAATATACTATATATATGTAATGATCTCACATTCAATTTGATAGATATAGCTTAGGGATATCTTGGAAACACTTTTTAGACCTGGGAGGATGCACCTATTCATATTTTGTAGAGAGTTATATAGTAAGGCAAAAAGAATGGCTCTTAGATGTCTTTGTAGGCTTGTATGTATGTATGTATGTATGTATGTATGTATGTATGTATGTATGTATGTGATCTTTTGATATTCAATAGCTGATTTTTGATGGTAGAGTGACCATATATATAATGAATCCTACCAACACATATCCATATTTAAAACACTTAGGCCAACCCATATGCAATGACTACTTTTTGATTTGGAGGACTTTTAGGCACTGGATAGAATATAGTGGGTCTAGACACCTGCATCAACACAGATGTCCAACCTGGATGCAAGCTCTAGGGGGATAAAAAATAGGTATAGGTCCAAAACTTGTAATGAAGGATAATGAACAGGCTTAGAGAAATTTTCATAGTTTAAAAGGACTAGTTCATTAGAATAGTTGGGGATTGGAATAAGAGATAGAGCAATTAGGCCTAGATGGATAACTAATGCTAGAATAGATAGGTCTAAGAAATGAAGGATGAGCCTTGAGCCATACTTGTCAACTTGCAGTATTGAGACACTAAGTATTCAGATTTAGTGTCTACAACTTTTAGGCTTATCCTTTTCCTTGATCTAAACTTTATTATATCCAAATAATCCATTGGTGAACATGTAGATCTCACATCCCAAAACTCTTCCTAGAATTTCCTCAGTGAATGGAGTCTAGAACATGTTATTGACACATGCAAAATTAAACAATTGAATTCAACACAAATCCTAATGCACCCATGTTTTTTTATATTTTTCACCATGGGGCTTACCTACTTGGATTCCTCAACTAAGTAAATGACTCTAACAACCAACATGTTAACTATTTCTTCCTTTACTTTGGCCCACAAGTTAGTAATCATGTGGTATAATATTTTCTTAATGGGTTTTGCACCTTCATTTAAATTGATATTCATTTTACTAAGAGATGGGTGTATTACTTTCATATTCTTATAGCTGCATAGAAAGAAAAAAATTAATAATGTGGGCCTACTTAGTATTGGACTAATCATCACCCATGGTGGCAATCTTTAGCTTCTCCTCTATACCATTGTTAACTTTGGTGGTTTTAAGTGGATCCTTTAGTACTTATGCTTGTCAAAATTATCATCCATCACCTCACACTAACCATAAGAGGTCACAAATTTTAGGTGATATTGTTACTCTTTAGGGGGTATCTCATAAACTTGGTGTACTATCCTTTATTTATCAGTCTTATATCTCTAATTGCCCAACATCCAAAATTGCTCATCATCTTCACTAAAATCACTATTCACACTATGATCCTCAAATAACTTTTTAAAGGATAGTCCTTTCTCATTATGCATCATTTATTCATGTTCTTCCATTATTATGTTATCGACTAAAAATACGTGATGCAACAACTGTAAAGCCATAGTAAGTTATGGCTTTGGCGAGGAGATATAAAAATTATGAATAAAATATCATATTTTCCCATCATCAATTGTCTGATGTATTTTATATATTATTTAACATGCACTATCCCATATCTCAAAGTTTCTTAAAATGCATCTATAAACACATAGACCATCTGGAAGCCAATGTACACCCTTTGTCCAAATTTCTTCGTAACCTTCACATGATTTATGGGGTTTATAAATTCATAGTAAGTGGGTAGTCCATGATTAATATTTATACATTTAAACCTTACACAGATAGCTTCCTTTACCTCAGCCTAGGTGGATAAGTTTGGCTTGTGTGTCACCCACCATCGTGTAGTTGTATATTTCAAGGTGTACACAACAACACTTAGTTGTTCTATTTCCTTTCATATAAATTTAACTATACTTGCACAAATGTTGATACTAGTCCATCATACTATGGTAGCACAATGAGCTTCCCTTTTCTTATCTAAAATATTCTCATCATACATGGTGTAGTGTAAGGGACCCAAATTGTATTACATGCAGTAATTTTATCTCTAGTGTATGGGTTCCCTTGTGTGGTTAATGGATTTGGTTTGAATTTCACTACACCACATTTTTGGCTAAACACCTCATATGGATCTTACACCCACTGATCACATGCGACATTAGTAGTGTTAGTAATAGAGTGTGCATCACACTAAGTGAGAGTCCCATCATCATTCGACTCTATGTTTTTTAGGCCTTGTGCCATGATGTTGTATATGTTATTAATTTCCTTGTCAAGATCATTTTTTTAAACATAAGGAGGGCCATACTCATGTAAAATAGGTATGTTAATGCGTTGTTTATCATTCTCAAAATTGATATAATACTTATTGAAGCACATACTTACATTTTTGGCATAACATCAAGGTATTTTGAGTAGTTTTAGATAGTTATTAGCCTCAACTAACTCTAATACTTTAATATTTTTATGGAATTTCACACCCATGATATCAACAAAGACATCCTTTAGGATTCCTTATGGTTGTGCATGAGTCTTGTTTACCATGAAAAAGATATGAGGTGAAGGCCTTAGTGTTGAATTACTCATCTTATGCCAATCTTATTTGGTGAGAATGTTGACTTAATTTCTAGTATTGATAATGATATTTTGTAAAGATCCATCTATAGTTACATCGATGAAAAATTCTTGGTTATAACTTGTGTTATGTGCATTCTTGACTTCACACCCTCTAGCTAAATGGGTGCATGTACTTCTAGTGGAGTCTATATTGCATGCTACTTAAAAAAATTCTAAAGTAGGGGAATCACTTCTTATGCCCATAATAAATGTATGATTTCACACATAATACACTCCTCCTTTCTCTAATACACCTTTCTTTGGAGAGCCTCCTCTAAATCTTGTAAAAGCTACAACTTACTTTAAAAATTGATTATCATTTCCATGGTGTATTACAATATTTATTTCTAGTGTGAGCCTTTTGGGTAGTTACCAACATACGGATCAACATGATGCACCTTTTCATCCATCATATGTTTAACACTTGGTTGAGTTGTAGTTCTAATGTGCATTATGATATTTATATTTTCACCTTGGGCTTTTGTACTTCCTTGGGAACCCAATGGTCCATTGGGTGCAAAACACATATCATTCTTATTAATTTATTAGGATTTTCATTTTGTGTTATCTTTAAATATGGATCTATACATTTTACAACTCTATAATCAACATGAAAATATCCACAAGTTGGAAACTTTCGACATTCTTGATGATAATGTTGTAGAAAAACACATCTACAACATGTGTGTGAATGGAATATACCACCACATATTCCTCTACCTCAAGCTCTAAAGGTTTACTAATTTTGGTGGTGTCCTTGATCTTGGTTAGAAGGTCCCATAGTAGTTTGTCTCGTACCACATTCCTTGCCTCATAGATCTCATCAATCACCTAACAATATTATATGTTGTGTGGGTGGAGGCATCATAAATATTAAAATATAAAGATACCTTTATCAGTGTTGCCCATTATTAGAGAGATAAAATTCACACATTTTGGTCTTCACGACAAGTTTCACATGATGCAGTGAGTGATTTAATATTAAACTGTATCTAATTGCCTTTATTATGTCATTCATCCTCAAAATATTTTCACCATAAATTACTATGGTATCATGTGCACTATTAACAATTAGTTTTTTAAACTGGGAGGCCATTTAAGTGATATACGCTTCAATAAAGGAGTTGATTTTTATATCCACACTTCATATGGCTTCAAATATGTTGTGGCATCTATCACTTATTTAAGATCTATAAATGTCTTCATAGAAAGAGTATGCCTAAAAGAAACTAATAACCCTCCAAAAAACAACTGCACATGTTTATTAGGATGAATCTCAAATGAGTACTTCAATACCATGGATTTTAATCTTGTATTATATGTACACATGCTCTCGTCCAGGTCCTAATTTATCTCCTCTAGCACAACCATGCTTTACTACTCAAACTCTAAAATTTTAAATTCTCTACAAAATGTCTCCTTTAATTGGTTTTAATATACAACTACCTGATTAGGATCATACTTATGATACCAAGTATGTGTGTGATCTAATAATGTGATACCCTTGACATGCCATATGAGCTCACACTTATGGATGTGCTCAGTCACATTATTCACACCTCTATAATCAATTAGAATCAATGACATTTCATATAATATTTATTGAGGAATTGGAGTTGGCACTTGTATAGGCATGACTGGTGTACTTGATGTGGATTGTGCACTCTATCTTTGGCCTCCATTAGGATTCTATTTGATCCAACCGTATTACTTCATGCCTAAGGCATAGCCTCTTCTATCCCTACACCCATTGTGACATGGTAGGATTAGCATCATTTGTCTATGATATAGGTGACGCTCCACTTGTAACCATGGCACTACTAAAATATTACTACTTGGTGTTGGAGATGGATTTTCACTTCCAATTAATGGCATCCCATACATATTTATACTCTTATTTTTCATTGGGTATAATATAGGTTTTAATGGTTTATATAAAGTTATTTGCTATATTACACTTGCCTCTAACTTTGTTAGTAAAAACTCTCCAATTTATGATAAACTATCACAATCTATACTAGGATATGTTTGGTTAATAAGTACATGGGCTTGTGTTTTAGGTAGATATTAGGTAGGTACTTGCTTCTCAATAGTGTTATGAATGCATCTCAAGCTCAAAATTCTTTATCCTTCTCCCTAATGTTTGTATACTCATCGACACATGCTTCACTTTTAATAGAGCTCATCTCCTTGGCATAAGAGTCATCCACATACTATCCCCATTATGTGTGTGCCTTCTAGGCATCTCATGAACCTGGCTCTTATAGTTTCCTCATGTCCTTGGCAAAAATCACTTTTTTTTTATCTCATCATATATATGTCACCTAAGTTTTTTGTCATCTTGGTTCACCATGTTAAAATCTCTTCTATCAATTCATATGAATTATGGCCACCCCTAAACTTATACCATCCACACATCCAATGCATGGAGGAAACTTAATCAACCATTTAATTCTTAATTTCTAATGGTAATTTTTCTATATATAAACCCCTTGGTTTGGATATAAAATAGTACTAAACCTCTTCTAGGAAAGAATAATTTGATATTAAAAATTGTAATATGTAACTATATCATGTATTGTGCCACTGCACATCCATTTCTCTTATCCACGTAGTGTTAGCATGCCACAACTAATCAAGTTTATCCTATGTCTAGGGGGAGTATGGCTATAGTTTTTACTTTGTCCTATTACATGTGTAGCAAACCATGTGTGTAGATGTTCTATAAACTCTCAAAAGAATACCTCATAAAGGGGATCATGTAGATTGTTTTCCATCCGCTTCTTGGGGTTTTGATTTCCAAGGTTAGGATGGTTCAATGTGAATTCATATCTATTTTCTCCAACTAATGTTTAATATTCTCTAATGATATTAAGAAAATCATCTCTGCTCACCATCACATCAATAAGTTTTATTGCATCCCAACAATGAAACCAAAATGTTGGGTGCATTTTGCCTTCATTCTCAAGATAACTTCTTCACCACTAGTGCATACACAATAATTAACTCAATTTTCACTAGCATATCAATCAATTTTACATGCTCACTCAAGGCATAAGGAGATTATGTCAGTTCAAAATTGTGTTTGTTGCACAAAGAATAAATAGCAATCTATTTTAAGAGCAAAGCAAAAATCATTACTTGGAATAAGGGATTTAATGAATAAATCTCTCATATCCTCATGATAAAATATTAAGTAATCAAACAAACACTATTAAAATAATGTCAATTAATTATACTCATTTCATAAATAAAAGAATACTTGATGTTTAATGGAAAATGTGCATTCTTCATTAACTTGTGCATGGTTAATAAACAACTCTTACTTCTCTTCCATTTGTTACAACTAGGTGATTACCTAATTACTCTTGACTTGATACTTCATTAGCATAATGGTACTATCTCTATTCTCTATTATGATATTATACTTGAACAAGATGGGATTTTATAGTACTCAAGTATCATTTATTTTTTTATGATTCATTAATATGCTCTCCTAAAGATGTGCAACAATTTTCCATAAATAGTAACCCTAATGTTTTTTACAATAATGTCTTGAAACTAAATATTTCCTAGATATATGCCATGATTTGCTAGATCTAAAAAAAATTATGGTCTTAATAATCCTTCATGTGGTATTGTTCTAGTCTCATTTTAAGTTCCTCCTTTTTCATTTTATGGTTTGTGCAACCTCATCCTTGATCCTGATATTACTTATTCAATGCTGACCAATACGTCATAAAAAACACAACTCATGACTTTGTAAATCTTTGGTAGAATTCTCCTAGATCTTCAATAATATCGACACCACCTCATCCTTGTATGCCATTTCCCTATATTTGCATTGTGCTTGGAAAAAAATATCTTCTTCACTTTCACATTCTATTATATCTGCACCTTCTTTCTAAAAATGTGTGTGGGCCACACGCTACCTATGTTCTTTGTTAAAGTGGTCTGTGGATATACTTGTCAAAACTTGGGGCCAACAACATTTTTTAGATATATGTATTTAAAATATATTTACTAGTTAAAGTATTTTTTCAATTATGTAATTTTTTTTTTCATTTTATGGGTGTGAAAAACTATGAAAGTTTTTAGTTGATATTTTGGACCATCTCATGATACATCATCATGAATCAACATTTTTGAAAATAATAGACTAGAAATCATTATGTATATAAATTTATTTAATTATAATGACGTGATCTAAGAGGATTTGGGTTACTAGATCATACTGAATTTATTGGGTGATGTTCATATAACGTTTCCTTCAAATCAACAACTTCTACATTAATTTTAACATCCATGTTCCAATGGACAAGATCTATTTCTTCTCTAGCATTATTTCACAATATTTGTAGTGTCAACAATATAACAAGAATTATGTTAGTAACAATGGTTGATGATGTCACTATACTCCTTGGTTATGAAGTGGTTGTTACTAGCATTTGTAACTATCTAACTAATGTTTCATCTCCTTCCTTTGTATATTAATGTACACTTTTATTATTTTTAGATAGATAATAAATTTAAGAATGAAGTTATGGATTACATAAACACCACACATCTAATCTATTATATATTGTATAAAATGTATCATAGTACAAGTTTATTATTATAGTTCTACATTAGTTATCAGTTGCCTTCTCCACTTTATTTGTTTATTTGCACTATGCATGATTGGAATTTTATCATTAATTTTTTACTTTTACACATGATCCCCTTAAATATATTTAAGTAGGTTGTCCATTGGGTGTCCTCCTAATCCCTAGATCAATGGTATCAGAGTGTAAACACTTCACATCATGTCTGAGTGGTATTGTGGTATTTCTAAACTTTGTTTGTATTTATATGTCCACTCATATGATGTATGCATACAATAATCCAGGGCTCAAGACTCATGACTGTTCATCATACTTTCCTATATGTCCTTAGATGGAGACAAATTGTCATTGATGCCAACTTTAAAAATATTCTAGAAAATGATAGAGAATGCATTGCAAAGACAATATGAAGAACTGGAAGAACACCATGAATGTGAAATAATGAATATTTTTTTCATCATTTATTTCTACTTCTCAAGTATCAAAATAATTTTGACACCTATCATTCACATCAACTATTTGGTGTTCAATTTTCATATAAGGTACAAGTCAATCTAGACATCCCTATGTTTGAAGGAAAAATATATGCATATTCCTTAGATAACTAGGTTAACCTAATATATTCATACTACATGGTTAAACATTTCTCTGACTAAGATATGATTGTGTTTTCTCTTCTAAAGTTTTATATATCGGTAAAGAAACTGTGGAATAACTGTTGCACTACACAAGAAAACTATGAAGAGGAAGTTAACTTAGACAAATTTGTAGACATGTGGAATGGGATCATATAATCGCTTAGATAAACCTATTATCATATTATAAACTATGATGATAATTACATCAAGTTATCTTAATTGTTATAAGGCAAAGATTAGTCTACTCAATAATATATAGAGATATTTCATACTTTGGTGTCCAATCTTGATGTTTAGGATTCAGAGCAAAACCTTGTTTTGAAGTATAGGTCAATCTTGAGAACCCAAGTTCAATTAAATATGTATTTCCTATAGATATATTTAATTATAAAAGCCTAAATTTTTTCTTGAATGTTTGAAACAAAGGCCAAGTTAAAGACTAAGATGGAAGATTCCAAGCCCCAGGCCAAACAATATTCTAAGACTTCCATGTAAAATTCAAAACTAGAAAATGGCTCTCAATTCCATCTAGAGAAAAAGAAACAATAATCAAATGTAATAAGTAGTCCAATATTATATTTTTGTGTTCAACTAAAAAATACAAAAAATATTCCAATGAGGAGTGTGGCTCTAGAAAAACTATACATACACAACTTAAAGCAGTGGGTATAAGCACTATTCCATTTGAGAAGGGTAACAAGGTTATGGAATATGAGCCTAATTCCATGGTTGGTACTAAAACTGTATCTACTCCCCTTGAAGAAATAGAAGAATCATAAATATTGTTCCATTCTCATATTTGGATACATGCACAACCAATACACTTCATCAGTTACAATAGAAGTCAAAAGAACCTGATTTTTCCTGATCCAGTTAGTAGATTGCACTTACCACTGATGCCTTAACCACAACTATAATCCATTAGATGGCTCAATGTGGGATAAGAGAAACACATTACTCAATAATTTCAATTTGTGTAAAAAATCAAACCTTTCCAAGATACGTTCATTTGTGACATCACATCATTAGATGTGTGGATGTTTTACTTGGAAAAATATATCTTTACCATTGACATACAGTCTATGAGACATATCTGTAAAAAAAATTAAATTGATTTTCATGTATTCTTTCATTTCATTACACAACGAGAATCTAATTAGTCACCCATGTATAACACACTAAGTATGTTAGCCATAAGTAAACATGTAAAATTTATTAGTTACTGATCACTAGCATCATATGAAACAAAACATAATTGCTTATAGAAAGTAATTACATATTTCTAACCATGGTTGGTACAATAATATAACCACTAATATCAATGTACAATGAGTAATTAATTATATTTCTATCAGGAATAATGTTTCAATAATAAATACAATATAAGAATAAGGCTCCATGGAGCATGAGTTCCATGAACTCCAGTAGTTATGGTAATCTCAAGTGTAGTCTCCAAATAAGTACTGTTGTGGGAAGGGAGAGCATCATATGAGTGTTTTTTCACACCAACCACAAACCATCAATCCCCCACATAATTCCCCCCATCAAGGAATAACCCTCCTTTCATGGATGGGTGGATAGTGATGGTGCAGGAATCTAGAGAGACAAGATAGTACCCATGTGCTATAAGTTCTTTAAAACATGATGTGTACCATAAAGAAATACGTTCTAACATGATATCACATAAACATGTAAATCATACATATGAAATTATAATGTTTAACTAAATATTACTTTGGCCAAAAATTTTAATAGTTATTGATCTCTAAGATCAGTCAAATTCATATACACCACTTGATCGGATTACCTTCATCTGGCATTGGTAATGCTAAGTAAGATAATGAAGTACATCTCACTAATTAATTAGTACCAGTAATGTGAGATTTGATTAATATATATAACAAACAGATTCATATATATTAATTCCTAATAACAGGCATAAAATATATTAAATATATGAATAATCAAAATACATACATTTAATCCATCAAACATATGTAATGAATCTCAACTATATTATTTATCACATAAATAATAAACATAAATAAGTATAGTCTATACTAATCACGTATAATATATACTTAGACTACATGTTTCAAATTTCTGCAAGTAGATTCAAATATAGTACATTTTATGATAAACGTCAATATCAGTCTATTATATTTGTGTACACATTACTCAATTACAAACAACTAGTCAATAGTATTTTAGAGATCAATTATCTCATAAATAAAGTCATATCTCACATGAAATAAAATCTTTCATTTATACAACTTGTGCTTTTGGGAGGTTGTATGCATATAACTACAATGTCTTATCCCTTAAGATTCTATGGCTTAATTTAACAGTTAATAATACTATAATTGTACAAATATATGCTATATATGTAGATGAGAACCTAAGTCCTCATATAGATATATTCCATATATTTTGCACTTTATCAAATATATGCATAATATGCAACACATAATATATATGTTCCCATACACAAATAATGTTCTATCATACTAACAATAACTTCTATTTTTCTTATAGAACTATGATATGATTCTCACAAACCATTATAATTTATTTATTCACAAAAAAACAATCAAGATGTAACATACAAACCTTGTTTTTTATTCAATTTTTCCAATTTAAAATTCGTAGTTTAATTATGATAAAATCCATTCCAAATCAATTTCACTATTTTCCCCAATTTTATGTCCTTAAACTATATATACATTATCCCAAAATTTTTAGAATAGAGTACAAAAAACAATCAACCATATAGACCTATATTATTCCTTTGTTTATTTATTGAAGGTTTATACCATTCTCGAGTTTTAATAAGTATCAAATAAATCAAATCGACATCCAATACAAATTCATTGTGAACCATATAACAACAAACCTTTACACATTTTGTATATGTGTTCGAACAAGGTAAACAGTTCACATATATCCTTTCAAGCTTGACACTATCAACTATAAATAAAAATCATAAGCTTAATGAATCTAAAAATTCTATAGGTTTCATAATGGAATTTGCTTCTAATACCCTTTCATTAAATGATATACAATTCATACGACCCTGTTTATACATGTATGAGAAATTCTAATGTTATTGTTATCCAATTCAACACTATAACCCAATTCTTATATATGTTATTAGACATCAAGATAACTATAGCAGTGCCTCAACAGAATTCTTTAAAAAAAAAAAAAAAAAAACTCATAATTGAGTTAGGCTTATAAGGATATGCACATAGTACCTTGTTTTTTTTATTTTACATAGGATCATGGCTTTGTAAATAATTAAACTCAGACTCATACATGCATGCATACATACATACATACATATATATATATATATATATATATATATATATATATATATATATATATATATATATACACAGTTGGTTTGAATGATAATCAGACACAGCCTTGATATACAAATGTTCATGGTTTGAATAACAAATCACACTCAGTCCTAATATACATATGTTCATGATTTGAATAACAATTCACTCAGTCCTAATATACATATGTTCACAATTGAATAACAAATATATACACAATTTATACTTATATAACAAAGTACAGATTCTATGTGTATATAATTTCATGATTTTGTGTAATAAATACATACACAAACCATACATATATTTTCACTGTTTGAATGACACATTACCTTAGTTCATACATAAATAATTTCACTATTTTAATTAACAAATGTACACAGTCCCCCTATATATTCACTAACCCTAGATGAACTTCATAGCAAACAATACATAAAATGTCTATAAAATATGTTCACTTATCAAATTAACACATACATCATGTTTATACCCCTAATAATTTTAAATATATATAGTCCCATGTATTAGATATATATACTCAAAATTTTGAGATATAAATCTAACTAAGTATATATATAATACAATTTCCAAACAAAATCAGTTATCGTGTACATCAAAACCATCTACCCAGGGTTCTATATTTCTTAATCTAGGGCATTTTGCCATCACAAAGAAATAAATCCATGTAGTCCTTATTTTTACTCACATACAATTTTGGTTTGCCTTTATAAGGATTTAAAGGATATTGGATTAGTGTTGTGGATGGCCAAGCCATCCACAGGGCTAAACATGTATCCTGAATAAAATGCAAATCATTTTTATAAACTCTAATAGACAAATATATTGATATATTCTTACAATTTTCCAGATTCCACACAAAATTAAATAACATCAACCTTATAATGGAATCCAAATGAACTGATTAAACCAAAACAGTTCCCTTTCCTTCACTTTGCTCCTACTTTTCTTCCTCGTGTCGTTTCATTATTTTCTCCAACTCCCTTCTTATCCTTTATCCATCAACCTTTTTTCCTCTTCCATGTAATGCATGCAACTACTTGTCATAAAGATCATAGTTCCCATTCATGCAAAAAATCCACTAACCATTAATCTCTCAACTTTACTACGTTCACCCTAGTTTGACAAAAGCAAGAAAGCTAAACAATCTTGAACTTTCCCCAAAATTCCTTAATCATTATTTTATTCCTTTTATTTCTTGTATGGTCTATTCACGTCACATGGCCGAATATCAACTTTACAAAAGTCCACTATTTACATAATTACCAATGATAACTAACACTTCAAACATCACCATTGACTATGCATTCAAATATTTAAATAGGTTTAATTCATATGATAGTCTTAGGATATAATGAAATCTTTTAAATAACTTAGTAAAGATAAAAAATATCATAACTTTAATACTAATGTGAGTAATATAAAGTTAATTATATTCTTTTATCTAAAAGGGTAAATCACACACTATTATACCAAAACATAATGGTTATTATAACAACGTAATTCTTGTTATTAATATGTTATATATAGACAATCCAATGTTTTTTGTTATCTTTATATATTAAGGTGTTAATACATATAATGATATCTCTCAGATATCATAATGATAACCAGCTAATGTTCTAAAACATTACAAAGACATTTTGGTTAGTCTATAGATAGTAGTAAATAGATACTATTCACGTAGATATGTTTTATTGAAAAACATTAACAATCATGAATACAATAACATGACACAACATATGGAAACATTATTCACTAAGTCTACATATAACAATCATAATGCAATCACACAAGATTAATTGCACATCAACATTAAACTAAACCAATTCACAACTAACACACAATCAATCATCTGAATATAGATAACATCAAAGATGTACTAAAACTAACAACTCAAACAATGCATATTATGAGTGCCATCTAGCATGGTGTGTACATGAGTTCTAGTTGTTCCTCTGTCGTCCCCCAATACCTCCATCTACGTCACCTTCTCTGATGATGCTCTCCCTCCATCATGCTTTGAGGGATGAATATCTCCTGCATCAAACTCACGACAAGAAGGTAGTTACCTCTTAATATCATGATATATATCATAAAATATTGTTGTAACATCAAATCAACATGATCATAAGATAAATAATATATAATACAATGAATTCATAACAATGAAATCATGTGATCAAAGCAACATACAACTGTCCCATAACAACATATGATTCACAACTTAACTAAATAGTAATTAAATCAATTTACAACTATAATAATCTATGGATAATCAGGTAAATTAGCTTAGTGAGAAATCAGGATGTGACAATAGCCTTGAAATGTTGTCATAGATGCTAGTGTTAAGAGATACTCCATATAAGAAGTTGTTCCTAAGGTATCACTCATTAGTATTAATTAGTGAAATAAGCTCATCAATTATGGTTAGAATTTTGTCTTTTGATGGTGAGATCTAAACATAAGAACATCCTTGTGGCACAAATTCATATTTTAGTTTCTCTAGTAATAATTAAGACCTCAAGGTTGAACCAAAAGTTGGAATAAGACAGGGATATATTTCACTCACTAAAGGAAGTTATTGCACACCGTTTGATGAAGCAGATTACTTATTTGATTCCTAGACTATCTCTACCTAATGCCTCTTTATGACATAGACCATTTTTGAATAATGAAGAGATCAAATGGTAGATCTATGAACTTGTGGATAAAATACATATAAGACCCAAATCATAGCCCTGTAGTAGTCCAACTATGCTTGCACCAAATAAGTATGGCACATGGAGGCTTTGCATTAATTATAGATATCTAAATAATATCAAAGTGAGAGAGTGCAACCCTCTTCTAAGAATTTAGGACTTGTTGGACCATATCTACTGATGCAAATACGATCTAACACAATCCCCAACTCCTTCTTGGTTCAATGGTCAGTCACACTGGAGTATATTGATATTATACCATCTTTTGGATTTGGATATCCTTCATAGACTCCTTATGGTCCTTAGAGTCCTCTTATACCATTATCAACACATTTCTTCACTTATTTGTCCAACATGGCCACTTTCTTTATCCCTCAGTCTATTCCTTGTAGCCCTTATTTAGGCTAAAATGACATGTATGACTCTATACAGATTTAGAATGACAAACCAACATTAACTTCAAATACCCTCTCTTGAGCTTGTCCTCTTCCTAAATTTACAAGATTTAATTCTCCTTCTTAACCCCTTTACTGCTCTCTTTTAGGCCAATGTTAGGCCTAATTAGGTCAACCCTATCACTATTTACACATAATCATTCCTCTTGGCATTTGCATGTACGGAACCAAATTGAAAACTCAAAAATATCCCTTTGTTCAATGATACCTTCCTAATGACCAATTTTGGGACCTTTTCACTAGTTATATTGTTTTATAATGACACTTTTCATTACAAACCCTAGTTCTAAGTTTCTAATCTTTGTATACACTGAGTGAATAATTGATCATTTCCCATTTCCTACAGGGATTCCAATCACTTTGAACATTATTTATGGTTTGTCGAAATGATAAACAACTTTTCCAAACATTAATTACTCGTTATACTTCCTCTGTCCAAAATTTGAATTCACTTTCTTTACAACTATGTGTGCACAATTATAAAAAATAGGAGTTACAAGGGTTCCAATAAGGTTTGTAAGTTTCAAACAAGATTTATATTTATTATAAACAATGCTTAGACTCTGGGACACTTGTGTTTACCTTGTCCAAGTGTTAGATTCTCACAACAACCCTACTCACCTTTTACCTCACATTCTTGCTTTAAAACGAGTATATAGTCATACATGCAGGGCAGTTATTGCCATAAGGTTCTCCAAGAAAGGTCTCTCATGCCTATATTTGATTGATATGTGATTCAAATCCTTAATACACCTGATTAAACAAGGGTTACATTTATCAACAACTTTACAACTCTCTTAATCACATTCTTTTAAATGCTTAGCATACATAGTCCCACTTATAAGGTTTGAAAGTGTTTTTAGTAGGAATATAGGTAATCAAACAAACTTAACTAACTCAGGAAAGCATCTTACATAACAAGAACCTTAAAAATACCTATTGAAAAATTTAAAGACAACATTGGGGGTTGAATTCTTTCAACATTCTATGAAGTGTCAACTTGTTCATACACAACTGCAACACACAGGGTTTCTTAATATTTCCTTTAAGATTTTTGTTCTCAATTAGAGCTTCCAAATTTACATAGGTTAAACAAGTTTCCTAATAATTCTCTTACCTCTTGAAGTTAACAAACATTCAGGATCACACTACTTTTACCCTCATTTATGACATCTTAGAACTCTCTGCCTGCATATATCTACTTTCATAGGTATGTCTTGCTCTATAAACCAAACATCATGAAAATTGATAAATGAACTACTATAACCACATTTCAAAACAAGAAAAAACTCACCATAACTAGTCCAAGCATTAAGAATACACCATAGTCTATCTATTTTATGAAAGAATCACAACATAGTCCTTTGTTATTGGTTACACACAGGAAAAATAGAGTTGCATTTAGGTTTGTCAATATTTGAAGATTTCCATTTACATTCTCTTGGGTATGGAGCCCTTATTATTTTTGAATACCACATAGAAACTGAATCAAGAACCAAAATACATGCTTTATTCAAAACCTAACTACCCTAACTAACTCCTATCAATCACTTGCAAGAGTGTTCACTCTTGACACACACTTCAAGGCAAATTATTCCATACAAGTGGGACTTGAGACCAAGTAAAAATGACTAATGGTATTTTTTAGCCTCCACTATCTATTTGAAACCTTAAGGAAATTTAGATAAACTCTTACAACATCCTTCCTATGCCAAAACACTCAAATATTCAAATTGTGCAATTTGGCAGGAAAACTTCCCATTTGAGTTCCTAAGCCACCTAGGCACTCCTAATCACCTGAATAGAATTCAAAGAGTAAATTTAAGACTCCTAGAATTGTTAAAAAATTATAAACATGTTATAAACCCCCTATTTGCTTGATCTAGTCAAATTCTTACCACCATGTTGTTCCTATGTCTGATGCCCCTGCATCATACTCCCAAGGGGGAAAAGAAAATAAAACTCAAAGAGAGATTGTTATCCAAAAACTTCTCCAATTTGATCCTAATGTATTTGATGTATTTATCTTTCTTCTTCCTTGTAGTGTCTTCAATGAATTGTGGCTTCTTAAACTTACCATGTTGCTAATTCCAACTCCTTGCATTCTCTTGTTTGTCCAAAATGATTTATGTTTTGAATTCTAGCCTTATATGACCTATTTTTTGCTTCTTCCTTTTTATCCAATTCCAACAATGCTTCTTAATTGCTACATTGTCAACTTGTCTTGTTGCTTTATTTGTCACCCCATTGTATGTATGTATCTCTTGACACATTGTTGTCTTGTATACACATACTTGCAATTTGAATAACTTTTCCATGTTGTTATTCACCTTGTCAAATTCAGATTTATCATCTTGTACCTGTGCTTTGGCTAGTTCTTGCAATTGGGATTTCTCATATTACATCCAAATTACTCCTCTTATCCTTTGTACAACTGTCAAAACCTTGCATATCTCCTCCAATGCTTCAAATGGTGATTTGTCTTGCATGGGCATGCTTAGAACATGAAATCTTAAGTCACTCTTTCCTTCTTTCATCTATTGTACCTGATTTTTATAGATGTCTACAAGACCATTATCATGTTTTAAACAAAAATTTAGGTCTATGTTCCATACCTTGAGGTGCTTCAATTATTTAGCCTTCATTAAGGTTGAGTGTTCCACCATTTGTTGTTGGAAATGATTGAAATATGTTGCACTTATTATCTCCTTCTTCATATAAAGCTTTCTCAAACTACATTTAGCTTGATTCATATCTTTTTGTATAAATATTGCTTCTTCAAATAACAAACAATATACCTTTTCATACAAATTAATGTATAAGGGTTGTATGTCTCTAGTCTCATACCTCATCTCTCCATGCAATGTATTCTTCATCCTTAACAACCCCCTAGAGATTGCTTCCAATACTTCACATCTTTGTTGTAGTGTCTTGATGTTGTCTTGTCAAATCAACCAGAAACATCCTCCTTGTTTCTCCATCATCAATCTCCCATATGTCATCTTTGAACATGATGACCTTGTCAACTCTTGAGATTTGAACAACCTAAAAACCCTCACCATATTCTTGCATAGCTGAATGCTTGCTTTGATCATGATTTCTCCTCACATCACCTCTACATTCTAAAGATCTACCATTTGGTAAAGAGTTAACATAAAAACAATGAACTTCAAAAACTTGCATGAATGTCCCTTGATTCTCTTCTTCTTTCATATGCATGTCTAGTCCTTTAACAATCTTTTCTTGGCCTCCTTTCATCTTTATGACTTTGTATTGATCTTCATGATGCTACCCATCTTCTTGATGTGGTCTCTTACATTCTTGTCACTTCTCACTTGCAATTTATTTCTCACACATACGTAAGAACACAAATTCATCAATGAGATTTACACTAATTTGAGTGTCACATACCTTCTCCCATTCATCCTTTTCTTGTTCCTTGATCTTACATGAAGTTTCTTCACTTATCATGCTCCTAGCTGCTCTTTTGGACTGCCAAGTCATAACTGAACTATCACTTTTGTTTTCATCTTCATTGAGATTATCTTTATTATATATTTGATCTTTCTTATTCACATGGTGTTTTAACAAATTTTGATATTGCATTCTCACCTCCTTCTTGTCTTCAATCTTTGTCTTTAGCTGCAAGTTACAACTATCCAAACACATGGTTTCTTCTCTCTTACCTTATTATTTTCTACTATCTTACATCTTCAAGCAGGGTTCTCGCTCCTTGTTTTTCACTTATTGATGAATCTTGCGTTGTATTGAATCAACCCTATCTTCCTCTAGCTTCCTTATTTCTATGACTTGCTTAGTAGTTGTCTGTACTTCACTTGTATACACATAAAAAAACACATTGTTAAAATCAAAATTTAGATCCTTCTTGGCTCTCTCTTGTGCTTATTTCTTGGACACTTCATTGTCCAACTTCCTCTCTTATTTGGTGTCATTCCCAAACCACTTCTTCTCCATCTCAGCTGCAATTTTTGCCCCTCTTCTTTTGGTATATTATTCAGTCTTGCACTTCATGCTATCTATCAATGCCTTTTCACAAAGATCACTTCCACTATTCAACTTGGTGACCTTACCCAGCATTCTATTCTCTTGTTGGCTTTCTTCCATGTCTAGCTTTGTGGACTCATACCTCTTCATGCTCACCCTTTCAAGACAACTTGTATTTTCTTCCTTCTTAGGGGCTTTGTTCAAACTCATACTCTCAAATGCCTTACCAAAATATTGTTTGGTTTCCATCAACATCACTCTTTGTTCCATTCTTCTTGCATCACCTTTCAAAGGTAAAAGAGCATGTGTGACCCCATATTTCTTTATTGTGTAAGTGTTTGCTTGCCCATCATGAACAAACCTCCTATCAAATTGCCATGGCCTCCCTAGCAAAAAATGGTAAACATGCATGGGCATTATGTCACATAAAACTCTATCCTTATATCCACCTATATGAAATTTAACCATACTTTGCTCACTTACCATGATTTGATGTCCTTCTTGAACCCATGTTACCTTGTAAGGACATGGATGTGGCATCCTCTTTAATCTCAAATTTTGTACCATCTCTAAAGATACAATATTATTTGTACTTCCTCCATCAATCACTACTTTGCAAAACTTTCCCTTTGCTTTACAATTGTTCTTAAACAAACTTCTCCTCTGTACTGGTTCTTATACTTGTCCTTTCTGCTGAAACAATACCCTTCTCATGAGTAAATTCTCTTTTCACTTGCCTTATTTATTCAAGTGACCCTCTTGAATTATGTTGACCATCCCTGCCAATGTTTGAGGGACATTCCATTGCCCTATGTCCTTCTCTATTGCAATGCCAACATAATACTTGAAAGTCTGGTCTATGTTTATTATGGTCTTACTTAATTTTCATGGTACTGTGGTCTCATATTCTCTTGAACTACTAAAACATGATTTTGTGGCCCCATGGCCTCTTGGACTACTGCTCCACTTTCTTCTCCAATTGCCCTTGATTGCAAAGGTTCCTCTTGACCTTGTTGTCCTTCATTGCCTTCCACGTTGAATATCTTTGAATTATGTACTCTTTCCTGGAGAACATTATCAATATCTTCCATTCTCATAATCAAAGGCATAATCAGTTGTGTCATATGACCCATCAAACACTCTACAATGCCATCTTGAACTTTACTACCTCTATCCAGTCTTTGCTCCATGGGTCTTTGTTCCTAGTTACCTGCCTTGTAATTCACCTCTAGACACATGTTGTCCAATATTTATTTTTGTCTTGTCAAGTTCTGAATTCTTTGTACCTATCACAAATCACCCACTTCTAAGAGCAAACTAGCTTTGATACCAAATGATGCAGAGATGATTAAACATAATCCCCAACTCCTTGGTTCAATGTTTAGTTACGTACACAAGGTACAAATGGTCACACTGGAGTATATTGATATTGTACCATATTTTGGATTTGGATATCCTTCATAGATTCCTTATGGTCGTTATATTCCACTTATAACATTATCAACACATTTCTTCACTTATTTTTCCAACTTGGCCACTTTCTTTATCTCTCAGTCTATTCCTTATAGAGTTTATTTAGGCTAAAATGACATGTACAACTCTGTATGGATTTAGAATGAAAAACCAACATTAAATTTGAATATCCTATATTGAGCTTATCCTCTTCCTAAAATTTCAATCTCTAATTCTCCTTATTAACCCCTTTACTACTCTCTTTTAGGCCACTATTAGGCCTAATTAGGTCAACCTTGTCACTGTTTACAGACACTCACTCCTCTTGGCACACACATGTACGGAACCAAATTTAAAAATAAAAAATTCTTTATATTAAATGATACCTCCCTAATGACTAATTTTGGTACCTTTTCACAAGTTAGATTGTTTTATAATGGCACTTTTTGTTACAAACCCTAGTTCTGAGTTTATAGTATTTGTATACACCTGAGAGTGAATAATTGATCATTTCTTGTTTCCTATAGGGATTCCAATCACTATGAACATCCTTTATGGTCTATGGGAACTATAAACAACTTTTCCAAACAAAAAAATTGTCCAACATTTGAATTCACTATCTTTACTACTTTGTGTGCACAGTTATAGCAAACATGAGTTACAAGGGTTCCAATAAGGTTTGTATGTTTCAAACAAGATTTAAATTTAATGTAAATAATGTTTATACTATGGGGAACTTTTTTTTACCTTTTCCAAGTGTTATATTCTCACAACAACAACCCTAATCACCTTTTACCTCACATTCTTGCTTCAAAACGAGTATGCAGTCATACATGTAGGGCAATTCTTGCAACATGGTTCTCGAAGAGAGGTCTCTCATGCCTATATTTGATTGATATGTGATTCAACTCCTCAATACACCTGATTAAACAAGGGTTACATTTATCAACAACTTTGTAACTCTCTTAATCATGTTCTTTTGAATGCTTACATACACAGTCCCACTTATAAGGTCTAAAAGTGTTTTTAGTAGGAGTATAGGTAATCAAACATACTTAACTAACTCAAGAAATAATCTTAAATAATAGGAACCTTTAAAATACCTATTGAAAACTATAAATAAAATGTTGGGGGTTGAGTTCTTTTAACATTTTGTGAAGTGTCAGCTTGTTTGTACACAACTGCAACACATAGGGTTTCTTAATATTTCCTTTAAGATTTTTGTTCTCAATTAGAGATTCAAAATTTACATAGGTTAAAAAAGTTTCTTAATAATTTTGTTACCTCTTGATGTCAATAAACATTCTGTTAGGGTGTGGAGCTAAAAGCTTCAACTGTTGCAGACACGAAGAAACAGGAGGTTGCTGAAGATCCAGAAGTACCAGCGTCGGCAGCATGATCGACGTCGGTCATTACCAGTACAGAAGGCAACCGGCATCGGCAGGAAGTCGGCCGACATCGGTCAACACCAGACAGACAGGGACCGACGTCGGTCGCTTGTGGCATTCCAGAATTACTGTTGACAAACAGTCAGTTAAGTGAAGCGAGTGTTTGCATGTTTAAGGACTAATTATAGTCACGAGCTGCGTGTCTAATTATTGTAATTAGAGTTCTATTTTTGTATGCATGTGATTATATTTAAAGACCCATGAGGCATGTATTGTAAATCAAGCAAGCAAGTAAAGCATTGAAGTATTGAAGCAAGGTCAAGGAGATCTACAGGTCTAAGGTCAAGGAGATCAGCTAAAGTATTCAAGGAGGGGATAACAACTCAGGTTGTTGAGTTTGTTGTGTTGAGAAAGAGAGAGAGGGAAGAAGGTCTTGAAGTGTGGCAAGCCTTTGAGGTGGAGGAAGAAGTGGCATCTTCCTTATTGTATTTTCTTCTAGTAGTATTTAATACAAGATTGTGTATTGTCTCTCAAATTCTTTGCTGTCTCAAGTTTCTAGTTACTTAATCATTCTGGTATAATTCCGTGTTTAATTGCTTATAAGAAAGTAATCAATTGTGCTTCCATTGGATAAGGGGTTCCTAACAGTTGGTATCAGAGCTACGATTTGCAGGGAGCAGGTTATTGTTTGTTGATTACAGGTCATTCACAGGGTTTCTGATTGAGTGGGAGTTTAGCAATGGCAGAAGAAAGTAAGCTATGAATGGAGAAGTTTAACGGCAAGAATTATCAACATTGGAGGATGCAGATAGAGGATTATCTGTATCAGAAAGATTTATACTTACCATTGGGTGGGGTTGCATGCAAGCCCATAGATATGAAGGATGAAGAATGGAGTGTTCTTGATCGGAAGGCTCTCAGTTCCATAAGGTTGAGCCTTGCATCGTCTGTGATTTCCAACTTATCATAGTGCAAGACAATAGAAGAGTTGATAAAATCCTTGGAGAATTTATATGAAAAGCCCTCAGCTTCTAATAAGGTATTTCTTATGAAGCAGTTATTTACTTTGCAAATGCAGGAAGACAAATCGGTACATACTCATCTTAGTGATTTCCATGGTTTGGTAAACCAGTTAGCTTTAGTCAATATTGTTTTTGATGATGAAGTAAAGGCTCTTTTAATTTTATGCTCCTTACCTGAAAGTTGGGATAGTTTGGTTATGGCAGTAAGTAATTTTGCATCTGCTTCTAAAATCTTAAAAGTTGATGATGTTGTGAGTGTGATCTTGAATGAAGAAATACACAGGAGAAGCACAGGGGAATCATCAGGGAATTCTCTAAGTGCAGAAAGCAAGGGAAGGCAAAGAGAGAAGGTAGAGCAAGGGAAATCAAGGTCAAAGGTGGGAAGGAGATCCAAATCCAGAGGTGTCACCTGCTGGTTTTGTGGAAAGAGAGGACACACAAAGAAGGAGTGTTGGTTAAGGGATAAAGAGAATCAACATGAAGGTAATGAAGAAGCAAAGGATGCAAATATTATGGTACAGGACGCTCTCATACTTTCTTTGGATAGTCAGGTAGGATCTTGGGTTTTAGATTTTGGTTCTTCTTTTCATGCATCCCCAAACAAAGATTTGTTCCATGAGTATGAACAGGGAGACTTTGGAGTGCTTTATTTAGGGGATAGTACGCCTTGTCAAATAGTTGGCAAAGGGAAAGTGCAGCTGAGATTGCAGATGGACAACACATGGGTGTTGAAGGAGGTCATGCATGTCCCAGTTCTGAAGCAAAGTTTGGTTTTTGTAGGAAGGTTGGGTGATGAAGGATGCACAATAACCCTCACAGCGGATTCTTGGAAGGTTATCAAGGGTGCACTTGTTTTAGCAAGAAGTAAGAAAGTAGTTACTCTTTATCTATCTACTTGTATTACTGATTCTACTTCTGGTTATCTACTTCAGCTGTAGATTTAAAGATGTGGCTTAATAGGCTTGGTCACATGAATAAGAAGGGAATGGACGTTCTTGATTCAAAAGGTATGTGTTCAGATTCAGAAAGCATAGATAGAGTTCATTGCAGGAAAAAGAAATTTGATGCTTTTGACAGGAACAAAGAAGCCTTGGTGTTTATGGAGGAGATGAAGGACAGAGATCAATCACAGGGGCTGAATAATTCTGAGCAGGGCAGCATGGACAGAGGTTTGATCCAAGATGAGCTCGCAGATGAAGATTTCATCACTTACAGGAACACACAGACACCGATGTCGGTCACTTGGGATCGACGTCGATCAAGGAGATATCGACATCGATCATGTGCAGACCAGCAGGGTCAGTAGAGTCAGGCAGAGAAGTCTAACGTCGGTCAGGCAGGAACCGAAGTCGGTCAGGCAGGAATCGACGTCGGTCAGGCAGGAACCGACGTCGATAGAGGGGACACCGGCGTCGACCAGGGAAACGACGTCGACAGTCAGGGTCAATGCAGGGAACTAACATCGGTCGGGAGCAGACTGGGAGATCGCTAAGATCGGTCACTGGAACGGATGTTGGGTGGACAAGAAGTTGTCAAGGAGTCTCAAACGCCCATATGGAGGTCAGAAAGGGTAAGTGAACCTCATATTCATTGTTCACCTTCTTTATATTGCTTACTGATGGTCAAGAACTAGGAAGATGTGAAGAAGCAATGCAGGTAGAATCCAAAAATAGTGGGAGCTTGGCATGGATGAGGAGTGTGTCCTTGGAGAAGAACCAAACAGGTTTTATTGGTGGAGTTGTCAGCTGGAAGGAAGTACTGGATGAGGGATGGATTCCCATGTTAGAGAAGAGAGTGGATGGACACGTGAGACAGAAGACTATGGTATATGGTCTTGATTAGGCTGCAAGGCAATGGAGGTTTGACCATTGTATTTTATCTTTACTAGGTTGGATAATATTAGCTACATTATCCTGTTACTGTATTGTGTTTCTTGTTGCAGGGTTACATATACAGGGAGTTTTCTGAGCTAAGGGTAAAGTTGGTTCAGAAGTATGTCATGAAAAATTTGGGAGCAGCAAAATTCTTTTGGCATAAGTGACAAGTATGGCATCACAGGTTTTGTGGTGGCTGGTCTTCAAGAGTGACTTTGAAGAGGGATACAGAGCCAAGGGAACAAAGTAGATGGTGTATAGGTACAGGTATAGTTGCAGCTGTTTATCTCCAAGTGGGAGATTGTTAGGGTGTGGAGCTAAAAGCTTCAACTGTTGCAGACACGAAGAAATAGGAGGTTGTTGAAGATCCAGAAGTACCGACGTCGGCAGCATGACCGACGTTGGTCATTACCAGTGTAGAAGGCTATCGGCATCGGCAGAAAGTCGGCCGATGTTGGTCAGCACCAGATAGACAGGGACCAACGTCGGTTAAGTGAAGCGAGTGTTTGCATGTTTAAGGACTAATTATAGTCACGAGCTGCGTGTCTAATTATTGTAATTAGAGTTCTATTTTTGTATGCATGGGATTCTATATAAAGACCCATGAGGCATGTATTGTAAATCAAGCAAGCAAGTAAAGCATTGAAGTATTGAAGCAAGGTCAAAGAGATCTACAGGTGTAAGGTCAAGGAGATCAGCTGAAGTATTCAAGGAGGGGATAACAACTTATTAGGTTGTGGAGCTAAAAGCTTCAATTGGTGCAAATAGGGAGGATGTTGTTGAGTTCTAGAGAGACCGGCGTCGGCAGGATGCAGTGCACAGGGAAACTGACAATGGCAGGGTGGACAGGAAGGCAACCGACATCGACAGGATGTCGGTCGATGACGGTCACCTCCAGGCAGATAGGGACCGATGTCGGTCGCCTGTGGCAGTTCTAGAACTGCTTGTTCCACAGACAGTTAGTTCGTTGAACCGAGTGTTTGCATGCAAAGGCTATTTTTGGTCTTGAGTTGCTTGTCTAATTATTGTAATTAGGTTAGTCTAATTATTGTATGCATGAGATCTATATATGGACTCATAGGCTGTAGTGTGAACTTGTAGCTAGTGAGTAAGAGAGCAATAAGCTCCTTCAGAGAGAAGAGAGTAATGGTGCGTTCCTCCTAGTGCCATAGTACCAAGGTGGGTACTGGATTGGAGAATCAGAAGGGTTCTTCGTGTGTGTATGATCTTGGTCAGCATGTGGGCATGACTTTCTATAGGATATCTACAATGGTGAGTAAGGTCTAGTTATTTGCAGGTAGTAGCATAGAGCAGGAGATCTACTTGGAGTACGGTTGTGTACTTGGTGAACTGGCAGCGTTTTATTGACTAGTTAGAGAGGTGAACATCAATTCTGTATTGGAGTTGATTGTTGTGACCAAGAGAGAGAGGGAAGAAGGTCTTGAGGTGTGGCAAACCTTTGAGGTGGAAGAAGAAGTGGCATCTTCTTTATTGTATATTCTTCTGAGTGATTATTAATACAATTGTGTATTGTCTCTCAATTCACAACTCAAGTTGTTGAGTTTGTTGTGTTGAGCAAGAGAGAGAGGGAAGAAGGTCTTGAGGTGTGGCAAGCCTTTGAGGTGGAGGAAGAAGTGGCATCTTCCTTATTGTATTTTCTTCTAGTAGTATTTAATACAAGAGTGTGTATTGTCTCTCAAATTCTTTGCTATCTCAAGTTTCTAGTTACTTAATCATTCTGGTATAATTTCATGTTTAATTGCTTATAAGAAAGTAATCAATTGTGCTTCCGTTGGATAAGGGGTTCCTAACACATTCAGTATCACACCACTGTTACCCTCATTTATGACATCTTAGAACTCTCTGCCTGCATATATCTACTTTCATAGGTCTGTTTTGCTCTATAAACCAAACATCATGCAAATTGATAAATTAAATATTGTAAGCACATTTAAAAACAAGAAAAAACTTACCATAACTAGTCCAAGCATTAAGAATACACCATAGTCTATCTATTTTATGAAACAATTGCAACATTATCCTTTGCTATTGGTTACACACAGGAAAAACAGAGTTGCATTCAGGTTTGTCAATATTTGAAGATTTCCATTCACATTCTCTTGGGTTTGGAGCTCTTATTATTTTCGAATACCACATATAAACTTAATCAAGAACCAAATCACACTACCCTAACTAACTCCTATCAATCACTTGTAAGAGTGTTCACCCTTGACACATAATTCAAGGTGAATTATTCCGTACAAGTGGGACTTGAGACCAAGTACAAATGCTTGATGGTCTTTATTAGCCTCCACTATCTATTTGAAACCTTAAGGACCTTTAGGAAAACTCTTAAAACATCCTTCCTATGCCAAAACACTCAAATATTCAAATTGTGCAATTTGGCAGGAAAACTTCCCATTTGAGTTCCTAAGCCACCTAGGCACTCCTAATCACTTGAATAGCATTCAAAGAGGTACTTTAAGGCTCCTAGAATTGTTACAACATTCTAAACATGTTATAAACCCCCTATTTGCGTTATCTTCTTGCAATCATGTTATTCCTATGTGTGATTCCCCTACATCATCTACAGTGTAAAGTTTTTCACCAAAACTGATCTTAAGTCTTGGCATCATTGTATTCCTACTAAACATATAAATGTCTGGAAGACAACTCTTAAAAGTGAATGAACTTTTGGTTTAATGGTTATTCTTGTAATTAAGTTTAACTAACTATAGACGCTAAAACTGAATATCTAACATCTTCATTTTATATATTTGGAAAATATCAATCAAAGGATTTACCCTTCATTCCTAGACATTCCCACTACTAAAAGGTTTGTGCTCACTATATCTTTGTGCCTAAATACTTATATGTTAGTCTGACCCCTTCTACTCTGATAACCTAGAATTTATATATTGTTTAAATTTTTTAAAATCTAATATATCTCCTTCACTACCAATTTTGGACATGTATCTATTTTCTATCTCCCTAGACAGTTCTAGCCACCGTTAGACATCTGCATCAACGAAGGTGCCTAAATTCCTATAAAGTGTCTAGTCACCAAAATTCATCCAATTTGTAAAATAAACCTATCCTATGGGTCGACCTACGTGCTTTAATTTGAGATATATTTTACGAATGGGATCAATAAATATACAAGACTATCCCTAATTCATTCCTCACCTAAAGACACCTATAACTCACAAGGCTACTTACCAAGAAACATTTAATTAAGCATTCAAGTTAGCGAATCTACCCTATTTTTCCTTATTTGTAACATCATTCATAGGAGCAATCATAAAAAATGTCTGAATCATAACAAGAGTATCACTCGAGTGATATTTTCCATGTTATAAGCGAGATCATTGAATTCATTTTTATTTATTATATTGCATCGTTGCTATCACACACTCCCACACATAGGGGATAAATACGTCAGTTTGAGTCCCTCTTCAAAGTATTGGCTATATAGGCAGTGCTTATTGATAGGGGGTCATTGAGGATAGCTCGACACTATGATCCCACTAACCCATTTTTCTCACAAGTCATTCAAAGGTTGAATAAGAGTGAAGAGCTAGGGTTTGATCAATTAAAAATGAATGAAAATTTGTGTGTGATATGAAGACATCAGAAGAAATGTGATAGAAAACCCATAACCATGAAGTTGGTCACATTAAAAAACCATCATTATTTTGCATTGGACTCCTATGGCAGAGCCACACACCTATGTTGATGCAATTGTCTAGATCCGACAGAAGTGTCTGAGGCTAATAAAATAATATTTCCAGAATCTGATGATTGTGTTAGTACCTTATTCTAATCCACTTCCAACATGTTCTTGTTTAGACCTGCACAATCATAATAAACCTGCTAAGTACCATTATTTCTAATTTATTACAATATCTTTCAATAGCTACACTTTACTATTTTTGGCAAATCTCAGTTGTATAAATTCGCAGGATTAATTGTTTGAGTTTTCCATTAATTGTCCTGCTTAATATAGTACTTTGTCATCCTAGTGCTTAGGATACTCTATCTATTTAACCTTAGATTCATTATCTATATGTTTAGTGTTAAACACTAACGCTCAAGATACATTAATATATATGATGAATGACATTCTCATTCCATTTACCAATTCATTTATTGTAGTCACAATTGATGACATCCTAATCTTTAGAAAAACATGTGATGTACATCTATGCCATATAGAGTAAGAACTTGACACATTTTGGAAGTATAAGTTAGATGCAAACATGGGAAATGTTCATTTTCCATGTAGGAGATATAGTTTCTAGGATACATAGAAGACACACAAGGAGTGCACGTGGACGCAATCAAGATTCAAGTCATCTAGGAATGACCACAACTAAATAATGTCACAAAGCTCTATAGCTTCTTGGGATTAGTAAATTTATATAATATATTTGTACTTTGTTTTTATCATGTGACTTGGCCCTTGAACCAAGTTACCAAGGGGGTGCTAAATAAAAATTCATCTAGTTAGCCACACAACAGAAATCTATATAGGAACTGAAATTCAAACTTTATTTTGCACCACTGCTTGTGTTACCAAATATTCAACAATCATTTGAGATTAATCCAAATGCATTATATTATGCACTTGGAGCTATCCTTACTCAATATGGTCACCCAAATGCTTACCACAATGAAACATTGATTGAGTTGTAAGAAACTACCCAACATATGATCTTGATTTTTATGCTATTGTTCAAGCATGTAAGCATTGGAAACATTATATCTTAGGCAAGGATACTATGATCTCAAATAGAAATCAACTTTAGTTATTTTAGACTCAAAATAAGTTAAGACAAGAGCATTGTCAAAAATGGTCTCCATATCTTTAGCAATTTCATTTGAAAAAAAATTATAAGAGGGGAAGTGTAATTCTAGTCACAAATTATTTTAGTTATTTGATGGTTCTAGATCTTTGTTTATAATCGATGCATGTGGACATTAATTCATCACATGGTCAGAATTATATCCAACTAACACGGATTTTACATGCATCTTTCATAATTGTATTTGTTGTAATTCAATCCCAAACTTCTACATCCAAGATAGACTCTTATATCACCTTGGACACTTTTTTATTTTGCATGAGGCAGAGAGAAATAAACTAATATAGGAGGCTCACTTCAACAAAGTTTCAAGACACTTTGAAGTTGAAAAGACTTTTACGATGTTATAAAAATACTTTCATTGGCCACACTTCAGGGTAGATGTTTCAAAATACATCAAGCCATGTGCCATGTGTAATTACCAAATTATTCAACAAGAAGTAAAGTTTATACACACCTATTCTAGTTCCAACAAGACCATGGAAATATTTTTCCATGAAATTTATCTTAGGCTACCCTACTACCAAGCATGATAATGACTTTGTTTATGTAGTGGTTGATAGATTCTCAAAGATGACAATTTAATACTTTGTAAGAAAGCAGTCTCACCTCTGGAAACAACTTAATTGTACTTTCAATATGTCTAGATCCACTTTGAAATCCCATAAACTATCTTATTTGATAGAGACACAAGGTTATGAAATAATTTATGGAAATCTCTTTGGTCTGTGCTAGACATATAGTTGATTAAGTCTACTACATCTCATTTACAAATTGATGGACAAACAAAAGTGGTAAATAGGATGATATTTCATCTTTTCAAAGTGTACAATTAAAATAAGCAACACATTTGGGACAAGAGTCTACCTTTCATTCTTGACACAGCTACGAGCAAGATTTTCAGAACTCTATAGTGCACAACCCTTTTTAGGTCTACTTAGGTTTCCAACCTTTGGCATCCATTGACAAAGATTATACTATTTTGCCATCAATAGAAAAAACTCCTTTAGCTCAAAAGGAAATTTAAAAAGTTGTTCAATTCATTGATAAAATTGAGCATATTGAGCAACAAGTGCAGATGATTTGGCAGTAGGCTAATGGTAAGTACAAGCACCATGATAAACATTAAACACCACACACTTTCCAAATCTCTGATTGAGTTTGACTACACCTATAGAAATAAATACTGACAAGACCTTACTGCAAGTTTTTTCCACTCTGGTACATGATCTACACCATCACCAAAAAAGTACAAGAGAACAATTTCAAATTAATCTTCTTTCTTACATTAGTTTGCATCCAATCTTCAGCACAAAGCTCTTACACCATTACTTTTCACCTTTGTTGGATACTTCAAACATGAGAAAAACTCTTCATAAAACAAAGATTAATAAAAAATTCAACATTCCCACAAATTAGATCATCATTGAAGCAAGGATCAAAAAGACATGTCAACAAGAGATGCTTCTCTTATATATTGTCAAAGCAAGTCAAGTGCCTTCCCAGGGAAAATGGTTTACAGAAGTGTGGGTTTCCAAAAAAAATCCATGTCTTTTATTGCAACTGCATGCAATGGGGAATATTGCTCTTCAAGGAGGGGTGACTAATTCAGGAGGATTTGTGTAACTAGATCATATCACAGTTATCGAGTGTAGCCTTACTCTAACATCAATAACTTTTACATTAAGTTCAACATCCATGTGACAATGTGCAAGATTTATCTCTTCTCCAATGTTATTGCACAACATCTGTGGCGTTAGTACTGAAGCAAATGATTTTTCAGTGATGGCAATTGATGATGTCACCACACTCATTGGTTATGAAGTAGTTATTATCAAACTTTGTAACAGTCCAACTGACACTTCCATCTCCCTCTTTTGTATATTAATGTACACTTCTATTATTTGTAAATAGAGACAAAAGATAAGAATGGAGTTAAGGAGTAAGACATCACACATCTTATCTCTTAGATATTGTACAAAACTTAAGAGTAATATAATTTTGTTAGTATGGTTCTACATTAGTTTTCAATTGTCTTCTAATCTCTCAGATAGCATAATACAACTTTGTTATCATAGTTCTACATTAATTGTCAATTGTATTCTTCACTTTCCTCGTTCATTTGCGTCGTGCATGCTTTAACTTCTATCATTCACAAATCATTGTTTACACAACCCCATTTAAGGCTCCTCCTGGCCCCAGATCATGAAGACTAATGGACTCACATTGAGAAAAAAAATTAATGAAAAACTAGTCATTAAACTATTAATTAAATATTATAACTTTCTAAATTGCAAACAATAAATGCCCGTCTCTTATTAAAAAAGGTTTGTGACACCCCACCTTTCTTCCAAAGAAAGACAAGCATATTGATAGGAAATAAATTAATTGCTTGCCCCTTAAGAAAGGAATTGGAAGAGTCGTATACATTTTCTGAAAGCAACCTTATTAAAATCCCCTCCATTTGCTCCAGATCAAAGCAACTTTGAGGATTCCTCTTAAAGACTGTGCGCCATATTTTATCTTACAGACGTTTTGGCACTTACAGACGCACATTTCATACTCAAAATCTGCAGAGGCAATCAAATGTCTGTGTCTTTTCTGAACATGGGTGGAGGAAGTGTGATGAGGCTTTTAGGTTTCAGCACAGCAGCCGCCTTCATTTGCTGTGGGGTAATTGCCACTGTCTTTTTGTTTTGGTTGTGATATTGATTTTTTATTGACAAAGTTTTTGAAAATAAAATAATTGTGTGTGTGTTTTAGTTATCATTTTGGATTGCATTTTATGATGATTTAGATCTTTTTTATATTTTGTTGGTAGTTTAGGAATGTTATTATAAAAGTTCTTATAGAATCGTTTCGTCTTTTATTATTATATTGAAGTTTTTATTGATAAGAATTTTTAAAATAATTATATTAAAGAGAGTTTTCGTTAATATTTCAGATTATATTTTATGATTTATCGTGTGATTTGTTATCAAAACATTTTCTCTATTGATCGATTTTAACGATCAATAGTAAGATATAATTCAAGAAATTATGAAAACCTCATATATTGATTTTAAATAAATTTTGAGAAATTTCTTCCTTTAAAAATCTTTAAAAACATGAGTTCATTCTCTCAATGCCATGGTAATTTTGTTGTAATGCAGATAACCAAGTTTGGAGGCAGTGAGGGAGAGCCACATAAGAGGAGGGGATGGAAAGATGGGATTGGGAAGGGGTTGTCAAGGGGAGGGATTGCATTTGCCCCTGAGTTGGATGGCCTCCACTGCTTTGAATGCCCACTCCCTACATTGAAATAAAATGAGTTTAATTTATTTATTTGTTAATATGGTTGTCGACATTTCTATTTATTTTAATTTGTTATAACAATTTAAATCATGAATACCAAATATTTTACTTTATAATTTGTTGTGAATTATTATTTTTTAATAATAATTGTTCAAATGAAATATTCTAATAGTTTCTATTTATTTCAATTTGTTTTGAATAGAATTTTCTTCCACAAAAATTTAAACTATATATATTAAATAATTTACTTTATAATTTTTTAATAATAATTATTGAAATGAAATATTTCAATAATAAATATTTAAATAAAAAATGATAAATTTATATCAATTCTTATATTAATCATAATAAAATTTACTATTATATATATATATATATATATATATATATATATATATATATATCAAAATTTCATATTAATCATAATAAAAAAATTTATAACTTAAATAAATTATATATATATTAATTTTTTTTATTTTTAATTAAAGATAATAAATTACAAATGGCAATCCATAACCAACAATTTTTCCCATTTGACTAAATAATTGACCTGCTTTGATTGAGCCATATAGTTTTGCAAGAAAAAACTTAAGACTTGCACTGCTATAATTTTAGGTGATAATTTATTTACTAAGACTGGGATCCTCTTTGGTTTTATTTGAATTAATGTATTTTTTGTTCTATTTATTTATAAAATATTAATTAAATTTATTAAAAATATAAATATTATTATGTTTACTTATATTATTAAATTGTAATTATATTTAATTTTATTTATATTAATAAAATAGTAAAATCAAATTTAATTATAAAAAAATAAGAATAAATAATAAATATAAGGAAATGGATTTAGAAGAATATTTGAATCGTCGTGAATTTAGAGACAGAAAGAAAAAATAGTTTGAGATAAGAAGATGAACAAAATCTATAAATCTTGAGATTAACATAAAACTTTTTTCAGAATATCAGAACTGTTGACACAATTTTGGGTAGGCCTAGGACCATCAATTTACAGTTTTGGGCGTCAATACCTTTTTTTAAATTGATTGCACCACCCTATTTTCCTACTTTGGGGATTCAAAATCCTCTCTTGATTTCCCTGAATTCTACGTAGATCTCCTTCTCTACGACCCTAAAACATCATCTAAGAGCAATAGAAAATAGGGGAGTTAATGAGAGACCTATATTGTCCCTCCATTATTATCATACCTTTATTTTGGAATAAGTTTGGAAGACAACACTCATCAATTCAACTAGAAATTTGTGGATGTATGTCCTTAGTCCTTATATAACTTTTCACACTAGTATGAACAAGTGGCACAATGCAAATGAAGACTTCAATCTTAAATCAAATTCTACTCTAAACACTCGAATTCTACTCTTCCTATTATATCTTGACTTTTGCTTTTAATTCACTTATCATTAGTGCCATTCATATTCCATTTCATTGTCATTCACCCTATATGCATTAATGCACGTGTATCCATATATTTCTCAAATTCAAATTACGATGCAAGTTGACACACACCAAGCAGGAAAGGCCTACAAACATGAACATAAGACATGAGACAAAAAAAGGGTCACAAGGGCGCATACCAAAACCATAAAGAGTATGGTTCTACGCAATAGGCCCAAAACAATAGAAAAACATCTAAGGAAGAAATTAAAAATGGAGAGAGAAAGGGGAACAAAAAATACGGAGCTAAAACATAAGGAAAAACATGACAATAAGATCTTAATATGATTTGATAATCCAAAAACACGAGTACCCTAAAACAATACAATTTGATAATTAAAAATTACAACCAAAATTGGGTTCCTACACGATGCCCCAATTTGATGTGTGTGTGTACATACATATCAAAGTAAAACAAACAAACTTATTCCCGAGGTTTGTAGAAGATGCCTCAATCATCTAGATCTATAACAGTTCTCAAAGTCAGTATATGAATGATAATAAACTTTTAGTCAAAAGGAAAGAGAGATCACCTAATTGCCATTGTGAAGGTTTATAAAGATTATGGAACAAACATTTACGCTCACATTCCATACAATAATACTTGTGTTCCTCAAAGTCTATTGCAGGTGTCTTATGAATCATAAGAGAACAACCTATGCATAGATAAGTGTCTACAAATATAGGCTGCTAAAATAGATTTTTTTTAAAAATGATGCACCAAGTGTGGTTAGATGTGTGGATCCCTATAGAAATCCAAATCTTGGAACCCATCTAAATCTTTCATGCATTATGAGTATAAATCTTAACAATAAAAAGTATACTCTAAGTAAATGAAAATAAATAAAAGCTAAAGATAGAAAGTATCCTTGAGGTATCCTGTGGTGGGATCAAGTATCATTAGTTATGTACGTCTTGAATGTTAATTTTTCACATTCGTCTATGAAGGAATAAATGGTGTGGTAGTGTTTAGAGGTATAGTGTAGAAGAAATAAATCTATAATCTTTGTCCCCCTTATGAGATGTGGGAAAACTTGTGAACACATATCTCAAAAGAAATGATTATTTTCACCATGTGTAAGATAGGAAATAAAATCATTGATACCTATCATTATGAAAACCTAGATGTCATAGATAAATTATCCAAATGGACCCATAGTATAATCTATATAAGCACAAATGTAACTGCTCCTAAGTGAATAATATATAACCAATGTAAGCACATTAATGATAAGATGCCCCCCATAGATAACAATTAAACAATCTATGCAAAATAGTGGTAAGTTCTAATAAAATCATAAAAGATAGAACTTGAAGTGATGTCGGGAGATGCCCCTCATAAAGCCCCTAGAACAAGCATGAGTGGTAATCCAAACAAACTATGAATATATAATCATTGTACTAGGAGATCCTACATTTGTCTTGACAATACCATCAGTAGCATAAATGCAAGTAATTTAACCTCTATCAATAAGTAGATAATCATAATATGCCAAGTTGTTACCAAACAAAACATAAAGATAAGATAAATAAATTTCAAAAGACATAAGAAATCAAAGAACTTAGTCAATCCCATAAGGAGTAATAATAAGAAGAGGAAAGAAGGGGGGTCCCTACTAACCTACAACTTCCAACAAAACTGTGTGCACTATGAGGCATATGGCCTCAATATATAATGTATTGTCATCATGTGGAAGTTAGTACGAGATTTTGGGATGGGACACAACAAACAAAGGAAATGGTGGCAAATAAAAATTTAGACACTTAATTTAGGTCTAAGGAGAAGAGGAACATGGTCATAAAATATTTTATAGTATCTAATACTTTTCAAAAATATATTTCTATGGTTTCGGTTGTGCCAAAAATAATTGTTATGGTTTTGGTAATCTAAGAAGAGTTCTTTGTTCACCCCAAGCTTTATAGGCTTTGTTCATCTTGCATTCTAGACCTATTTTATGGTGCATATTTCTTATGATTGTCTCCATATTTGTGACAATTCGGATATTCTTCTATAACGCCCTCTTTATACTTTCCAATTATTCTAGAATATTAGTTTTTGTAATTAGGTCTAATTTCACTATTTTATTAAGGTAACTATGATTAAATTTGATTGTAATTTGGTGTAAGTGAATGGAATGCATTTTGATGTAAAACCAATTTTATTATATTATATTTTGGTAAGCCCAACATGAATGTATACTCCTAATTTTGGTCCAGAGCTTTTTTTATTGTCAAATTACATTGTTCTAGAGCACATGTGTATTCCTAAGGCACATGTAGAAGGTGTGCTTTTGGGGAATATTCTAGTGAGTATGACCTAAATGAAAATATGATAGTATCACACAAACCACACTAGAGAAATATGGATTTGGAATTAGATATGCAAAAAAACATGTTGATTTATTTGTAGAATATAAGAAAACCCTAACACATACTATAGGGGACAATGTGGATTTATATGCTTATTATATGTAAAGATTAAAGTTCCTTATTTGAATGCCAGTGATGATAATAATGTGAATGTTAAATCTCAAAAAGATGATTATTGGAATAACCATGACAGATTGTGACTATGAGATTGAGTTAGAAAATAAAATAGAGACGAACCCATTGACTATATTAAGACATGTTATGACCAATCTTATTGATATTTCTAGAATTATGAATATGTTGGAAGAGTTTTTTACCTCAATGTTCATTTTCATGATGATTCAAAAGTTCCTCCTAACCATGTTCATTTTTCAATTTCTTCTACCATCCCTTCTTCTCCACATTCTATGTTATCTAATGTTCAAAATGTTTCCATTACATATCCTCCTTCATGTTGTTGTGCCTTCTCAAGCTTTTCAAACCTCCCAATCGATCTCTATTATTCCTCCAATCCAACCATCAATCTTCCTAATGTTTATAATGCTCTTATTATTTCTTTTATTCCAATTTCATCTACTGATTATCTTTCAACCCAAACTTTTGAAATTACAATTATGATGCAATCCTTTCTTAATATACAATAATAGTTGAATTTATTTCTTAAAGGTTTTATAACCCAGGTGATGAGGTCTCTTATTATGATCTAATTTTAACCTTTCATTCATGATGTACATGTTTATCGTTTTCCAATTAGTTTTATTGCTCCCAAATTTGTGTTGTATAATGGAAATGGAGACCCTTTTCACCATATTATATTATTTGATGCTTCTTGCTTAGTCATTGTGCATGTTAATAAATGGTTAATTAAGCTATTTCCAAGAATCTTAAGGGACTATGCACTTGATTTTTTTATGTTTTACCATGTGGTTCCATACATTATTTTTCACCTCGAATTGATGATTTATTGGCTCATTTTAAATTTAATATTGGTAAAAAAGTTACATTCATAGAATTAGATGAAAACTAAAACTCAAACACACAGGCTAAACTGAATGTGTTTAGCAGACTTTTAAACTTATGAGCAGAAAACCTCAAATGGCAGGCATAAAACATATGTCTTGACAATTTGTTTCTTCCATACACAAGTCATGACAAATCATTTACAGTCACAATGTTGAAGGACACAAATGGATTCAATCATATGGATCAAAAAAATTTTAGCAAGAATACACTTAACAACTTATATCATCATTGATATCAACTCATTCAGGAGTTGCACAACCTGATGGCTTTACCAAACTGCACAGTCCGTAGATTTAAGCCTGGATTCATTTTATATCATCTGGACACTATTCTATATGTTCAATCTATCACTTGACTCGGTTGGGTTGAAACGCCCCAATATTGACACAAAACATTTGAAATTGTGTGTTGTATGTGAATCACACAAATTCCTTTTCAATTCAAATGCTGCATAACACTCTGAGTACAGAATTGTTGATTAACTTCAACACATCATAGATTTTATAATGAACCAGCATTGAGATATGCGTTGAAAGACTAGAAACCACATTTCTACGGCAGACACATTATTATTTGACTTTCAATTCATTAAAACGCCCAGCAATTATACGCCCAGCAGGACAATTTGTTTTTATCTAATTCTACGCACAGCAACTCTTTTCTTTTTGCTTCTCCTTGTTTTATTTGTTTATACTCACACAGAATTGGAAGGCGGACAGAAAACAATACAAAAACAAATCAACACAGGAAAACAAAATACACTATATTCATATTGTAGGGAGACATACATTTTTTGTGTTTGTCTGTGCGTTGCCCATCTCCTTGCTACGCCCCCTGCTTCTTTTTCACACATACATATCCCCTGTTTTTCACCCAAATTCCCTATACCAAACTGTATTTCTCAAATTAGAGATTCAGTCCTATTCTAAGCTCCTCAAAACAACCTCCCAGAATGAACAAAGCGGCTTTCCTAACATAAGAAAATACAAACCAACTGAATAATTTGTCCAACAGATTCGATTTTCTACCTAAAGATATTTTAGCCAAATTTAAAAATTTTAAAACTAAAGAAAATGGATGGAAATGAATAATGCTCCTGCATCAAATTAGCTCAATTTAGACAAGCATCCAATGAATTTGATAGAGATTATGTGCTTTCATTCAAGACTGTGGTAAATAAGTTGACATAGTAATGAAGCCCTACTTATATGCAGTAGGTCAATTGTTAAAATCATCTCTGAACTGATTTATGAACTAACTGAAATTTTGGTTAAATGATTGCTTAAGAAATATTTAATAAGAATGCAATTTAGCAATAAAAATGAATAATTTAGATAAACTTGTAGAAACCTAAAATGGATCTAAACATTTATTAATTATTAAATTTCATTATTTTATAATATTTGTGTACTTTTTGAATTTATGTATAATATTGATGCTAAGATAGATAGGATCAAAGAAATCAATTGGGTTGAAAATCATTACTTTAGTGTCCCTAGATCTATATTTTCTTGCTTGATTTCCTGCTACTTATAATGGGTTGGGGAGAGAAAAAAAATGAAGGCATTGAATTTTTAATAAAATAATAAGAAAATACAAAATGTATTTAAGGTGAAAATGTGAGATTGGAGAGCCACATATTCTTTGGCAATTGATGAATAAGGTTATTATTACACACAATTAAAAAGTGTGTGCCAAGTCCCTACGGTGTAGGCATGAAGGAGCCTAGACCCACATCAGATTACATTTGTTGTAAGCCAAAGAGCACAATGTTAGGATTACTCTCTATATTTATTATTTTATCATTAGAATATTATATGCATAATAATAAGCCTTCTCTCATATGTCTGAAATCTAGCCATAATTATCACAACTATCAAAGATATTTCAATGGGTTGTTAGGTTAGTTTATAGATTAGTGCAAGGGCTTAGATTTTATTTTTACTATATCATAATTATTCATTTTATTTTCATCATGTGACAAGAGATTAAATTTTATTCTATTTGTTATGAATATTTTCCCCTTGTACAATGAACATAGGATAGTGGAAGCAGGACGCTCATAGGGACACATTTTTATAATTAATTATACAAAACAAACATTATAAAGAGGATATCCTTAAATAAGGGATACAAAAGACACAAAATAAAGTGAAATCTTCATAACTAGCTTCTCTTTTCCTTTTATAGTAGTTTCTATGAGTTTCCAACTCCCTCATTCGACCATAATGGTATAACTTCACACATTTACAAAATGGTTCCCGTGGTTGTTAATGGTTTATTGTATTTGATTGGTTGCACCCAAAAAATAGTCAGAAAATGGGAACTCTTGCCAATTTGGGACTCTTATCTTGAAATAGAGCCTCTAGACTTGGTTTTGCTTCCTATTCTAATGCAAATATACCTAAGTTAAATGCATAAAGGAAAAACTTATGAAGGAAAATAATTAGAAAGATATATAAAATAAAATTGGTGATGCATCAAAATGATAAGTGGGTTGACTCACTATAATAAAAAACACAAGAAAATCAATTATGCAACATGATAATTGAACACAACTTAAGTAAATTAAATCCAAGGGGCATGATACAACCTGAATGTGAACATGGAGTTGCAATAGCAAGACAATAACCAAGGGGAAGATAAATAAGAGTCACAATAGCTTTGATCAATTCAATAACGTACACACAAATGCATTATATTTCAACAAGATGTCTTGGAATAATCTTACACAATAGCTGGTAAAGGCAAAATACTACACACAATAGAGACTTGGGCTAAAGTCCAAAGAATCAACTCCTTCCCTCAAATGAGCTGTTTAAACTTTATAACAAGGAAAAGTAAGAGAGGAATTAAACACTCTCTATTGATAAGTACAAGAGTAGAGGAAAATTCTAGCTTGCAATTGTCCTTTTGTAGTTTTTCTTAAACAGTTAGGCTCGATACTCAATATTTCTCAGGTTGTAGTTCTTCAAACCAGTCCTTCTACTAGCTTGGTATGGTCTTATTTACTCATCTTGTGTACCCAATTGGTTTATTTGGAATAGCCCATACCATGCTTATGAACTCTACTCCTGTGTCTCAATCTCACTTGCTTTCTAAAAAGAGCTACTCGGTTGTCATTTCTCCTTTGCTTGAACACTAACTAGTCTTTCAGAAGTACCCTAGTCTTTATACATATCGATTTAGGTTGGTAAAATAATTATTTACTTGATATAGAGGTGTGGCTCCCAAGAAATTTATCAATTTATAGGAATAAGAATATTACTTATGTTGATTATAATTGACTTGAGTCTAAGAGATCGTACAAAGATATTTTCACCCAACTATATCTTGAAGAAAACTTCCAACTACAGTAAGATATATAAATTTATAAACAAAACTCTATATTCATTTGTATTTTATTCATGCTTGATTAGACCATGTGAGATTAGTGGTGGGAGCATTGATCTGATGGTGTGGATGACTTTTTCATGTTGGCATCATCACCTTTTTCAAAAATAACTCATGTCTTCAGATCCTTGGCAATTAAACAACGAAATATCCTTGATTATCTTTTAAAAAACTCATGTCATTGATCTTATTTATATCGAATGGCTTGAGATCCCCAATATAAGCATTCCATTTTATTTACTTTAGATAATTATATAATGTTTGAACCTTATGGGTTGAACAGCTGGAGATGAGTGTCATAGATATGATCCAATGACACGAGATCAGCACTAAATATCCTTATCAATTCACGTTAAAAATGTTAATGGTCCATTGTGTATGACTGATTACACCCCCACAATAATCACAACATAGGAACTCTTTCCAATGTGGGACTGATCTTGCAACAGAGCCTCTAGATTCAATGAATTCTACTTCCTATTGTAATGCTAATCTACCTAAGCTAAATGGATAGATATAAAAGTTAAGAAGGAAAAGAGTTAGAGAGATACATAAAATAAAATTGGTGATGCACTATAATGAGAAGTGGATTGACTCTCTATCTTAACGAACATTGAGAAATCAATTATGCAAGAAGGGATTTGTACACAACTTGAGGAAATAAATACAAGGGGCAAGATACAATCTGAATGTGAGCATGGATTTATAACAACAAGACAATAGCCAAGGCGTAGATAAATAAGAATCACAATAGTGTTCATCAATTGTAGAAAGTATGAAAAAATATATTATATTTCAATAAGATGGTTTGCAAGAATATTAAAAAGTAGATAGACAAGGCTATTTACTACACATAACAATGATTTAGGCTAAAGTACAAAGAATCAACACTTTCGCTCAAATGAGCTCTTTACAATTTATAAGGAGGAAAAGAAAGATAGGAATTAAGCACTTCTTGTTGATAAGTACAAGAGTGGAGGAAAATCATTGCTTTCATGTCTCTTTTTCCATTTTTTCTTTAGTAGCTCGACTCAATACTCAATATTTCTTGTCACAACTTTGTGTACTAGTCTTTCTACTAGCTCAATATGGTCTTATTAAGTCATCTTACGTACCCAACATGTTTGTTTGGAATATCACATGCCAACTTTATGAATCATGCCCTTTGTCTCAATCTCACCTAGTTTCAAAAAATAGAAGCTTAGTGGTCTTTCTACTTTTCATAATACAACATTGTAGTATATCTAGATACATGTGAAGATGTTCTCAATTATCATAGACCATGAAATAAAATGATAGGATCCTCCCTGATCAATTAGGAATAAATTGCAAATATATGAATAACTAGAAATATCAATAATAAATTGACTCAAAATAGGCATAATTGTATTAAAATAGTAGAATTATAGTCATTGGCCTCTTCGAGGAGGCAACCTCCTTTGAGCAAGCTCAATTCAATACAATTTGTGGTGCCTTCATACTAGTCTAGGCTTCTATTTATAGTAACTTATCATTAGATGACTACTGATCTCGATGAATGTGGGATTATTACAATTGATTATTATTATTCATCTAATAGCTTGAAGGATGTCTTATAAAGCATATGCATCCATAGCATTTTATTAAAGAAACAAATTAAAAACGGATGGTTAGGATGAAGGGTCCTAACATGCCCTCCCCCTTAAAATCTTTGTTGTCAAAGCTTAAGGTGAGGAAACTGCTATTGGATGGAAAGAAGAGGTTCCCAAGTAGCATCTTATGATTGCTTCCCCTACCACTGTACTAGAACTTCAGTGATGACCCGATTGTGGAATGGACGAGAGCGCTTGTTGAGGATAGATTCAAGTTGTAAAAGGAGAGACCCTTCTACATCAAGTCCTAGAAGCATTGTCTATGTGGTGACATATTGTCCAAGGAACTTCTTCAAGCACGAGACATGAAAAACAATGTGCACACATGATGAAGATGGGAGTTCCAACCTGTAGGCGACAAGTCCAACCCAATGGAGAAATTTGTAAGGCCCATAAAATTTTGAAGCTAATTTCTAGCAGCCTTCGGGCTTCAAAGTTGATTGTTTGTAAGGTTGCAGATGAAGGAAAATGATATAGCTAGGCTGAAAGGATCATTCAAAGCAATGTTGGTCTACCTATTGCTTCATGCAATTTTGTACCATGTGGAGATTATCCTTGAGGCAAAGGATATTATCACATGCATTGATGATAGAATCAACAGTGTGTACTGGAGAGCTGCCTGGTATATATGAAAGAAGAGAGGGCATATTTTGGCCATAGACAGCCTCATATGGGGTTAACTCAGTGTTCATGTGGTAGGTGTTGTACCACAATTCTACAAGAGGTAACCATTTTGACCACAGATGTTACTCCATGACAAAATAATGGAGATATGTTTCCAAACATTTATTGACAATTTCTATCTGGGCATCAGTTTGTGGATGATATACCAAACTCATTTTCAGATTTGTACCAAGGCGCTTGAAGAGTTCTTGCCAAAAATGACTCGTGAAGGTTGAATCACAATTTGAGATAATAGAGGCGAGAACACCATAGGGCTAGAATATTTGATCAAGAAATGTCTGGGTTATGGTGGCAGCAATGTAGGGATGAGCTAGAGCACAAAAAAGAGCATATTTGGAAAGGTAATCCACTACTACAAGAATGAATGATTTCCACTAGATTTTGGGAGAACTTCAATCAAATCCATGGAAATATTCATTCAAAGATGTTGTGGAATTAGAAGTGGCTAGAGTAAACCAGGTGTGGCAATTGTTTCGCCTTTGTTGCATTGGCAAGTATCACATTCGGTAACAAATCTCTTGATATCATGTTTGATTATGGGCCAAAAGAAACTACGATGGACTCGCTCATATGTTTTCAAAAAACATTATTGACCAGCTGAAGGGGAGGCATGCATCCCTTGCAAATAATGTGTCTTTGAACTTGGAGTCGATGATCAATAAAAGGCAGTCTTTATATCGCAATGTGTGGCCATCCCAAGTATAGTGAGGTTTAGTAGAGGAATCAACAAATAATTGAAGAATGAATTAGTGGGTGGGGTTTCATTATGCCATTCTTGTCGAATATCATGGAGCCATGTGGAAACAGGAACTAAGATTGCAGACAGTTGCACTTGCTCTACAAACTGGGGAGAGAAAGCATCGGCCACCAAGTTTTCCTTACCTTTTTTGTATGTGATCTCATAGTCATATCCCTTGAGTTTAGAAACCCATTTTTGCTAATCTGAGGAAGATACTCGTTACTCTAAAAAATATTTGAGGCTTTGGTGGTTAGCTTTGATGCAAAAGTGTCACCCAACCAAGTATGGACACTATTTGTGGATTGCATGGAGGATAGCCATCATTTCTTTGTTGTAGGTGGAGCATACCAAATTTCTCTAGAGAGGACCTTTCTAGTGAAGGCAATGGGACGACCTTCCTATATGAATACATCGTCAAGACCTATGCCACATGCATCACACTCAATAACAAATGGCTTGGAGAAATCAGGCATGGCCAAGAGTGGGTTGGTGCCCATTGCTTGTTTAAGGCTATCAAATGTTATGGCAGATGCGGTCGACCATACAAATGAGTCTTTCTTGATCATAGTCATCAATGGGGCTGCAAGTTTTCCATAATCCTTGACAAATTTCTAGTAGGACCCTGTCAGGGCAAGAAATCCTTGTAGACTTTTGAGTGTCTTTGGTGTCAGTGAGTTTATCATAGTTTCAATTTTGATGGGGTCAACACGAACACCATAAAATGCAACAATATGTCCCAAGTACTCAACTTTTGGTTTCCCAAAATAACATTTGGAATGTTTGGCACATAAGTAGTTGGTAGTAAGAATTCCCAAGGTCATGTCGAGGTGGTTTAGGTGATCCTCCCATGTGCGGCTATAGATGAGGATGTTATCAAAGAAGACCAAGATAAACTTTCACAAGAAGGGGCGAAATACTTGGTTCATTAAGTTCTAGAATGTGGAGGGGGCATTGGTAAGCCCAAATGGCATGACCAAGAACTCATAATGACCATCATGTGTGTGAAATGTCATTTTGGGAATGTCTGCTTCATGAGCATGAATTTGGTGATAGCCAAAGTGCAAATACAATTTGGAGAAAAACTTTGCACCATGGAGTTCTATGAGGAGTTCATCAATTACTAGAATGGGAAATTTGTCTTTGATTGTGAGCTTGTTAAAGTCCCGATAATCAATGCAAAATTTCCAGGAGTCATCTTTCTTATGAACGAGCAAGACGGGTGAAGAATAGGGACTAGTGTTGGGGCGAATGACTCCTACTTATAGAAGGTCGTGAACCATCCTTTCAATCTTGGCCTTTTGATGAAAGGGGTAGTGGTGATATGGCCTAATGTTGGAGGTGTACTTCTTGGAAGAAGTTGGATGCGATGGTCTTCAGGGTGGTGAGGCGGTAATCCTGTTGGTTTTGTAAAAATTGCGACATGCTAGGCCAAAACATCATCCAAGTCAAAGGGTTGGTTGGAATCCGATGGTGAAGTAGTGTGCAGAGAAAATAGTTGCAGAATTGTGCCATGAGACCCTCGTTTAAGAAGTTTCTCCATGTGGTGCATGCTGATAATAGTCATGGATCCAAGAAGGCCTTGTAGTGTGTATTGATGTCCATTCTTAGATAACTACATCCATAGCTCAAAAAAATCCCAAAGAATGGGTCCAAGAGTTCGTAACCATTGGGCTCCCAAAACAACTATCAGATCCACCTAAGGGCAAGGCAAACATGTTAGTCTAGAGGTTATAGTCACCCACAGAAAATCAAACATTGCAACACTTTCACTTTCATGGTAGTGTTCTCCCATTATCAATCATCACCTCAAAACTGGAACACGGGTGTATAAAACAATCAGCTTGCTTGGCCACCCAATGGTTGATGAAGTTTTGAGTGCTAGCAGAATCTATAAGAATGGTGAGGGTTTTTTTTTTTAAAGAACCCTTTGACATGCATTGTTTATGGAGTGGTGACTCTAGCCAAAGCATGCATGGAGATTTTGGGAGGTGAATTTAAGGCCCTGAAATCATCATCTTCCTACTCCAGCTCATCAGTGGTATCCTCATATTCCTCTGTATTCGGTGGAGAATCGACATCGAGCAAATACAATTTTTGTTTGATGCATTTATGTCCCCGAGCCCATTTGTCATCATAATTGTAACATAGCCCTATTTTGTGACGTGCGTGCATTTTAGCTTATGTGATACATTTGATGGGGGTTGTCTTGAGACGAAGGTTGGTGTTGGGCCACTAGAATGAAGGGGGCTTGGAGGGCGCCCAAGTGGAATTACGATGTTGTGAGGTGAGTTTGTCTTCAGCGAGCTTGGTTAAACCCAAGGCTTCCATCATGGTGTGAGGTTGACACATTTTAACCTCGAATATTAGTCCATCCTTGAGGTCGTTAATGAAGAAGCTTCAAAAAAAATCATCAAAAAGACCTTTACTCTGATTTGCGAGTTTTTCAAACTCTGTGATGCAAGAGCATCATCAAAACAATGTAAATATTTGTTGATAGGTCAATAAGTTGACTTAGAAGGTCTACAGTGTCAATAAGGAATTTAATCATACTTCATTGTATCTTGTAATGGTCATGTTCAAGTGTTAGGAGTCTTGTAAGACCCATTAGGAGGTGTTAAAGTTAGTAGGAATCCAATTGGTGATCATTTCGTATGATTTCTAGTTTTCTTGTCAAAATGGAAAATTTAAAAATTTGGATTTGTTTCTATAAGTTTAGGAAGTTTTATCATGTATTGAAGGCCTTGATCCTTTCAAAAGGGGTCCTTGGGGTCTATTTATGTGGGAAAAGGCTAAAACAAGCATATATGATAAAGATTGTGGAGATATATTTGATCTTGTCTCAAGACCAAACTAAGTATAGACAAATTAGTTATAAGAGATAAGGCTTGAAGCAATAAAGGAGGAGTCAAGAAACATAATAAGAATGTAGGAGAGGAGAAAGACTGTAGGTTAGGAGAGAAGAGTTGATTGTAGATCTCTAGGTGAAGTATGAAGGCCCATAACGGTTTGCAAGAATTCTTGTATATTAGTTGAAAATATATGAATAAGAGGAGAATTTTGTGATGATCTTGATGCTTTGCAGACATCCTTGAATGTGTAAGTATATACTTTGAATGTTCATTGATCTCAATTCATGTTTTTATGGTGTTTCTAAAGAGATAGAGATCTGAAACTACAATAGTTGCATGATACAATATGGGGGAATGAGTATTTCTACATGATTTTATGATAATTAAGCTTGGAAGGGTGCAAATGTTATCATGGTTTTAGAGAATTAAAACATCTATATCTTGAAATACAACTATGCAAATGTTATAAAACTTCATAAAAGGGTTTTAGAGGTTGTTTGCTAAATGATCCAAGTGGTCTTATCCTTGGAAAATAACCAGATAATTAGATATTAAAGATTGTGTTCTTGTAGGACTGCAAACAACCTAAAACAAGCTTAAAGGAAACTAAAACTTGAATACCTTCTAAACGAGTTAATGAAAGTTCATGAACCTTGAGAGGGAGCTAGACGTAAACATTTTCAAGGTTATAAAGGTGGTTTCAAGTTGAGAGGGTGTTTAGAGGAGGATTTATGCTAGTTGTAGTGCTTGCAGACTTGTTGAATAAGGTCTACAACCCTAATTTATGCATTTGTTCAAGAATTGAGTTTAGACATTGATAAAATTTTATGTGACACCACTTTGTAGAAGGTTAGAATAGGTTGTATTTGAATATTTTGGCTTGGTAATAATACTTGTGGAGTCCTATGGAAGAAGATATCTCGGTTGAACAATTTGCAAACATGTAGCTTGCAACGTAAACACTATTGTATTGTCTATCTTGCAAATTATGTATTTGATTAAGGGTAAAGGATGCATTTCTAGTTAGATAACATCAAAATGAATACAAAACGCTATTGAAGGCCTCAGTAGTCTAGATCCAAAGTAAGTATAATAGTTTGCAGGTTGAAGAGACCAAATTGGCAAATCTAAAAAATTGTGTAGAGGACTATGTATAGGACAGAATTTTGTTTCTTGATAAAAGATTGATAGAGAAGAGTGTGTGGAAGTTGTGATATGAACTAGAAGATATCAATAAGGGATAAAAACCTTTCAATGCTTAAAGAGTGCAAGTCTAGAGGACAAGATCCATAAACAAGCTAGGAGCTCAAGAAAGTTAAAAACATAGATCTAGTTGTAAAGATCTAACAAGATTGTTTTGTGTTTTGTGGATAAAGACTTGACAAAAGGAGAGACTAATATCAGTATGTTGATGAAGGGTGTCAATCAAGAAGGTCATAAAGCATTAAGATTCATGATGAAGTCATAAGACTCTTTGTAGAAGGTACAAACAGAGTACAAGAAGGCGACATAGCTTCACAAAAACCTATAAGGCCTACCGTAAGAGACCTAGAAGAGGTCTACTTGCATCGAAATGGTATCAGAGCTCAGTTGAAGCACTTAGGAAAAGTATGAGTTTGCATAATTGTAGGTTGCAGTGAAAAAAAGATTGAAGGTGATTGAGAAAACAAAGAGAAGATTGAAGCAATCATATAACCCAGAGGCTTAAGAAGGTAAGAGAAAAGAGCACATTGAAGTTTAATAAGTAGTTCCAAGGTGACGTGGAAAGAGTGTCAACAGACCAGGTAGAGAATAGAACCTAAGGCGAGACACAAACAAGGTGAAATATACTTGCTAGAACAAGGTGAAAAAGACTTGTTAGAGGAAGAAGAGAAGTAGAAAAATAAATGGAAGGATTACAAAAAGAAAAGAACAAGATGAGGAAAGAGAAAGCAAAAGTAATGAAGGAAGAAGAAATAAATGAGTTAAAGTAAATGATAGAAGAGATGAGACTCATGATAGAGCACATACAAGGGAGGAAAGTCAATGGTATGGTTGGATATTGGGAAAGAATGTGAAGTGACCTGTGAAGCTATTGATTGAGAGAAGAAAGAAGCAGCAAGCAATCAGAAAATAGAAGATATTAAGGGTGCTAGAAAATCAATTCAAGAAGAAACTTGAAGAGACAATAAGGTCTCAATAGTTTGATTCTAATAATTTTTTTGAATGTGTGAGTGTAAGTATAAAAGTTGATCAAGAGGAGACCCAATTTGAGGTCTCAAACATATAAAAGGCCAAAGAGGACAAGCTACTAATGAACATGCCATTAGAGCATGAGAAGATTGAAAATTGTTATCCAGGTGTAGTGTTAGGAGGAGAAGAAGATTCTCAAGAAGAAAATGTCTCATTGAGGAAATAAGAGAAGAAAGAATGCAAGAAGGTGTAGTGCTGAAGCAAGACGCATTTGAATAGTCTATATGGCCTCAACTTTTTATTTCTAATATTATTTTTGATTATATGCATGCAGATTTACAAGTTGATGAGATGAAGGCATTAAAGAATGCCTTGAACAAGAAAGCATTTGGGTCATTGTATAGACCATTGAAGGCAAAGCACCTAATAAAGTGCTTGTGGAGATAGAGATGGAGCATGAAGATGTGTCTAACTTGACACATGATGAAGACAAAGTTCAAGAACAAGTTATGGTACAAGTTATAGTACATTATGAAGAAGAAAGCAAAATTGAAAATAAAGAAATGAAAGAATATAATGAAGAGGAAGAGCTAATATAAAGTCAAATAATGTAGGGATTAGATTCTTTAGACCAAATAGGAGATGAGAAAGACATCAAGAAGGCAAACGCTGAGCTATTGGAGCTCTTAAACCAAGACAATGATGAATGGGGTGAAGATAAAAGTAGTAGAGTAGAAGGTATAGAAGAATTTGAGTCCAAGACTCTTATACAACAAGGAAGCTCTGATAAAGCTTCTAAAGAGCAACTATGAAGAAGAGAATGAAGAAGCATGGAAGAAAAAAATTAGTGAAGGAAAGTAAAAGATAGAAAGAGGAGGTGAAGATAAGAGTAAGCATGCAATTGAATAAAACAAGGCACCAAGAAATTAGAAAAAGAGAAAGAAATCTCATTTGAGTTGGAGCTCAAATTTTCCCACTTGGGGAGTATGAGTATGGTTAAATTTGTAAGGAAAATTCCTTACCAGAACTTGATACTGAGAACACAGTTCATAATGAACGGTTCTACAGATTGAAGCTCCCCCAAATTTGTGTCACCAAGCTTGACACTGACAACGCAGGGCTTAATGGACAACATAGATTCTGGGTTCATGCGTTCAAGGATAGATGATGCGTACATGGTTGGTTGTAAAACCTACATAAAATAAACGTCCACACATAGTTATAGGTTGTAACAGTTGATGTTTAACGATGATTGCAGCTTGCCAAAAAGGCTTTACAGATCTTGACATAGGTACATCATGTAAAACTCGACTCGTAACAATGATGGTCGTTTGCCAAAAATTCTTGGTGGTTCTAGACACAAGATCAGAGCCTAAAACTCAGCACGTAGCGATAATTGTTACTACAACTCCGCTCGTACTGATAGTGAAAGCATAGTGCCACTACTCTGTTACCACTTTTTGATCACCAAGATCATCGTAAGGGAAGGTGAGAGCATACAGTGGACAGCAGTAATTAGCTCGAACTCCTAAAAAAAACGAAATGGTCCTGGAAAGAGCTCTGATACCAAATGAGAGGATCTTTCCTAATTAATTAAGAATAAATTGCAAATATACTAATAAACTAAAAATATCAGCAATATATTGACTCAAAAGACAGAATTATATTACAATAACAGAATTGCATAATCACTAGCATTTTGAGGGGGCAACCTCCTTTAAGCAAGCTTAATTCAATAAAATTTGAGGTGCCTTCATACTAGTCTAAGCTCCTATTTATAATAACTTATCACTAGATAACCTCTACTCCCGATGAATGTGGAATTATTACAACGGATTATTACTATTCATCTAATAGCTTAAAGAACATCTTACAAAGCATATGCATCTATAGCATTTTAATAAAGAAACAAATTACAAAAGGATGGTTAAAATGAAGGGTCTAACAGAAACAACAAAGCTGTCAAATCAAACAACATAGATATGTACATATATCATCAAAATTGGAAAAATACCTAATCATTAGTTTAATCCATTGCCTAATATTTACGTAGTTTGTAAAGAGTAGGACGGGATGTAACAGATTCCCTTAGTTGATGCAAGCAATATACCACAACTAAGCATTAACAATGATATAAACCTATGGTTGATTAGAGTGGACCAAGCACAAACCTTAATTGTGTCAAATATAATTTGATCCATAAAAATTTAGGGTCGTGTTCTATGTGTTATCTTCTCCATAACCTCAAATAAACATTAACCCCAATGTCATCTCTTTAGTTGTTTGAATGGATGCAAGAAAAATGATATCAAGAATATGATAACTACGCACCCAATATGACTAACATGTCATCACAAGTGAGAGAGAAGAGGGTGGAGTTGACACGAGAAGTCATCTCCTTTCATGTAAGCTTCTCATCAACCATAACCCACATGAAAATTTTGCCATGCATCTCTCGTTGGAATATAGGATGTTGGACCTCTCAAAGGGCAGTTTAGCTAAAAGTAGAAGTTGAAAACAACTTACATAAATATCAAGGTCTTTGCTATCAAGTGACAATAAGGAAAACCTATGGTCTATTATAGTAGACATGACAAAACCTTAATTGACCTTATATGAGTTAGCTAAATTTAATTAAATCTAGACAAATTAAGGGTTGTGTGTTCTACTTGCTATTTCTCCATAACCTCAGATAAACATTAATCCCACATGAAAATTTTTCCATGCGTCTCTTGCTGTTGTAGCAAAGGACATGAATCTGGTTACAAATAGAATCTCAAATCAACTTAAATACATCATGCATCAAGGTCTTTGCTATCAAGTGTCCAATAAACAATGATCTCTCTAAAGAATATGAATAATAATATAATTGAAGGTCATTTTTTGTGACATTTATAAGCATGTTACACTAATCCATCAGACTGCCCATACAAGCACTGTATATAAAGTTAAAATAGATATATTGTCTTATATATACTAGGTATAACTACATTGGCAATCTATTTTTTTTTATGAATCACTGCTTTATGCAGTGATCTTAAGCTAAGCGCCAAGGACTGAGGGGTATCCATTCTGCGAAAATCGCCCTGAGCACGATCCCGTCCTCATCCCTTTTCGCATGTCAGGGTTTTTCTAGCAACAAGAATTGATCCCTGTTGGGTTCTTTGTGAACCAAACAACTTCACCAATTAAACCAACAACCATTCACTACATTGGCAATCTTCACTTGTATTCTATTGTTGGGAATGATCCTATGGGCCTTTGCCTTATTTACAAGAAGGACCATCTCTGAGAAAGAGAGAGACAAAGAGAGAAACTAAAGTGATGTCCACCAATGACCAAAATGGGTCAATTACAATAGATAGGAAAAGAAAAAGGAGGAAAAAAGAGCATCCCCATAAATTGGAAGATTTGGATTAGCAGTTACAGATTAACAACAATAGTGATCATCCTTGAATCAAAAGGGTGAACCAATCATCTTCTTCTATTAAGTTTATTCTTAGCCACCTGCCATTTCTCTACCACAGCCTATGTGAGACATTGTTTGTTCTCTCACCTTCCTTTACAACTTGCATCTTATTGATTTGCACAATATCTGTATTGAGTGTTTAGTCCACGACCAATCACATTCAAGAAACCAAAAAAATCCATTTTCAGTTGCCTACAAGCTGCCTTGCATGGACAAAATCAAAAACCAATACAGGAATGGTATCCAATACAATCATGGTATCTTTTTTAAAAACCCTCGATACAATACCGCTGGTATATGGCACATGCAACAATATGAATAACATGTATATGCACAAAATAAACATAAAACAGAGAAAATTTGAACAGAATTTTCTGGGCCAAAAACCAAGTTTAAGCCTTGCACAGCGCTCAGTGTGTCTGTACCTAAGGAATAGAGAACTTTCAAATACATCAAGATTTCATTCCAACATATATATGACAAAAACATATTTAGTTTAACAAGTTTCAAGTTCCAAAATTTATAATTGATAGTTAATTATCACAATGCCAAAAATACATAAAAAATTCAAAGTTCGAGAATATAGCTTCAAATATATCAGCAGGAGAACACTTAAAGCTTGTCAATGATCATGTAAAGTAAGGAAGGAGGCCCTGTGGAATAAGTATTCGATTCGTGGTAAATGAATTGACGGGTAAGCTATTTACTAGGTCAGATTTTTCAGTTTTAATTTGGGGTCATTTACCGTGCATTGCTGGTATGCATGGGTACATGGGCAAGGATGCACCCAGAATTTGGAGTGCATCACCTTGCCATGTCATACCCTAGGATGCATCCTATAAAGAGTCTGTAATGTACAGGTACATTACAACCACAGTTGGTTTTCAACCGTGTGCACACACCCGTGTCATACAGCCAAAAACCCTCCAAACATCAGCACAGACAAATGGTATGTGGGAAAAGAGGTTGTTTCCCTTCCTTTCTGATGGACAAGTACTTTTTCATTTCTATTTTATTGAATTTTGCACTTTTCTCCATAACTAAATATATATTTGGACCATATTCAGGATGTATCCAAGGAGTATCATATCCACATCATTATTGAATGTGAGGATTCACTTATCTAGGAGGGGAGGTGAGACATGTCCGGTAGCACAGCCTACAAGGCTACAGAAGGAACATAAAACCTGTTCCAATTCGATTCTCACAAGATTCTCTTAAATATTCTTATAGGTTGGCTTCTGCCATCCGGTGGTTGTCAGTGATCTCTTCCGGTTATTTTGCGGTATTCCTTGGTAACTGCTTGATCTTGCAATCTGAAAGTCAATGTTCCAACATAAGACATTCATTTGGTATCAATTCCAATGACAGCAAAGGGACATAAACTATAACACATTTAAAAACACCACTGCGGTAAAAAACTATTTCTTATGATGTGAAATATTGAGTTTCACGAAAAGGCTTTCTGTATTATAGAGTTTACTGCAAAAGTAATCTTATTGCCAATTACCTTGAAATGAAATTATAGATGACTACAATTGTAACCATGCACTGGATGCATACAAATATTCTCCCTGCTGAAAACCCATGAACTTAGTGTTTCAAATCATCAATGACTGGACGTAACAATTTCATAATTGCCTCAGAAATACAATTCATCTTATTCTAGGCTCAAATCTCTGATGTCCTTGCTACACAATATGCCTGGTTATGTCCACTTATCTTTATCTCTTGATAAGTGCTATTTCAGGCACTGGAAAAACTTATCTGGGGAATTTCCTTTGGAAGTAACTATTTTAGTATAGACTGTTCTAAATGGTCTACTTTGGAATGCTAACTTAGGTCGTGTTCAGGTTTTAGTGAGGAGTAGTCACTAAATTTTGAAGGTAAATGAAATTAGAACTGGTAAAAATAGGGCTTAAAAAACCTGTCATGCACTACATATAGGTAAGGCAATTGGAGGAAGATATGTTTTTGGGAATGTTTGTGCAAGCAGTCATAGCCAAGTGCCGTGTCCACATTGTTCTTGCAGTCTCTTAGGCCTGAGTTGGTGTTAAACCTCTTGCAAAGGTTTATTTTATGTAATGTTGAATAATAATAAAGTTATATGTTTTGGGTTTGATTAGAATATTTCAATATTGTTCTTGCTTTTCCAAATATTCATATTTTTTCATTAAAATCTAGATTTTCAAAATTCCCTATAAATATTTCCTGTCACAGTAGTAGATCTGCAAGTCAGGAACATAACAATGATATGAGAACAGTTTCTTGGCCTTGTTGAGGAACACCAACACAGGTTTCATTTGCAAGCACTCGTTGATGATTATTTGAAATAAAAAATTGCATTATCAATAACGTAAGCCATAAGAAATCCTATAGAGGTGATGAGACAAATCTTGGACTTGCTCATGGAGTCCCGGCAGGGAATGTCAGTGAGTCAATCCTGCGGCCAAGCTTGGTTGTGGCAGTCTTCTTCCAGGTGGTCTTGAACAGTTGTGTTTTGCAGTCGGGTTTGGCTGGTTGTGTTTCGTATGATAGTTCCTGCTTCAGGTTAGGTGGTAAGAAGTTTTTTTTGTGCATTTGGATCAAAGCTGAATGAAGATGTAAGTTTGTCATGGTACAAGCTATTTTAGCAGCCCTTGGAGTTGAATGAATGAAAACCAGAATGATACTCTTGTTTTTAAGCAGGGTTAACTTCCAGCCTTGGAGCCTCTGCTTAAAGTGTTTTTGTTTGGATGGTTAACTTCCAGGGCTGTGCCCTCATCTTCTACTCCCTTCTCCCCAGGTAATGTCCTTATGATGGATAGCTGTAGGAAAATATGTATATAGATCGTCTCCAAATTAATAGATGATCGGTTATGCACTTGAATCCAGTGAACATGGTGTGGTAAGATGATGTTTTTCTTGAATGTCTCAATTTTTGTGGCACGTCATTTTTATGGTTACAAACCCCATTTTACCGATCAAAAAAGAAAGAACAAACCTTGGACACAATAGGCTAAGACCTCCGTTCATCAATTGGTGGTCAAACAAAGGAATTGGGGGGATAAAAGCATCGATGAAGAAGTTTGTTGAAACTTGCCATTTGGTGATATCTCTGTATTAAAACCTGTGGGTAACCACTGGGTAACTGCGAGAAACCAGGAAAATTCTAGCAGAAGGGTTTTCGGCTAACTTACCGTGAGCCAGACTGAGGCCTGCTAACTGCAGTTTTCGGCGAATAGCTAACCGCATTTACTCAGTGAACACCGCAGTTAGCAGGCCTCAACTCAGCCCTGACCCAGCAAGTGGCGAACATAGGGAAAAAACGTCATTCTGCTCATTTTCTATCGCAATTTTCTGCTCTGCTCATTTCCACTGCAATTTTATCATTGCCACGTGAAGATCACAGCCTTAATCCACCATTTCAGTCACGATTTAGTCTATAACTATTGTACTCTTCTTTTTGTCTAAAACAAAGCATTGTACTCTTGTTTGGTCAAGAAGTAATTGCCAAAAAATCTCTGTCCCGAGTATGGGTCAAAATTTTGGGCTGCTAAGTAATTGCAGAGTGTGATTTTTAATACTATGAGTGATCATGACCTTTACTGGAACGCTTTTGTGGGAACCCTCTAAGGGTGCAGGTGGATTCAAAAGGCCCAATTTGCCCCTGTACTTTGTTATGATGAGAAAAACTTAGCAGCTAATTTACCGGTTCATTTTTGGTTCTAGAGCGGGTTCGAAGATCCAGTTCACCGGTACGGCGATTTTTTTCGTTATTGGGTTCGTTTGTACAAAAAATATATAAAAAATAAAAAACATATAAATTCTACACTGATACATAGGAAATTAGTGCCATTGTCATTAACCACTAAACAAATAAATGATAAGTTGATAAATAATAAGTATAACCATTAAACAAAAATGATGAAATGATAAATATTAAAATATCAAATATCAATAATTACCTTGTGGCTGTAATTAATTACATGATACATCAAACTTTAAAGTCAGTCTTCATAGTCATATTGCTCTTCATCGAGAGCATCAACATCATCATCATATTGTGTTTCATTAGAAGTAAACCCACATGGACTACCAGCATTGCCACTCCCATTAGCTAAGTTATGTGTCATCGAAGCCGAAGGACTGCCAATGTCATCTAATGAGAAGCGGGAAATGCAAGCATCTAAGTCAACAACCTCTAGATCTATATCCCAATGCTATGATGTCCCCTCCTTGTACTTTGGGTTGTTGTGCGATAGAAAATGCAAATTGGAGTGTATGTAGACCAACTTCTCGGCCTTTTTAGTTGCGAGCTTGTTGCGCTTTTGTGAATAGATGAAGCTATATGTGCTCCAATTCCGCTCACAAGAAGATGAACTTGCAACCTATATTCAAATTTAAACATAAATTTAAATTTTTTAAAAGAAAAAGAAAAATTTAAAAACTTAAAAAATACAAAACTTCCCTGTGACTTGACTGCAAGAAGTTATAGGTTCGATGATCCTTGGCCATGAAGATACCACCACATAGGACCATCCTCCTTGTATTTGTCCCAAAGAGCACCAAGACTATGACCTCAGGGGGTAATGAAGCCCCAAACTCGCTCATAAGCATGTCTTATATTTCGAGATCAAAGAATGTCCTAGACAATGCCTATTTGTACCCTTCAGCCACTGTGACACCCCTATATGGTGGCACCCTCCTCGGCAAAGAAAGGATCTTTGTGCTATAGAAACGAGAAGTCAATACAAAGGCAAGGAGATGTAGTAGGGTGGTCATTTTGTTCCACTGCTCAACAAGGATAGAATGCACTTGTTTGAAAAATTTCTCCTCAAGATCTTGCTCTTTTTCATTAATGAACTTTATCTTCTCAATCATTGAGTTTATGCCATCATATATTTCTCCCAAACATCGCTGATCCATGTCAACAAAACAGATCATATTCATGATAGGCTCAGTGAAACTCAATAAATAATCGACACGGGCCCACCAATCATCATCTAGGATCAAGTTTTTCACTCTTTGGGTCTGCTCTTTGCTCACCTCCCTCCATGCACCCCACAAGTTGTTGATGACCATACTGCTAAGTGCTTGTCACACTTTCACAAGTCGTCTCAAGACGATTGTGTGAGAAGCGAATCTAGTCGGAGCAACCTATTACAAAATTAAAAACTTATGAAAATATTTAAATAACAATATTTTAAATTAAACATAGTTATACAAGTACTAGATTAAAAAATAAAAAAATTTAAAATTTAAAACAAAAATAAAAAAGTTAAAATTTTAAAACAAAAATAAAAATACTAAAATAAAAATGCCTTCAACAACTCCCATGTCGAGAAGGATCTGAAAATGGCTTGGGAGAGTTGATGGTTGGTGACAAATATTTGAATCTGCTCAACTTCATCATACACTTGTTTGATCCAGTCAATTTCCTTCCCCATCTTTTGCAACATGAGGTTGACTGAATGGACAACACAAAGTGTTCAAAAAGTGTGTCCATACCTCATCTCCACCAACATCCCTGTGGCCTTGCAATTTTTGGCATTATTCGAAACAACTTGGATAACATTTTTAGGTCCAACCACCTCAATGGATTCAATGAGGATGTTGGCAATGAACTCCGCATCCTTCACACACCGCTCACAATTAATTGCCTTCAAAAACATTGCCCCTTTAGGGCACACTGCAACCACATTGATCAAAGGCCTGTTTTTTGCATCTTTCCATCCATTGGAAACGATGGACACCCCGGTTTCAGCCCATGAATCTCTGATTGGCTTCAAATAATCTTCAACGTATTTTCTCCCCTTCGTCAATAAAGTGGTGCAGATTTTTCAAACCTTCGGCCTTTGTAATCTTTTGGGGCCTCATTGATTGCTCTCACCATTTCTTGCCAATATGGTGATTGAACCACATTGAAAGACAATCCATTTGCATATATGCATCATGCAATTTTTTGATCCGCAATCTCCCTGCTCTCATTTTGAAAAGACCTATCCAATGGCCCTCTTGTTCTTTTGTTTGGAAGAGAAGCCTCTTCGTGCACAAAGGGTGCTCCCAAAAATGGATGTCTTCCAACGGGCACAACTGGAGAACTGCCAGTAGGACTTGGGAAAACAAGTGGCTTCCCTGATCCCTTGCTTTTCTTTGCTAGAGGGTGACTGAGTCTCATGGCATGTGCAACATCTGCATCTTCTTGTTCCTTGATGAATTCAAGGATTTTTGAATGTGGCAATGGAGAGTTAGTCTTCCACATGCACAATTTGATTATGCGTTCAAGAATGTGGACATAAATGTGCTTTCACCCTAAAGTATGAGCTTGTGAATTGAGAATCACAAATATTGCATTGCCAAATATAGGCCCCACCACCTAAAACTTGGTCTATCAATGTTGTATATTTCCACAATAGTGAGTGAGTCAAGTCCATTTTGTGTTGCCTTTGGCCGACGGAGGAATAGCTACAAGACATTGTAGTAAAAGTATATATAACTACAAGTTAAAAAACAAACACAAAATTAAAAAAAAAATCAAAACAAACCCTAGGGCAATAGGTAGCAACTTGTAAAAAATTTTAAAATGACAAAAATAAATAAATAAAACAATATAAAATTTACATTGACAGCAAATGGCTCCTCAATCACCGTAGGCAAATGATTAGAATGATGCTTGATGAAGATTTGAACCTTCAACAGCAATGAAGTTGAAGTATGCAATGAGAAAATTAGAAAAATAAGAGCCAATTGTTTTTCCTTTTGTCACTTTGTTTTTATCATTTGTGTTGAAGTATGCTTTTGTTTTTGGCTTTTAGGGTTTAGGAAGGTGTTTTTAAATGTTTAGTTGCATTGGTTTTGACAAAAAAGGGAAAAAAAAATTTAAAAATGTTCTTTCACTGCTTTTCGGCACCAGCGATTGTGGGTTTGTTGCCCCAACACCCATGGTTCACCCCCGGGTGCCCAGGGGTGAACCTTGGGCATTAGGGCAATGCACCGAATTGAGAACCCAAATGGGGTTCGCACCCGAGTGCCCAACACTTGTCAAAACCAGCAAATTGGTAACGTTGCTTAGCAGGGTAAAAAATTGACGCAATATAAAGGTAAAGAGAAAAGGAAGAACCCCCAACGCACCCGGGTGACCAAGGGTGAACCCTGGGCGTTGGGGCAATGCACCGAATTGAGAACCCAAATGGGGTTCGCACCCGAGTACCCAACACCTGTCAAAACCAGCGAATTGGTAACGTTGCTTAGCAGGGTAAAAAATTGACGCAATATAAAGGCAAAGAGAAAAGCTTGCTTATCAACACAAGGGAGGTCCCATATGCCAAGTCCCTTACAACCCCCATTTTACCAATTAAGAAAAAGAAATGGCAAACTTTGGACACAATGAGCTAAGACCTCCATTCGTTGATATTGGTGATCAAAAGAAAATATTGGAGGAATAAAAGCATCGATGAAAAAGCTTGTTGAAATTTGGTGATCATGCCAAGAAATCCCAAAACCGTATCAGTAAAAGTCCCCTTGATCTTGGAGAAGGATAAGTACTTTCTGCCCAAGGGTTTCGACTCTCCTTGTACTGTGTCATAGCTTCCTCTTCTCCTTCCGAGTTGAAGGTTCAAATTGCATTTTCACCCGTCTTTGAGGGTTCTTTCTCAAACTAAATAGCTGTATTTTCTGCCTCTTGTGGCTCTTCATTAGGATCTGCATCTACATTATATCCCTCGTCTTGATATTCTTGATCTTGCTTCTCTTGTCCAAGCAAGAGTTGTAAGTGCTTGTACCACATTTGTTGTGCATTGTAGGTAGCCTTCTGCGGCAACTATCACAGAAGGTGTGAGTCCTCGTAATACTCTCATTGAATCAGATTTTCAAAGAAAAGTGAATGAGAGTCCTTATCGTACCTAAGTGAGAAGGAGTTTGAGCTAGGTGATAAAATTTCGTTGGGACTACATCCTTGTACAGACACATCCTAAAGGGAAAGTGTACAGTAAAAAAGCCCAGGTACTATAATCCTAATAAAATATTAGCAAGTATGAAGCTGTTAAGTATGCCCTGTAGCTACCAACAGAGATTCAAGTGCATTATACCTTTCATATCTCATGTTTGAGGAAAGGTAGCCGAAAAAGATGTTAAAATTTCAAATATTGACATTACTAGATGCCAGGGGGTATGTTATTATGATTAGGAAATACATCTTGGCTACTTGAGGAATAAAAAATCATCGGAATATCTCATCCCATGGAAGGATTTGTCCTTACAGGATGCTATGTCTAAAGACTATACTAACATTTTTAGTTGGAAATAAAAAGGACATTTCTGCCTAATTTCAAGGACTTTTTTTTTTTTTTTCAAGTGTCATGTTAGACATCGTTAAAAATGTATTCAGGAAGTTTATTTTGGAAGTAGCTATTTTAGTTTACTGTATTTTAAATGGTTTATTTTTAAAGTACTAATTGTAGGTGGTTTTCAATTTTTAGGAAGGTGTTCTTGTGAGGTTCAGAAAAGATATCCTTTTCTGAATTTGGATTCCCAAATCTAGGGGGTCGATAAACAAGACCCAAATAAGTTGGCATGCACTATGTGTGCACTGTCCACCTATTAGAGGAGGCTGGTTTTTGGAAATGTTTGTATGTAGGTTTTGTAAGTATAAGGCTAAGTGAAGCATTCATACTGTTCTTGGAGGCTCTTAAGTTTGTAATACTGCAATATTCAATCATTGGTGGGAAGCTTTCAAACTATATTAGCATTTCATTTTGTAATTTCTTTTCCTGTAAATTACTTTACAACATTTTATTTACTACAATTTACTTTTATGTCTTTGGGAATGTTTGTATGTAGGTTTTGTAAGTGTAAGGCTAAGTGAAGCATTCATACTGTTCTTGGAGGCTCTGAAGTTTGAACTAGCATCCACACCTCCTTAGGAAAGTATGATTTTTTAATTCATGTACATTCTGAAACATAGTTACAGATCTCAACTCAGACTCATGAGAACAAACTGAATCTTAAGTTGCTGCATTTGAAATCGTGTTCGAACTTGTCAAATATAAAATTAATAAAAGATTTTTAGCTAAAAAATGACCATCAAATTCGTGATTAAATTCGTCTCATATTAGATGTGTTTTTTATATTAATATTCAAAATCTTCAATGAATTTATTAACGAACTTCAATGAATTTTGACGAATTTTTTTATGCATATCTGGTATTCAGCAAATTTCAAATTTTTTACATAAAATTTGCTGAATGTGGCAACATAGACTGAATCCATGGTCTGCCAAGTCCAGGAAGTTTGGGAAAACAGAATTGGCAGAGGCTCGACAAGTCTGATCATGGGACTTGACCAGCGTCTCATAATAAAAAATGAAAACAAACACTCAAAATTTTCCTCTCATTTGCTCCCAGAGATAGTTTCCAGGGTGAGTATTTTGACTGAGAAGAATAGCAGACTGCCAAAAAAAAAAAAAAAAACCTTTCATCTATGGGAATATCTCATAGCGCATGGGGGTGAAGGTGCTCATATAGGGATGGGGTCACCATTCAGAATAGGGTACATGAATAAATGAATAAGGGTATGTGCCATGGCTATATTGTTTATAAATAGTCACCAGAAATGTGGGTACAGGGATGGGGACGCAGTCTTTTCCCTATACCGTTGCTTTGTGGTGAATACGGTTCAATTTCTGATTTTCAGATAAACCAGTTGTAAACCTGGTTTTCACCTTTTTTTATAGGAAGTTTTCAACTATGGGCAAAGGTGAAACTGGCCTTTTTTTAAGTAATTTTCATTATGGGAAAGCTTTGGGAGGCACTTTGAATAACAAGAAAACCTTTTCTACATAGAGTAAATTGTAATTGAGTAATTGAGGTACATTTTCCTATTTAGTATATAATTTGACAAGATTATTTTTTCTAAGGATAACTACGACATCACCGGAACCAGGCCGACAAGGGACACAAACAGGGGTCTCAAATCCCCTGGCAGAAGCTGCATTAGCACAGCACATTAACATCCATGCATTGGTGTCATCTGGACTATAGGTTTCCTTAATGAGATGTGGGGATTTGAACTTGGGTCTCCTGTATATGGGTGTACCTCATTTGTACACAAATTTGTTTTCATTTATATATCTTTGAATTTAATTTCTTAGACTATCAGCTGAGAATTCACAGTGCAAATAATTGGCATCATGTATAGGAGTAGCTGCGGTGTGTTCCATCTTGGTGTCAACATTTCGAGCCCTCTCTTAGGCTCATCATCAGGACAAGAACAATGCGAGAAGAATCTCCAAGTCTTTAATGCATAAATACAAAAAACAGCATTGGAAATGTTAACCTACCCGACCTACATTTAATAAATCCAACATGCAATCTATTAGAAAGTCAGCCTCCTATGGGAGAAACCAAAATATATAAAATTATTTTGCAATTAAGGGCAGCCAGGTTCAACTAATTGTCAAACCATCATCACGATTAAGACACTTCAGGTTTTTTTTAAATTTCTATGGCCTCTCTTATTCACCTTTTGGATCAATTGTCAACTTTGACCAAAATTTTCGCGCCTTCAATTTTAATGGGGTGTTTTGTATTGTGAGAATGTTCTGCCAATGCTAATTTATGGGTTCTGATATATCGTAGGTTGGCACTATGCTCTTTAATCCTTGTATTAATTGATCTCGGGGTCTCACCAATGTATGATTTCCCACAAGTGCAAGGAATTTGATAAACACCTTTCTGTGATCTCGGGTCAATGGGATCTTTTAGTCGATCTTTGGAGTTTTTTAATGCTACTTAGATGTTTGGCAATCTTGTCAGTAAAGCCTTGTACGTCAGGTAGAAACACCTTTTGTTCTTCTATGTTATTATCCTCAATAGACCCTTGAGTTCTCAATTGTTGCCTCTCTGCTTTGGTGAAAGCCTTACTGATTTGCGAGGTGGTGTATCCATTGCTAATAAAAACCTGGCATAAATGTTCCTTTTTCTTGTTCAATGTGATCTTTATCTGAGATCCTTATGGCTCTAGTAATCAGTGTGTTTAGAACCCCCATTTTCTGACCCAGGTGGTGGTGAGAATTCGCATGTAGGTACTGGTCTGTATGTGTTTTCTTTCGATAAACTTTATGGGCCAAATAGCCATCATTCTTCTTGATCACCATAATCTCCAAAAATGACGGGGACTTATTTTTTTCTATTTCCATTGTAAATTTTATAGAGTCGGACTGGTTGTTTAGATGTTCCACAAATTTTTCGAGCTCTTCCTTTCCAGGAACCCAAATTACAAAGGTGTCAACAAGTGTCACCCACCATTTGGGTGGCGCTCAGGCTGAGTTGAGCACTTTTTGTTCAAAGTTTTCCAAAAACAAATTGGCCACTATTGGTGAACAGGGAGAACCCATAGCCACACCACAAATTTGCTCATAAAGATCTCTTTGAAATCCAAAAAAGGTTGATTTAAGGCACAAGCCAACCAAATTCACTGTTTACCAAGTTGATTTAAGGCTAAAACTATAAAGATCTCTAATTTCTTGTTGAATGAAAATAAATCTTTTGTAAAACTTTCCAATATTTTATGATTTGTTCAATTTACCAAGTCTATTGCCAAGTTTAGGTGTTGATTCCAAGACAAGCCTAAGTCAACTTCAACTGTTGGCCTTGCCAAGACCACACACCAAAACCAAGTATGCATACCATGGTCTGATCGTGATGTCTTAGTTTAATATTTAGTGCCATGTAAATTCTGTTCTGAGGTTTTCACTAGATTGTTGTTCTTGTTTTTTAAATAGTCTAACACGCCTTTCAAATATTTAGATTTCAGATTTTCAACACATCCCAGATTTTCAGATCTCATCTGTACATATTTCAAGCTATAATATCAGATTTTCAGGTCATGAACATAATAAACTTAAAGGGGAGAACAACCTTCTGCGAAAAAATGTAAACCTTCAATGCAAGTTTGATACAGGTAATGGTAAAATACTTTACTGAGCAAATCTCAAAGAAACAGAAGCTACTGAGAGTCGAATCATAATGTGTCACACCAACCAATGTGTAACAGATAAAGGCATTTTAGAATGACAGAAGGGTATTCAGTTTAAACCAATCAGCTATGCTCAAACAGAAATACATGCCATGGTAGAGTGGAACAAATTGGAAACAACAAAAAATAAATATATCAAGGGAGGTGGAAACATGAGCTTCCAGAACTGAGTTAGGCAAGCTAATCGGTGCTATATGCAATACCAGATCAAAAGCATAATCCAGGTTTAGGAAAACCATATGATAAGATCATAAGAAAAGCAGGCAAAGATATCACATAGATATTTGACTTTTTACCATGTTCATTTCAGTGATTACAGACAACTTGTTTGGAGAACTAAAATCAGAACCGGCTTGGAGATTCTGTGCATGCTCCAAAGAATCACAACACACTTTCTGCCTCAATGTGAATAATCTCAAAATAAACACCACAGTTAAGTTATTTTTCTACTTTCTGAATCTTCTTTAAGAAGTGGCCTTGGATATTACATTTCGTTCATGCACTACAACATCGATCTTAAAGTCTAACCTGTAATGCATTTCATGCAGATCAAGATGTTCATTTGCAGAGTGTCCAAAAACTAAATCTCGAAGAGCTTTCTTTCACATTCCTGTTATGGCTATCAAAATGTTAGATCAATGGGAATGTTCCCAAGAGTCTTGTCAACTTCTATTCACAGTTTCATCTTTGTCGTCATACAAATTCCTCATTGTCATTGTCAGGAAGATCATCTGGAATTGCATCGTCATTAAGAACATCTGCAATTGGATTTTCTGTTTTGGCATCTTTACTTTCTTGGTCGGTTGCAATAGATGAATGGTTCTTCAGCACAACCTCAATATCTGTCGAAGAAGCTCCAGCAAGCTTGAATCTCCCAACAGCAGCATCCAGGTGCTCTTTCCATGTTTGAGATCCCAATTTGAACTCCACTTGTGAGCGCTCAAAAAGAATGTTTCCCCAGAATAGATGGATCTGGGATCTCATTAAAGTAGCTTGCTCTGCAGCTTCAGCAGCAGATGCAGCAATCTCCACACTGGAATCCCCGTTATCAGCCCCAGCCTGTTTCCTTTTTCTTCTCAGGATTTCATCCTTTTTGCTTTCAGATGGATCTTTCAACTCATTTTGACGCTGCTCTTCCAACTTCTCCCACATTTCAGTCGCTGTCTGCATTTTCTCCTCTGCATTGTTGAAAAGCTCAATGGTCTCTGAAGAATCCCATGTCCCAAGATCAACCTTGCTAGCTAAGGCAAGTGACCACCGGAGCTTTGCACTCTCAAAACGCTGCTGACCCAGTGCAAGTAATCCCTCATAGAAGTCAGGCTTAATTCTTAAAGCTTCATCATATTTTTTCCCAGCTTGTGAGTATTGATCCTGTACCCAATCATATGCCACCTCAAGCTGTGTCATGACCCGCTCCTTTGAAGAACTCTCATCCAAAGGAATCCGCTTCCTAGCTGCACACATATGGACGTTGCCCCAGTTGAAGAAAGCCAAAGCTGCCACCTCCTGGAACTTGCATGCTGCCATCTCAAAGAGGTGTTGGGCTTCTTCACTGCTCACAGTTTCCTCCAATGCCTCAGAGCATACCTCCATCCCGAGCTCGTGAAGATCCACGTGGGCATCTGGATCAATGCCCACATGTGTGCGAAATAATTGTGCGAATTCAAATATCCAGTCATCAATTTCAACTTCTTTGCCTTCAAGCTGAGAGTCATCCTCATTTTTGTCTTTCTGTGCTTCACCTTGGCACACCCGCTCGTTAGGTTCTTTTTCTAGACCCTTTACCATGCCATCATTGCTTTCTCCTGATGAACCAGAGGTGTTCTCCTCTACTTTGTCATCCTCATCATCAACTCCATCTACGACAGGTTCATCCTCTTCCTCAATCAAGGGCTCTTGATCTGGATTCACCTCAACCACATGCAGCCTTAATGGGCCATTCATAGTGTTTTGATTAGGCATGTTCTGTGTGACATTCGATTCCCCACTCATAGAAAGGGCTGAGTTCACATTAACTGCACCTTTCTGCTCAGCTTGCTGAGCTGCAGCACTTTCTGCCGATCTAAGCTCTTGTGTACTTGTAATGGTAACTAGATCACCATCCAAATCAATATATTTTATTAAAATTGACTTGGAAGAGGAGAACCGTTTCCTTACTATTTCTCTCAACTCCTTAAATTTGCATTTTTCTGGCATTCGAGCAAGCCTTATGTCATGATCAAAAATAAGTTTCAATGGCCTCCACTGAATTTCTGTTTGCTCTCTCTTCTTAGGCTGGGCGACATTTTTGGCCTTGTGACTTTGAGAACCATTATCTGAAACCACTTTGAGAGATGCCTTGGAGGATTCTGGGGCTGAGGTCTTCCCCAGTGATGAAGGCCCTACTGAGGACTTGGGCTGGGGAATTTCCTGCAAAGATGGACCATTCGATTGAGCACTCAAAATATCACCAGGGTTCCTGTCTTGTTTGTTTTTCTTCTTTGGTACAGGCCTAGCAGGCAAACAGGGTCCCATACCACCAACAGGAGTCCCTCGCACTGCCGATGCCCCAACAGCAGCAGGAGATGTCCCTGAAAAAGAAGGCATTGTAGGCCTATTTTGCAGGTCTGGCTGAGCATCCTGCTTATTCCCAAGAGCAACACGCAGCCTTTTTATAAGTTCCAATGCATCCTGGTGATTGGCATCAACCTGCAGAAGGGCTTGCACATCTTGCATCGCTAATTCTGGCTTGCCCATTCCTTCGTATGCCCGTGCTCTTCTAAAAAGAGCCCTACTGAAACGCGGATGCACTTCAAGAGCCAGCGTACATTCATTAACCACACTATCATATAGCACTGGCTTCATCTGCATTAGACATGCTGCTCGGTTACTGTGGAAAACAGCGCGGTCTGGGTGATTCCTCGGCATAAGCTTGAGAGCCTGCTCATATTGCTCCAAGGCTGCCACATAGTCTTTGTTTTGAAATCTCTTGTTGCCTTCTTCTTTTAGTTCATGAGCCTTCTTAAGAAAAAGTGATACATCAAGATCTATCTTGTTCCCGACAGATCCTCCAGATTGCTCGACAGTCGCACCTGTCCCTCCTGCCTTTTTCTTCCTTCCTCCAGACTTCCCCATTAACACTTCCCCACCAAAAATAAAATAAAATTAAATCTAATAATCCTACCCAACAGTAACAATGGCAGAGAATAGGATTGAAATTGTCCAAAACTGGTTATGTTTACACCGTTATAGGTTTCTATTTCCTGCAAGCCACCAAATGCAGATTAATCAATCTTTCCACAAGGCCTCCCTCCTTAGAGTGCTTGAAATCCCACCCATTGCCAAATCACAAATATATAACAAATTAGGGGAAAGAGTAATTTTAACAAACATATTCATTTAGTTTACTGCATACCCTAAAAAGGCGCAATGATGAACAATCCACCCACAGCATTTGAATGTTTAGAATAGTAAAAATGTATCCAACATATAAGTGATTGGTTTTCCCTAAGCACAACAGCTGTCTGAAATTAGCTGTAATCTGCACTGCATTCAATGATGTCTATCTTCTTGGGACCGGATTTAAAGGTCAGTGAATGATATAAAGGCTGATAAAGAATCTGCATCAATATAATCCACAGGAGACATCAGATACAGGTTTGGGAGCGGGGACATCATTTGGGGACGGGGATGGGGACAGGAGTATATGAATAGCGGTGCAGTTATATTAAATTTAAATATAGTCACCTGCAGATGTAACCCCGAGTTTACCAGTGACCATGCTCATCAATAAAAGTTTGTGAAAGTAAACATAAATCCACACCAAAAAACCAAACTGAAGTCCTCTGTAAGGCACTTATAATCATTTGACTGTGTACCCTTTATCTAATATAGGTATTCTTAGCCTGTGTTGGCATGAAATAGTTAATCTCCATTGGCATTGAACAGCCAACTCTACAAGAATTGAACTTGTTTCAATTTGTAAATGCTGACCCACATCAGAACACCAAACCAGACAAAAAAAAAAGGTATTCAAAAGCCCAAGCCAGGTATTGACTGGTGTGCTGATCAAACTGTACTAAAAAAGAAAGAGGGTTCCTATTCAATACGTTGGATTTCAACTACAGAGGACTTGAAGTATAATTATATGCTACAGAGAAATCTAGATATCCATGTATATTAAGTGTAAGGTAATGAAGGGTGTTCTACGCAGACTTGCCTGTTAGTTTGTAAATAAGGTCATGCTTTGTTGTAATGGATTAAGTCTATTTCTTTGTATTGCACTGAACCCAACTGATCTGTCTCCCTCCAGATATATGGTTATACTGTATACAAGACAATAACGAGCAGAACCCTTGGTGGATATACACAGATGAATATACCCAAAGTAGATAGCAACAAAAATGAATGTGCCCAACAGAATATATGCATAGATTTGATATGCAGAGATATTTATAAAGTGAAGTCCTTACCAAAACTCGCAAGCTCCCTTGAGATGAAAGAAAATGCGGCTTCCTGTACAGATGGAGACTCTATCCCGCTTCTTCTTCCTCGGCTAAGCCTCCTCAAACTGAATGCCACTAGAGGGAATCTTTGGAATAATTATATGTTGGTATTCCAAACCTATACGTATAAACACCGAGGACCGTGCGCTTCCAATATCATACGCTTAGATGCATAAAATATCAATCATAATTAGGTCATCTTGCAACGCGGGGTTGGAGGAGAAACATGCATTCCTAATGTTGGCTATCTTGTTTAGTACTCTCACACCCAAAAAATGCCCTTAGCGAGTTATTAGTAGTAAAATTGCATGACCTTAGGGTACAATATGTATATTTATAGGTTATTAATTTAAATCAGATTGTATTGGTATGTTTGGTCAATTTTCATCATGTTTTTGTTTTTGTTTATCTGTTATGTTTTTTTTTTTTTTTTTTTCGGGGTTTGTTTTTTTTTTTTTTTTTTTTTGATTTTTTAATTGGAAAGAGTACTTTCATTAATATAACAAGATATAATACATCGTTAATCATACAAAAAATATAGGTAGAAAAGTTATACTTCAAAATAATCAAATAGAGTTAACAAAGTTCCGAGAAGAGCATAGTTTATAAAAGACCACCATACAGTGAAACAAATTATAATTAAATTAATTCAAGTGCACATCAATCAAAAAAAGAGAAAGATAAAAGCACAAACAAAAAGGAGTCCATTACGCAGCTACAACGAACATGACGACAGATAGAAGCGAAGGAGGTGAAAGACCCTGAGGGTTTACCCCACCCCCCTGAGCCAAGGAATCTTCATCAACCGAGACGGAGTCCCAACCATCAGTTTGTTGGTTAATTTCAGTATCATTATATTGCTTAGAATCATCTTTGGAAGGAGAAATGGCCAACTCCAGTTGCGAGAACTTATCCTACGGAGGGGACCTCCAAACCCGCCCCCACCGACCCACCGCCACCATTGTCTTTATTGTCCCTATCAGAGCCTTGGGGAGGAGATGGCCAGTGAGAGCGAGGAGAGGAGCTCCTCCAACTTCAAGACCATCAATTACAAGATCGATGACACCATCCTCTGCACTCACAACCCCAAGGGGGTTTGGTGGTCCTTTTTAGAAACATATTCAATACATTTATGTGATCCCTCCTAAAAATGTATTAAGTACATTTTTTGGATCTTGGGCATTGTGGGTCTATCTATATTCATTTATGATATATGGGGGGTTGTGAGTCTATGTGATACCTTGTATCTTGCGATCTCATCTTGTTCACTTTTTCAATTATTTGGTATAGGTTTGCACACCAATAAGTCTTAATTTTAATTCGAGTCATTTATAAATATAGATATTGTTATATTTAAGCATATAGAAATTATATAAAAGAACATCTAGTATTTATTTTTACAATAATCTATTGAGCGTTTCCAATCATTCTAGAGAATGTATGTAATCTTAAGATAAGTCTTTAATATAAAGATCTTCTAAAATAAGAAAATATAAAAGGTCATTCTAAATCCAACATACACACAAATAGATCAATCTACAAAGTAATTTGGGGTTATAAACAAGAGTTATGTGCACAAGGAATTGTTATTTTGGTATAGGAAAAATGGTTTTACATTAAAATATACCAATCCACCTACACCACTTTACAATCAAATCTAACTATATTTAATTTAATAAAATATTAAAAATATATAAATACCCTAATAAAACAATAAAATCAAATTTAATTGTATTAATTAAATATTTTAAAATAACTTAAAAATGCAAAAAAAAAACGATTATAAAAGAATATCTAATTTGTGGGAAAATGAGAGACAATCCCCAGAAACATAGCAGGGCCAAATAATGAGACAAACATAACCCAAAATATTATCTAGTACATAAGAGAGGCTTGGTTGGGCTTCCACCCAAAAGGTTTTTCCATCATACTTCATTATTTTCTTTCTATTTGTTATTTGGTATTTTATAAATAATAGAAATTTTGGTAGGCTCATTTTTAGCCAATATTTTCTATTATTCATATTTTGTATTGTTTATTAACTAGTACAAATATTTTAAATATATCTATTTAAAATATATTAATAGATATCAATTTTGAAGTGCATATTTTAGATTTATCGTGCCTACCTCATTGATTAATGACTTTTTTACCTTTTCTATAAATTTCATATTTATTGGTTCCAGATGGTCTCAATCTAACTACACCATTGTGTTGAACTCAAAAAAAAATTATGGGAAAAATAAATAGGCTCCATACTCCACCATATGTCCAAGATATTATGATTTTTTGATCGAAATATCTAAGTAAGATGAAGAAGCTTCCATATGACAATCAAATAGACATCAAATTTAAGATATAAATTATTATACGATAATTAAATGAATGTCAAATTTGATGTAGGAATTAATTATTTAAAAACACTATATATTGGAGAATAACATATGAAAAGAAAAAAACAAGTAGATAATGGAAGTTTCAAAAGACAAATTTGATCACTTAAATAATCAGATCTTAATTGAAAATTACATCACAAAAGACTTGTTGAAATAACAATCTTTTAATGGACAGACCCAAATCTCCATAGAGGCCAACCTTTCAAGTACCATCAATTATTATACTCTCAAAAAATCAGTTATGACATGTTACTTATATGGGCCCACAAGATAATGCCTAGTGGTGACTAAGTTTCCAAAGAATATGCCACGTCATTGATACCTAGTGGTCGCTAGGTTCCCACATAATACTCCAAGTTGTTTATACCTAGTTGTCACTAGGTTCCCTTGAATACGCCGAGTCATTGATACCTAACAATTGCTAGGTTCCCATTAAATATTGCAAGTCATTGATACCTAGCAGTCGTTAGGTTCCCACAAAATACAAGTTGTTGATATCTAGTGATCACTATATTCCCACACATTGTGATAATTTCTTCGTACCTACCAGTTGCCAGGTTCATGTTAGAGGTCTAGATTACACCTTAGCTGGGCAAGGGATTGTTCAGGGCCTCTGCCCAAATCTAGCTCAACATGGGACTAATCCTAAGCTATGGGTATCCTATAATAGGGTTAGAACTCTAAGATTTTTAACGAGGCTAGTTCCTCATATGCATCATTTTAGCTCACTTCCATTATTAAAACCTATTAATGACTAGGGAAAAGGGAAACAAAGATAACATGAAAAGGAAACCTAAGCTAAAGATGGTGATGCACCTAAATGATCACTGATCCACTTTGTCAGAATCTTAAAACACTAATGAAACAAGTACAAGACTAGATCTAGGACTCCAAATATCTGTCATACATCAGTATTTCATGCAGAGATTTACCAAATGATCAAAAGTTGAGGGAAATGGTGGAGAGGTCTAATGCAAGACACTAACTAGGCAATGTATCCACATACTGGCTTTAATCAAAATGGCATTTGAACACTATACATAACCTACATAACAAGATGATTACTAACTAGGTGAGATCAAGACTTGACAAGGGAGAAAAACGCTACCACATATGCAAATCAATTGACATGAACACACTAGATAAGCATAATGAAATATGAAATATAGTCTTCTATTCATTTCAAGAGGTTACAAGCTCCATCTTGGTAGAGTTTAGTCATGCCCAAGAGAGAGAATAGAGGGATCATTTTTTAGGCTCAAAAGCCTCTATATATAGCAGAAATGGAGAGAGAGAGAGATGGGAACAATGCATGGAAGAGTGGAGAAGGGGTTGTGATGGTCAATAATTCCAGTGTAAGCAATCAAGAATGGTCATACAATCCTCTTTGAGTTCCTCTTCATTAATGACTTTTACTGTAAGGATAAAATCTTTATATCCATGGTCCTAAAACAATCATGATTAAGTCTGCTTTGGGCAGTTGTTTGTCGAGAGTATGGTTCGAGACACTCCTCCATTAATTACATATTTTTGCTTTTGCTTTGAATTGTGAACATGGGCCTCCTATAAATTGAAAACCAATTTAAATTTTTGGTTTTTCTATAGTTTTTATGTTGATGATGCTCTACTCGATGTTTGGTCCTATTTTGTTAACAAGTTATTGACCTTTGATCTACGTTAAGTCTAAAAGTTCTATTCTATCTCTAAAGATCTCTACTAGAAATTCTCGATCCCATTGGTTTAACCTTGATCCTATTTGGACCTGGCTCCTTTATATTTTCTTTACCCAAGTCAAAAATTTGCCCCTTCAACCTTCATTGAAAGCCCTAGGGTTGTCCTTGTTTAATTGGCTATTAAAATCGACTCAGATTATTGACTCATTGACTCATCTCGCATCATCAATATTGATATGTATGATCAAGTGAGAGCTATAAATCTTTCCCTTGACTTGTTAATCTCTATCTGAGCTGGTACCACTTGGTAGCCTCACATTTGCACTTAGGATCCACTGTCAATCTATCTACTTATGTGCTTGTGCCATGTGGTGGCCTCTAAGCTCCTTGACCTTTTGACTTACTCGCATGCTATTAGATCTAAATCCATGATTAAACATGAGCCATTGATTTGTTTTGGCCCATTAAACTATTAGTCATCATTTATCGTTGATCTTCTGTATGAAAGAACATCAATCATTGATCTTTCTATTTGAATTCTAATGGCTATTTCCTAGGGCTTAAATTTGGCATTTGCATGCCTGTCTTTGACACCCACGTGAATGTATTTGACATCTATCTGATCGTCAATGATATATTTGAACTTCAATGGTTATTTGCTATGGCTTGAATTTGACATTTATGTGACCTTCAAATGACATATATGCGACCATCAATGACATCTCCGAGTCCGCCACACTTTGAACTCAAATGACTAATTATTGAGCTTGATTTTGACACTTATGTGAATGTCATACTTGTTGGATCAACTTTGAAGGCTTTGATCAAACAACTTCCACAAAATAATTCTATCAGAGCTTTTACATCGGGCATATTATTACAAGCTTTGTGCCAAGACATTTCTTCTGAAAGAATTAGTCTTTAGGACTTTTGTGCAGACAAAATGTCCAAAAGAAATTGATATTTAGGGAAATTATCGTGGGACAATTTTCTTGAAAGAATTTATACTTTGCTTTTTTGCGAGACATTTTTTTCAAAATAATTTAGGTCGTCAAGCTTTTTGCTGTGGACAAAACATATGAAAGAAATTTGGGTCTTCAAGAATTTTGTTTCGTAAAAAATGTCTTAAACAATTCCCTATACTTACCCAAAAAACCCAAAACAATTATTCTGAAATAATTATGCCTTTAGAACTTATGCTTGCGGACAACTTCCTTTGGGCTTTTTGCAAAGACAAGAAACCCGAAAACCCAAGAATAATTCTAGTACTTAACCAAAAATTGAAATATTTCCTAAGTTATGACCAAGCTTTTAAGCTCGTAGGATCTTTTGGACATGTTCTCAAAATTGTTGCTTGATCCTTGAAGGCTCAAATGAACTCTAAAGGCATACACAAACCTATTCCATGATCCTTGATTGTATTGACCCCATGAAGACTTGTAATCCAACCTGTTCTTACAATCTTAGCCCCTTCTCTAAGCCCTTTGATCCACTACTTCATTAGGAACTTTGATCATCCTCTCTGTCTAGGCAAAACCCTGGTATATGGGCCAAAATGGCCAATAGTTCCCAAATATTATGATAAGTCCTTCATACCTAGCATTCACTAGGTTCCCAAAGATCTTGACAAGTCATTCATACCTAGTTATAACTAGGTTCATTAATGAATATGATATGCAAGTTTTTATTTGCTAACATCCCCACTAAATCTTGACATGGAGGAACCATATAAGATGATCCCAACAAGTTGCTCATGCCTAGTAGTCACTAGGTTCCTAGAGATCTCAACTTATCATTGATACCTAACGGTTGTTAGGTTCTTCAAGGAATATGATAGACAAAAATTTCCTTGTTAGCATCCCTCCTAAATCCATACATGGAGGAAACACAAAAGATATCATATGCTAACATCTCCCCTTGATTGTAGTTTCCTAAATCTTGAGCATGTTCCACAAGTATACAAACTTAACTAACTCCACCATCTATGAAAAAATATGCCACATATATTATGACTTACATTAATTGAGATTAATCAATCCATCATTTCTTATGTAATGAAAAAACCACTCCTCATGTGACCTCTAACATCAATGAATACATTCTTTATTGGATATGTGAACATTAATGAATCCTCTCTTCATTGGATACCTCTGTCATCAATGAATAAATTTTTCATTGGAAACCTGAACATCAATAAATCCACCCTTCATTGGATACCTATGTCATCAATGAAGCAATTCTTCATTTGATACCTAAACATAAATGAAGCAACCCTTCATTGGATACGTTTGTCATCAATGAATCAATTCTTCATTAGAAACTTGAACATAAATGAAGCAACTCTTGATTGGATACTATTGTCATCAATGAAGAAATCATTCATTGGATACTTGAACATTAACAAAACAACTCTTCATTGGATAACTATGTCATTAATGAAGCCATTGTTTATTGAATACCTCTATCTTCAATGAAACCACTCTTGATTGGATACCTTAATAATCAATAAAGCAAAATCTACATTGGATACCTGAAATGCCAATGAAGCCATTCTTCATTGGATACCTCAATCATCAATGAAGCCTCTCTTCGTTAGATACCTCAAGATCAATAATTATGCCGAGAAATTAGAGCAATCTACCTTCCTTGTTTATATAAATACATCCCATCCATATTTTGGCCTCACATCACATCTATTACCACCTACCAAACATATAAAAGGAATAATCAATAATGATATCTAAATGGATCAATGTATTCCCTTCTCATTTTCTCTCTTAGCCAAGGATAAACTACACCATCATTCCTCCTCCTATACTTTCAACTATCATAGCCAAATCCATAGTGATCACCATATCTTTAAGAACTTGTACATGTCATGAATTGAGGCTAATAATTCCCCCTATATCCTCCAAAATATTAATTATGAGTCCCATAATAATCCCTCTCCATAAATGAATCAAAGTTCTTGAATTGTCTCCTCTTCTCATCTCTTCTCTTTTTAAAGTAATTCCTCAAAAGATGTCATGTCTTGCCATAATAGAAGCACACATTTTCTTCTTCCTCTCCTTGCTACTATCATGAGATACATTTGAAAAATATTCATTTTCAAAGGAATCCTTCAAAAATCTATGGTGATTAGAATCCACCAAATAACCAATTCTTTCTCTCACCCATGTGAAAACTACCTCAATAGGAAGAACAATATCTTGGCCATTATTTCTAAGTCCACCACTTGTATAACTAATTTTTTTAAGTAACTTTGATTTAATTCCTTTTGTGTGCTTCTCAAATTCTCTAATCTTAGGATAATGAGACCCTTCACCAACACGATCTTCATCAATGTGATCAACATGATAATTAATGACATGAACATCAACAAGATGATCAATAACGTGGTCAATATTACCATCACTAACACAAACATTCTCATCATAAAATGATACAATAGGATCATCAATGGCATTAGAAACATCAACAAACTCAAAGTCAATAAAAGTATAACCATTAACACACTAGTTTGCATGCTTCTTAGAGTCTTTGTTCTTCTTCCTTAACTGGATGATCTCCCTTTGAAATTCATGAATTGAGTTCCCTCAATCTCTTATTTTATTTTATACATTGAACATAATCATCCTCAAATAATTTATTGTTGTACAATTTCTTCAACTTATGCCACATCTCATTAAGCACATACATCCCATCAAAATAACAACAAAGCTTGGGTGCAATATTGATCAATATCCTTCTGACCACTTATTCTTTCCTAGTGAAGTAGCAATTATCTTTTTCTTTGTTAGAAGGAACCTTTTCAACCCCTAAAATTTTTTTCCATAAGCCCATAGTACTCAATACATGTTTCATATATGACTCCCAATCCTTGAAATTGTGTCTGTCAAACACAAGAACCCCAAAATTTACCTCCGTATTCGAACAAACACCTAAGCCAATTTCAAAATGAACTCGACCTCCTCTTCAAAAAATACAAAGAACAAACCCAACCTAATTTTTGATGAGATTTATGAAAAAGTAAAAAATATTGTATTTTTTTTTTAAATGTGACTTGGAAAGGGATTTTATTGAAAACACTAAACTCTAAATAACTCAGTAAAAAACAAGTCACAAAAGTCTAAAAATTGGACTATAGATTCTTTACATGAATCTTCAACTTCCTTGGAAAATTCACTAAAAAATTGCAATAATTTGTGAGATAAGAGCAATTTTTTAAATTTATCCCTAATATTATGGTTTAAACTTCAATTGCTCATAATTCCCTCATACCACTCAAATTTTTGAAAAATGGCCACTTTTTGGAAAGCTCTCAAAGTCTGATTTCCAATAGAGTAAGAGTCATCTCAATTTGATGCCTATGTGAAGATGATGATCCTCAATTTTCTTGGATGATGCCCTTGTCCTCTAGTTTCTTCTTAGTTTGGGTAGATTAGAATCCTCCTCATTATCTTCACTCTTAGTGCTTTATTCAAATTTTCCAAGATCAAACCATCGACTCTGATACCATATTAAAAACACTATATATTAGAAAATAACATGCAAAGATAAACAAGTAAGAAGATAAAGGAGATGTCAAAAGATACCTTTGATCACTTGAATAATCTAAATTTACTTGAAAATTTTCATCATAAAAGATTTAATTAAATAATAATCTATGAGTGGATAAACCCCAAATCTCCATAGAGGTCGACCATGCAAATACCATCAATTATTATATTCCCAAATATTTGGTTATAACATGTTATTCATATGGGCCTACCTGAAACTCATATGGGCCCACAAGTAAATACCTAGCAATTGCTAAGCTCCCAAAGAATAGACCAAGTCACTAATACCTAGTAATCACTAGGTGAATACTCAAAGTTGTTGATGTCTATTAGTTATTAGGTTCCTACATAATACACCAAAATTTTTATATCTATTAGTCTCTAGGTTCTCATAGAATACTATAAGTAGTTGATACCCATCAGTCGCTAGTTTTCCACATAATACAAGTCATTGATACCTGGTTGTCACTAGGTTCCCACATATTTTGATAGGTCCTTCATACCTTGTTGTCATTAGGTTGCTAAATATTCTATAAAGTCCTTCATACCTATTGGCTACTAGGTTCCCAAGATCTTGACAAGTCATTCAAACCTAGTGATTGTTAGGTTCCTTGAGAATATGACATTGTAGGGTTTTCCTTACCAACATAATTGTTAAAAACTCATGAACATTATAGTCTACCACCAAATCCAACCTGATATTTTAGAATGCCCATTGGCACAATTATAATTTATTCACTTAAACTCTCAAGTAAGTGTAGACACCTAAAAATACCCCTTATGTATTTATTATTCGCTAAATTATATGATTTTAGGGAATTTGTGTACTTGTTAATTATTAGTCTAAATTAGGCATTATTGACCCATTTTGTGGGTTGTCTTCATGCCTCCCCATCTTCTCTCCCCCATTTTTCCTTCTCTCTTTATGTTTCTAACAATTTTTCGCTTTTACATTCAAAAGGAATAAGAAACTAAAGGAAATGGTCTAGGGTTTGTACGTACCGGGATGAAGTTTGTGCATCGTTATCCAGACGATTGAAGGGACTCCTCTTTGGCTGTGGAGGATGACACCTATAGAAGAAAGAGACTCAAACAAAGAGGTTGTTAGATAGATAGATGGTGGGTTGCCAAGCAAAAGCTTGATCCCAAAAGTGCAAAGACTTCCTTGAGGGATGGCAATCCACTAGTTGATAAAAAGAATGTCTGATAAAGGAAAGAAATGGTGAAAGACTAAACAAAAGAAATAAAGATAAAGCTTACCTATATTCTGCTATCGGTCTTCCAGAGTCACCGACGTCAGTTAGTCTGTCGGCATCGGTTGGTCAATTCGCCAACTTCGGTTAGTCTGCCGACGTCGGTAGGGGCAGTGGGCCTGGTGGCCGGTGTCGGTCAGGGTAATGGCCTTGGATAGGGTCTAGATGGGTTTATGGTCTGCAGAATGGTCTAAAAGTTTGTTTGGATGGTCTGAGAGTCTTTACAGGGTTTGTGCTGGGTTTGCAGGGAGAGAGTGTGGCTGAAAAAGGGATAAGGACATGGGGAAGGCTTCTCAACCTTTTCGGGAAGAAGTCAAGTCTGGTCTGGGTGATAGCCGAGTCTGGTTCATAGCATTTAGAAGTAGTAAATGGGGACTGATTATCAAAGCATTCTGAAATACTGAGATGAAACAAAAGCAAAATACTTACCTCTTGCCTGCTAAAGAAGAAGTGTAGGAAACTTGTTGCTGATGCTACTGATGTAGAAGACTACCTGCAGAGTGGAGTGACTGATGCAAAGTACCTGTACCCTGTGATGTTTGCTGTGCATTTGGGAGAGAGGGAGTGAGAGAGGTCCGAAGACTGGAAGGTTGGCTAATCAAAATATTGGAAAATGATCGACGGATTGAAAGATTGGAAAAAGATTGAAGGATTGGCAGATCCGCATTTCAGACGCAAAAATGCAATTTTGAAGGCAATCGACGTTGGCAATACCGTCGACATCGGCCGACTACTGACTGACGTTGGCAGCCAAAGAATAGGAAAAAGGGCTAAAAATAGCCTTTTGTTCGTTCTTCCATCTGCCGAGGTCAGCTGGTCGTGGGAAAATGGTTAAAGGCAGGTTAAATGAGCGCGAGAGGATGAGTGGGAGGAATGAAATGGGGGTTAAGCAATTAATACTTGGCATGGGGTGATGAAGGGATCCAAGGAGAGGTATCCAAGGTGGGGTGAGGTGTCAAGGAGAGAGAGAGAGAGAGGGAATTATTAATTTAAAATAGATAATTATTTTAAATTAATAAGACAGGTTAGGAGTGTTGAAGTGGAAAGGGACTAAGGGGGAGTCAACCAAGGGATAGACACGATTTCAGTGTCTACATTTGCCCATTTTTGTCTTGTTGGTTGTTCTTGATGAACTGTAAGACAAAAATAGGAGTAAGCTACCCTAGGTATGGGATGAGGTGTTCCCCCCTCAAAGCGAGAGTTGAGGGAAGGGAACCTGAGATAGAGTGTCGATTTGACAGAGAGATTGATGGGTATGGTGAAGATGGAGTGTGAATGTTGCAATAGTTGAGATTGTGTGCATACCACTTCATGAGATGGTCAGGTCAAATTATTGTAGGTCAAGGGTCGAGGAGTGCCAAAATTGAAATAACTGGGCCCCAGCATTTAGTCGTAGCTGATTGGGTTATACGATCCAAGCTGTAGCTCCAATGGTCATCGTGTTATAGGTATCTCAGGCTCAAGAAGTGCTCCTGGAAACACAAAAAAGTCACAAGTAGTGGGGATCAACTTGCTTGTGATCCAATACTTATGAGGGTCAAAATGCAGGTTGCGGACAATTTTGCTAACCATTCGTGAGGTAGCATACATGCAAAAATAACCAAGGCAACATTATCTTGGAAGTGGTCGTGGTCTGAGGAGATAAGCGCGATCTCCAAGGTCATTGGTCAAGGTGAGGCTGAGATAGATAGTTGGTCCGTTAGATGGACGGATGAAGGAATGACATGTGACAAAGGAATGGCTGAGCTAACCTCAGAAGACTTCATGTCATCTGAGTGTTGCCTACATAGCCCCGATGTGAAGGGCCTCAGGCCAATGTAGTTCTCCCCAAAGGGAGGAAGGGTCAAAGTTGGTTGATGATTGATTTGGACTAGGTTAAGTCATGGTCGAAGGTAATATGGTTTGTTCATCAGATAGACGAATAAATGGATGTGGCCGAGCTAACCCCAGAAGACGCCATGTCATCTGAGTGTTGCCTACATAGCCCTAAGTGTAAGGGCCTCAGACCAATGTAGTTCGAGTGGGAGGTTAAAGTGGTCAATAGGTTGGTTTGGTCATGTGTTGAAATGATGAGGATAAGATGATGTTACAGCCTTTTCCATATTGTGTGATGGTGTATTCTGTAACATTGGTTGTGTGGTCTTTCATCCCTTAGCAATTTTCCATATTAGTAATTGTGTATGCTAAAAAAATGAATTGAGATGATTTATGCTTCAGCAAATAATGGTTTATGCTTGACATAAATTGGGTGGTTGATAGTTTCCATGTGTATTGGTTTCCATAGAAACTATGTGAAATGGACTATGACATGTGACAGGTCTGAACATTTTTGGTTTGATTTGGTTTGGTTGGCAAATGATTTGGTTGAATGTGACCAAAGTGTGGAGGAAGTGAAAGGCATTTTTGCCCCTTCATTGACGAGGACCATAATAATAGCATAGGTAGGGGGTTTTAGAAACAAAAGCCCTGTTCATGCATCACATCGTTGACCATTGGTTGTGTTAGAGAAGTAATCGAATCACTTTGACATTAAAATGAGCTCGAAGTCCCTTGAGTAGGTGATGTGATATATGAGGATAGGGTAACCCCTTTTAGTAGGGTAACTTTGCCCCTTTTTATAGGAGACCCTGAGATGACTACAAGCCAAGTCCATGACCCTTTTTTTTTTGGCAGACTGATCAATGCGAAAAGTCTACATAGAGATGTCATTTTGCTTGATGGTCATATGTGAAGCTGCTCGATGCGGGAAGCTTCTAAAAGAGTGCTGTTTGTAGCAAGATTTAGTCATAGCCATCCTTCGAGGGAGTGGTCTATATTTTTTGCTTTATTTATATATAAGGGCTTTGAATAGCTGACCTTCGAGGGAGTAGTCTATTAGCTACAACAATGATAGTAAAACTATCCTTTGAGGGAGCAGTCTGCATTTAGAGTTTGTGATCTTTTGATATTTTGACATCTCAATTTATTTTTGACAAATTTTTGAGTCATGGACAAGACTATAGAAGTTTAAGGACTCCCTTTTATTAGGACAAAGCATGCATACTTTATAAAAGGGTTACATAGGATTTGTTTTAGGGAAACAGGGTTGAAAGGAATAAGGATTAAAAGGACAGGGATTGCTCAAGCAACGAGCTCAAGTTAAATGTCAAGTGAACGAATACTCGACTAACAGTACAATGGTCACAGATGTAAGGCATTAAGGGGCTCAGGTTTTGGTAGACGATAAGTCCCTGATCTATGCTTGTGCGTGATGATGTAAGGTCTGAGCCAATTAGGAACAAACTTACCTCATTTACTTCTTTCCACATTGGTCACGTGTTGGTTGATTAAGAAGTTGGTTGATATATTGTTGGCATGTTTGGCTGGTTGATGCTTGGTTGAGGTTTGGTCGATGCTTGGTTGAGGCTTGGTCGAGGCTTGGTTGATGATATTTGGTCAATGCTTAGTCGAGGCTTGGTCGAGGCTTGGTTGAATGTTTGGTCGAGACTTGGTCAATGGTCAATTGAATGTTTGGTCGAGGCTTGGTCGATTGATATTTGGTCGTTGATTGGTCGAGACTGGTTGATATTTGGTCGAAGACTGGTTGAGGTCATGATTAAAAGGTTGGTTGATGCTTGGTCGAGGTCAGGTTAAGGCTTGGTTGAGGCTGGTCGAGGCTTGGTTGATGATTAGTCGAGGCTTAGTCAATGGTCAGAATAGTCAGTATAAGGTTGAATTCCCCCAGTTACTAGGGAGAATGTTTGATAGATTTAGTTTGAGAGGGCGAGATCCTAATCTGCCAGATTGGAGGCAGGAATCTCAAAATCACTAATGGTGATGGAGGCAAGGGTTGGTAATGATTTGATTAAAGTGGCTAGTGGTTGGGGGTCATCAGGTTGGACCTCAATTGATTGTAAGGCTTTGATCAAGGTTTGATGATGCTGTGGAGAGCTTTATATGAGATCATACAAAGACACCTTCACAGGGGTCATGTGGTGAGGTTGTTTCACCACGAAGTCAGGAATTATCTTTGAGGATGCTGGTCGAGATGTGCCCAAGACAGTAATCTTGGGTTTTGGTTGTGGTGAGGGCTTGGTAGATGGGGATGTCCAAGGGATAGAAACATGTCTTTTCCCTTTATCCTTTTGGGTTGGTGGGCTAGTGGTTAAGTTGACTGTGTTGATTTTGAATAATGGGGTTAAAGGTGGTGGAGGGACCATAGTCTGGTGTTGAGATCCCGATTTAGGTGATGATGTTTGTGAGGCATGTGATGGTGTCAAAGATTTGGCAAAGGGGTAGTCAAGAGGATCCTTGATGAGAAGGGTATCCTTTTTTGGTGTTGACGAATGACAGCTTTAAGAGCATAACAACGCTCAGTGTCATGTCCTGATGTGCGATGATAGTGACAAAATTTAGTGTTGTCAAACCAAGATGGTCTTGATCCGAGAGTTGATGAGTGTGAAGGTGAGGAGGTTTGGGAGGCATGGGACGGTGTTGAAGCTTTGTTGATAATATGGTCAAGAAGAAGGGTGTGTTTCTCCAAGCATTGGCGAATGACAACCTTGAGGGCACAACAATGCTCAGTGTCATGTCCCAGCATGCGATGATACGCACAAACTTTAGTGTCATCCAACTAGGGCAGTTTTGGTTTGAGAGATTGGTATGGTTTAAGAGGTGGAAGACTAATGCGAGAAGACTGCAACACTTGTCGTAACAACAAGGCATAAGAACCTGCTAATGGGTCTACACATTTTGTTGCATTAGGGGTTGATGACTTTTGTTTTGGAGGCGTAGGAGGCATTAGTCATTTTGGAGGAAATATATGTTTAATGGGTAAAGGGGATAATGGAGGCAATTTGCCTCTATGAGGTGTTGGAGTAGGAAGCACTCCTATTAAGGTGGATGGATGTGGGCCCAAAATAGAGGGTAATGATGAAGGTGGGGGAGGACTTCTCTGATGTGGTTTAGTGGCCTTCTTTGGTTTGATTTGAGGGCCACTATTGTGCGAGGCAAGATTAGATATGGGGCGAACACCAAGAGACTTAATCTCTTTTGGCATGGTGGATGCCTGCATGGGTTTGGGTTCAGATGTGGATGGAGGTGAGTGAGATGTAGCGATCTCAGGCAAGAGGCAAGAGAAAACCGTCACTGGGTCTTCCTCAATTGAAGTGGGTGAAGAGACAGGTTCTTCTCTTGGTGGAGAAGAAATTGGAGAATGTGACTCTTCAAGAGGATAAAGGGCAGGGATGATGATGCATTCTACTTGTAGTTGAGGAGTAGGAAGGGTATGGTCCTCTATTAGTAGGAGGAAGGATGAAGGTGGGGCTAATGGCATTGGTATGGTCGAAGCATCCTCTAATATAAGAGAGGTCGATGGAGAACTAATAGGAGAAGAAGGTTCTTCTACCTGTGATGGACGAATAGAAGAAGAAAGCTCTTCTACCTGTGGAGGAGGTTGGTCAGGGACAAGAGGCGAGACCGTGTTGACTGTGCGTATATTACGCTTTTGGGAGTCATCGGTCATGGTCTGCATGTTATTTTGGCTAGGGAGATGGTTAAGAAAAGGTTGTTTAAAGATGTCAATGTTTTGATTGGGTGGCGCATTCGGGTTATCCAAAACAAGATCTCCCTTATCTATCATGTCTTGGACAATGTTCTTGAAGGTTCGACAGTTGTTTATGTCATGGCCTTGGACACGGTGATAGTGACAGAAGTCATTTTCCCTGTACCATGTAGGGATGGCTTTTGAAGGGTTGAATTGAGGTGGTCAGATTAGAGGGAGATTGAGGACCCCCTGCTTGATGAGTTTTTCCAACATAGAAGCATATGATTCTCCTAGTGGAGTGTGTTTATACTGTATGTACCATTGTTGGAATTGTTTTGTGATGCTTTGTGATGTTGAAGGTTGAGGTTGGTCGGTTATTGTCAAGGATGGTGATCTAATGACCACAGTGTTTGCCACTCCTTTAGACTTGGAGTGGGAAGAAGAAGGTCTGGAAGAAGAAGGGTCATTGGTTTTTGCATTAGTATTACGCAATTTGACCCTATTTTCTTCAATAGTGCAGAGTTCAAGCTTTCAGGCCATGTTGAAAGCTTCATCAAAAGTGCGAAATGTTTGAACCCGCAAGGTGGATGAGATGTGCATGGCACATGCTCGAGAAAAGAGCTTGATGAGCTCATGTTGAGGTAAAGGGAAGGAGAGTTAGTTGATTAAGCCTCTCCAACGGGCGACGAAATCAGCTATTGATTCATCGTCAAATTACTTGATAGAGTATAGGTCTGTGATTGAGACCTTCTTGGTGATATTGATTGAAAAGTGGTCGAGAAATAATTGGGTGAGTTGAGTGAATGAAAAGAGAGAGTGACTGGTAAGAGAGTTGTATCAATCAAGGGCAGGGCCAGAAAGTGACATGGGGAATGTGCGTAGCAGTAACGCATCATCAGGGGCTATGAGATAACAAGCATGTCTAAATGCTCGTAGGTGTTGCTATGGGTCTTCCTTACTCTGGAAGTGAGTAAACTTAGGAAGTTCCCACTGACTAGGATACAGTCAGATTAGGATGGAGGGATGGATGGGTTCGTTGCAAATTTGGTCATATGAAAGGACATTTCTTGAACCAGAAATGGAAGCCTCAAGATTAGACATTTTGTCCATCAGCATCTTGATGAGATCAGTTGATGGATTGGTAGATGGGGCGCCCCCTAGGTTGTAAGGTGCTTTGAAGGTGCTAAAAGAGGCGTATGACGTAGTCGGTTGCGCTTGTATAGGTGCAACATATTGATAACTAGTCATTGGGATAGATGTGGAAGCCAGGGGTGGTTGTGCCATGGAGTTAGAGGGCACAAATTGAATAGGGGCTGCCAAAGGTGGTTGAGGGGTGGCAGCACTGGTTGAAGGGTAGGTAGTTACTCTTGTGTTGATAGGGGCAAGAGTGGCGGGATGGAGATAACTAGATTTTGGAAAGGGGTAAAATTTTGTTGAATAGTCTGTGGTTGATGGGGGTATGAAGCCCCAATAAAAGTGGGCCTAGAGATAGAAGGAGAAGCCACACTTAGAAGATTAGTCATGGTCAGGTTGATGGTTGAAGCAAAGGGCGGAGTGGTCATGGGTTGGGTAGCAGACGTTGTCGATATCATTGCCGCTTCAGTTAAGGAGGTTGGCATCCCATAGACTAGGTTGCCTGAAGAGTCTCGCGTTTGGCTTCTCATGAGATAATGTTGAAGGGCCTTGACATTGAGGTCAAGGAACCTTTTGAAGTCTTGATCCCCTTTGGGGACAATAGATGGTTGGGTCGGGGCTGGTCGAGGAGGAGTTCGTTCAGTCTCTGAATGATACTCCATTAAAGGACTAGTCATGGAAGGCGAAGGCAGAAGCGGTTGTTGCCTTGCGTGGTCAAGAAGAGTTTTGGTTTGACTACGTGTCAAAACCATTCAAGGCAAAAAGGTTCAGGTTCTAAAAACTATGTTTTTCAGTCTCAAAAAACCAGAATGGGTGTTGGACAACAAGAAAGTCAGGTTTTAAGCTTGCTGTTTGATAAGAGGATTTTTGGATAGTGACCGACGTCGGTTTAAAAACTGATGTCAGTGAAATAGATTGCCGATGTCGGTTAGATAACTGATGCCGACGAAGAAAGGTGCCGATGTCGGTGGAAAAATTGATGTCGGTTACTGTGTTTTCCAGAAACTCAGAAAATTTGAAAGTTTTTGGAAAAAAAGAAGAAAACGTCCTCACTAGCTCAAAAAACTAGATAAAACAGAGAAGAAGATGAAGACAGACAGACCCTAAGCATTAAATCCTAAGAATCAACTTTTAGAATCATGTTAGCTTATGCCTTAGAGTGTGTTTGGGAAGTTGGCTTTTAGAATGGGTCCTAGAAGAAGCAGTCTAAGGCTGGTTTCAGGGTAGTTTCGGTGCTCAAGAGTTTGTGTTAGGTTTCGTACATGGCCTAGTGCTAAGGAGCGAGCTCCCCTCACTTCACGAGCCCAGTGATAAGCTGGTCTCACTTAGCCAGTATATACTTCCCCTAGAGATTATCCTCTATCAGAGAACAGAGTGGGCTTTCCCCTTGGTAGTGAAGTCCAAGTGGGATTGTCGGGACGGGTAAGGTATCTGCTAGGTGATGAAATCCTAGTCGGACCTTGTCTCAGGTGTGTTTAGATGTTTGATTTTGTGTAAGTGGTTTGGATGTGTAACATAAGTGGACTACGCTTTATTCACGATGCATTTTTAATTACTAGATGTGAGAGCTAAATGTGCATTTCAAGCAGAAATGAGATGCAACAGATTTCAAGCCCTAATAGAAATGTGTGTTCGGATGCAGACAAGTATGGAAAAGGTGAAGAGTATGACTTTACTACTCTAGATGCAAGAAAAGAAAGAAAAAGAATGATTCTTTTTAACTTTGCTGATGGTGTCTTTCGGAAGAGATAGAAGAAAAGAGTGCAAGAAGAGACCTAATGCACCTATATGAAAAGTTTGCTTTTAGAAGAAAAAGTATGAACCCAAGGAGAATTCCTAGGGTCCCACCGAGTGTGCCAGAATTTTTCTAACAATTTTTTGCTTTTACATTCAAAAGGAATAAGAAACTAAAGGAAATGGTCTAGGGTTTGTACGTACTCGAATGAAGTTTGCGCACCGTTATCCAGACGATTGAAGGGACTCCTCTTTGGCTATGGAGGATGACACCTGTAGAAGAAAGAGACTCAAACAAAGAGGTTGTTAGATAGATGGATGGTGGGATGCCAAGCAAAAGCTTGATCCCAGAAGTGCAAAGACTTCCTTGAGGGATGACAGTCCACTAGTTGATAAAAAGAATGTCTGATAAAGGAAAGAAATGGTGAAAGACTAAACAAAAGAAATAAAGATAAAGCTTACCTGTATTCTGCTGTCTGTCTTCCACAGTCACTGACATCGATTAGTCTGTCGACGTCAGTTGGTCAAGTCACCGACGCCAGTTAGTCTGTCGACGTCAGTTGGTCAAGTCACCGATGTCAGTTAGTCTGTCGACGTTGATAGGGGCAGTAGGCCTAGTGGCCAGCGTCGGTTGGGGCAATGGCCTTGGACAGGGTATGGATGGGTTTATGGTCTACAAAATGGTCTGAAAGTCTATTTGGATGGTCTGAGAGTCTTTGCAGGGTTTGTGCTAGGTTTGTAGGGCAAAGAGTGTGGCTGAAAAAGGGATAAGGACGTGGGGAAGGCCTCTCAGCCTTTCTGGGAAGAAGTCAAGTTTGGTCTGGGTGATAGCTGAGTCTGGTTCATAGCATTTAGAAGTAGCAAATGGGAACTGATTATCAAAGCATTCTGAAATATTGAGATGAAACAAAAGCAGAATACTTACCTCTTGCCTGCTGAAGAAGTGTAGGAAATCTGTTGCTGATGTAGAAGACTACCTGCAGAGTGGAGTGATTGATGCAGAGTACCTATACCCTGTGATGCTTGCTATGCATTTGGGAGAGAGGGAGCGAGAGAGGTCTGAAGACTAGAAGGTTGGCTGATTGAAAGATTGGAAAATGATCGGCGGATTGAAAGATTGGAAAAAGATTGAAGGATTGGTGGATCCGCATTTCGGACGTAGAAATGCAGTTTTGAAGGCAACTGACGCCGGCAATACTGCCGACGTCGGCCAACTACTGACCGATGTCGGCAACCAAAGAATAGGAAAAAGGGCTAAAAATAGCCTTTTGTCCATTCTTCCATCTGCCGAGGTCAGCTGGTCATGGGAAAACGGTCGAAGGCGGGTTAAATGAGCGCAAGAGGATGAGTGGGAGGAATGAAATGGGGGTTAAGCAATTAATACTTGGCATGGGGTGATGAAGGGATCCAAGGAGAGGTATCCAAGGTGGGGTGAGGTGTCAAGGAGAGAGAGAGAGAGAGAGAGAGAGAGAGAGAGAGAGAGAGAGAGAGAGAGAGAGAGAGAGAGAGAGAGAGAGAGAGAGAGAGAGAGAGAGAGAGAGAGAGAGAGAGAGAGAGAGAGAGAGAGAGAGAGAGAGAGAGAGGGAATTATTAATTTAAAATAGATAATTATTTTAAATTAATAAGACATAGGTTAGGAGTGTTGAAGTGAAAAGGGACTAAGGGGGAGTTGACCAAGGGATAGACACGATTTCGGTGTCTACACTTTGTCTCAATTATCTAAGCCAATTCATAACATGCCCTAATAGTCTAAATAGTTTATAATGTTAGTCCATGTTCGTAGGGTTTTTAGTGGCCCTTTTTAGTCAGGTTGCACCTGTCTTGTGTGGTCTCATCGTTTTCATTTTTAGACACTACTTTTAGTTTGCATGCCAATATGATCCTAATTTGAGTTAACTTTTTTTATAAACATACAAGTATTATAGTTCATTTGGACATATAATATCTACCAATCATTGATGAAAAACTATTAAGCATTTGCAAACATTCTAGAGGAAATAAAGTATTCATTGGAGAGATCATTAAAACACACAAATTTATGTTTAGACGAACACTATAAGACATTGGTTTGCATGTTAATGGATCTTATCTATTCATTGAGGTTTTTTGTTTAAGGCCTAAAAAATTATAAGATTGTTCAACTTTTATGTTATTTAACACAAGCCCCAAAACATTCTTTCTTTTCCCTAGGTTTGAAAATATTTTCATCCAATTAGGGCAAGAAACAAATTTTGTTTTGTAAGTGATCAAAGTTAACTAGGATATAACTAGGCTAACATAATTATCAAATTGTTTTGGGTTTTTATACATGTGTCTAATAATAACATGATAATTTGGATTATCCCAAGTGGAAGCGTATTGTCCAAAAAACTTTTCTAGTTATAAATTTCATGCATTATCTTCTAGACACTCCTAAGTACACATTTCCACTATCACCTTTTGATGACTACCATTAGATCATGAGATTAAAATTAGATAAGCCTAAACCCTACGTGTTTTCCCTACTTCTAGATTTGGAATTAATTAATTAAGCTTGATTATTATTTTGTGTGTGGTATTTAGGTTAATTAATTATAATTGAGTTTTTGTTTTGTAATTTAATGTAAATCCATATATCTATGTTACATTTTGGTGAACCCACATTGTCTTTTATGCAACTTTAGGATTTCAATTTTTTTGTGAACCCATTCTATTTTAAACCCCCTCCAAGGTTATATCTTTTTATATTGTGCGATAGATATTAATCTCTTAGGGTTATTTCTTGGGAATGTTCATTTAGGGTTTTTATAAATTCTTAATTTATTGTGCTTTTCCCTATAGGGTTAGATCTCATGCCACATAATGTCATATCTAAATTGTGTGTGTGTGTGTGTGTGTGTGTGTGTGTGTGTGTGTGTGTGTGTGTGTGTGTGTGTGTGTGTGTGTGTGTGTGTGTGTACATATACATATAATACACACCATACAAGCACCATAGGGTTTACAAAATCAATTCGAAAGCATCAACTTAGGATTCAAAATCAAGTATAGGGAAGTTAGAGTTATTAGATAGAATAAACCCTTAATAGTGTGTGTGTGTGTGTGTGTGTGTGTGTGTGTGTGTGTGTGTGTGTGTGTGTGTGTGTGATGATGATGATGTAAAAGTCACATTTGTGAAATTAGATCCAATCAAATAAAGATTAAATGAAAGTATTAGCAACCATGTGTTTAATTTAAAAAATATAGCTTCCAAAAGGACTTATCAAACACCAAATAGAGAACATACAAGTATTTTTGTCAATAGTTTTCTTTCAATCATTAAGGACAAAGTGGTCTTCAACACTTATCAATATTTTGATGAATGTGTTTATGTTCTTAAAGAATTTTAAGTCAAAAATTTAGATGCAAATACGATTAATTATGGGCTAAATATTCCAGCCTCTAATGGCCCTAAGTTTCCAAACAAGACTATTTTTAAAACTTGAAGCAATGAGAATGATTTTCAACTTAGGAGTGATACTAAGAATGTGGTCATTGTTATAGAACAACTATCTAGAAAGTTTGTATCAACTTAACAAAAGGAGAGTAGGAAATTCAATAGGCTTAGTGAAAGTCCACAAAATATCTTAAAAAATACTAGTTGAATGTAGCATGATCACTTTGGCTCAACCAACTAGAGAATTTGATCTAAAAACTGAAAATGCAAGTGTCACAAAATTGAATAACACTTGTCGCTTTTCTAAGATCTAATAATTTCTTGACTTTTCCATTTGATTTTTAATGATGAAATAAAAACCAGAATTATAATGAAGATCAAAATTAAAATAAATAATAGGGAAAATCAGAAAAATTTACCAGTAAATTGATAACGGAGTTCAGTTTTAATAGCTTACGTCTTTGGGTCTGTTTGAAGTGAGGACTGTTTCCATTAATTTTGTGCAACAAATGGCTTACAAAATCAATAAAAGTCTTAAATTCACCTTCTCTGATTTCTACTTGCCTGTAAAAATATCTCCCAGACCTGAAAATATTGGCCCAAGACCGTACAAGGCTTAGTTAATTATATAACCTTCTTAAAACTTTTACATAATCAGCTGTCTCTCTCCCTTCAAATGGAATTTCGTTCCTTATATAATACTTTGAAGCCCATGGCTCAAGCAGTCAAAGCTTATCAATTTTGCACAATAGGTGCATAGTTCAAATCATCGGCCTTCTCTTTTGGCGCTTTGGGCTTATCTTTTTATCCCACATTGGGAGTTTGAAAACTGTTTGTATGCTTTTAAAAGTGGTCGGCCTCCTTAACAAATGCCGACGTCTCTTTTGGGGGAGACTTAGGCACATGTCTTAGCAAAATGTCTTAACTTAGTCTGCCATTAGAGATTTCGTTGGGTAAGACATGGTCTTTACGTGGCAAGGTGGTTGATGGTTTATGGCTCTGCCATGTGGTGGTTTGAAAAGTCTTATTACAAAGTGTAAAATCATTATCCCACATTGGTGGGGTTTAAGCAGGATTTGTAACTTAAATACAATGTTTAATACAATAACAAATGAAGAATAGGAGGCCAAGGCACCCTTCCACAAGAGTGTGCTGACCCACGCTGAGGGCCCCCAGTGAGTAAATAGCAGGGCCCATAGATCCTCATATGACCACCTATCAAAGATCAGAGGATAAAAACAAACACCAAACCAAATTTTTTGCACAAATTCATATTGTCATGTGTCAAATGGTTATTGGACCACTTGGCGTATTTGAACAATACCACGTCACTTTTCGACACCCGTTATTCACCTGTCGCAAGAATACTTCAGCAAGCTATATCTCGAGCATCCAGACTCTGTTTTGCATTCCAAAAGAAGCACTGGAAAGCTCTCGATGAATTCTTTGATGTGCAAATGGTTTAACCAAAATTTGAAGACTTTTAAAATAGAATGGTACATGGAGTTGCCTGGATCACTCCTCCCCACTAGGAACTTTTGGACCTCTAAAAGTTGAAATTAATTGGTAATGAGGTGAGGGTATTTCTCCCTCACCCTTTCGGCTTCCATCCATTTGGCCTTATTTGGGTGCATCCATTTTAGACCAACACAAAGATATTCAACATCACCTCTTCATGAAGTCTGCAGATTCTTATCAAGAATAGTATCTTCTTGCAATTTTGTTAGATATTCAGGAGCAAAATCATCTACAAAAGGAATGTATACACTTTCATCATGATCAATAATCATTGGAGGCTCATAAAATTTCAAATTTTCCATGTTTACAACTAAATAAATCTACATGTAAGATGGTAAATCTAATCAGAAAGCATTTGTACCAATTTTTTCCATAATCTGAAAAGGACCATATCGGATTGGTTTCAACTTTTTACCTTCACCTGTCAGTCTTTCCTTACTGATGTGAAGCCATACCATATCACCTACAACAAATTGGTGATCAATACGATGTTTGTCATGTCTGGCTTTATAGTTGGCTTGACTTTTGTCCAATTGATTACGAATAATCTGATATATGAGTTGTATTTGTTCAATGAACTTTTTAGCTTGAATGGCTTCTTTTGGTTCACCAACAACTGTATACTGTCCATAGAAAACATCTAGAGGAGATTTAGGCAAGTATCCATAACAAACTTCAATGGAGATTTCATAGTAGAACAATGAAGTGCCAGTTATATATAATGTTTTATGTAACACAATTGTTCATCCCATAACTTTGGATGTTTATTGCTATAACCCCTAAGCAAATGTACCACATTTCGGTTCACAACCTTTGTTTGCCCATTGGTTTGTGATGAAATGCAGTGCTCTTTTTTAATTTAGTGTCCATTAGTCCCCACAAAGTTGACCAAAACTCCCTAATGAATCAAGAATCCCAATCAAAAATTATTGAAGTAGGCAACCCAAAATGAATGCATACATGTTTAAAGAACAAGTGTGTAGTGCCTTCGCCATTAATTTGCTTAGTGCAAAGAATCAAAACACACATCTTTCTAAATCTATCCACAACCACATATAAATAGTCATGTTTTCTTTGTGTCATAGGCAAACCCCCCACAAAATCCATGAAGATACTTTCTCGAGGGTAAGTAGGAACAGGTAGAGGAGTGTAAAGTCCCAGTTTCTTATTCCTAGGTTTGCTTGTGGCATAAAGAGTACATCCCTTAATATATTTGGCAACATGTTCCTGCATACAGGGCTAGTAACAATACATGTTAAAATGTGTAGCAACTCCAAAATGACCAAAAATAAGAGAAGTATGTGCTTCTCTAATCATGTGCACCCTCTCATTTTGAGGAATACATAGTTTACCCAAATGATACAAAAGATCATTGTGTACATGATAGTCTAATTCTTCTACTTGTCTACTATTCATCAAGTTTTTATAGACATCCTAAAAATCAAGATCATTAACATACTATTGTTTATAACTTTCATGAGACAAAGAACCATGTTGTAAAAGAATAGATGCAACAACCATAGGAGGCATAGATAGCATATCTGCAACCTTATTCTAAATACCTTTTTTATAATTAATCACAAGATGAAATTGTTGTAAGAAACCCATCCAATGAAAATGTCTAGACTGTTGTAGTTTGGTTTGTGATTGGAGATACTATAAGGGTTGATGATCTGTATGTATTATTGTTTCTTTGCCCATTAAGTAATGTTTCCATTTTTTAAAACTTTGAACCAATGCATACAATTCCTTATCATAAGTTGGATATTTTCTTACTTCACTTGTGAAGGTTTCATAATGATAGCAAATTGGTTTCTTACCTTGCATTAAAATAGCTCCCATAGCATACTCACTTACATCCATCTTGATCTCAAATGGTTGTTTTATATCAGGAAGTGCCAAGACTGGAGCAGTACTTATATTTTCTTTCAAAGTGTCAAAGGCTTTTTGATGTTTGCCTCCCCACTGAAAGACCTGTTTCACACTTGTCAAAGAATTCAAAGGTGATGCAATATATGAAAATTGAGCAATAAACTTTCTCAAAAACTGTACTGCACCAAGAAAACTTCTAACCTCAGTTGTATTAGTGGGTGTAGGCTAGTTAACAATGACTGCCACTTTTGCAGGATCAATTTTCATTTTACCATGTCCTACAATGTAACCCAAGTATATCAAAGAGGTCTTGCCAAATTCACATTTTGACATTTTAAAATAAAGTTTTTTCTTTCATAATGCATCCATGACTTTCTTAATGTGGATCACATGCTCTTCCCAAGACTTGCTGAAAATCAATATATCATCTAAGTAAACTATGACAAAATCATCTAGGAGCTGTCTAAAAACATCATTCATCAATCTCATGAATGTAGTCGGGGCATTATACAACCCGAAAGGCATAACAAGCCATTCAAACAATCCCTATTTTGTTTTGAAGGCGGTTTTCCACACATCACCTTCATTAATTCTTACTTGATGATATCCACTTCTCAAATATAGCTTAGTGAAATAAATAACATGTTTTAATTGATCCAAAAAATCATCAATACGAGGAAGAGAGTAACGATTCTTAATAGTAATTTTGTTTAAAGCATGAAAATCAACACACATTCACCAAGTGCCATCTTTCTTTGGCACCAAAATAATCGGCGAACCAACAAGAGATGAACTTGGATGAACAATACCTCTATCCAATAGATCCATTACCTATTTTTTAATTTTCTCATTTTCCACCACTGATAACCTGTACATGCCAATGTTAGGGAGAGGAGAATCCTGCAATAGCTCAATTTCATGTTGAACTCCCCTTTTAGGAGGCAAACCCTTAAGATCCTGAAATACATCATCATAAGTAGAAATGATTTCAACCAATTCATTCTTGTGTTTAGGATCATAATTTTCAAAATCCTGAGAATATATTTTTTCCTTAGACTTAATCAACACGAGATAAAAAGTCTTGCTTGAATTAACTAGTCTTTTCATTTGCCCTGTTGTAACCAAGGAAAGACTTGTTTTAATGTGATGTGCTCTGATTATATATTCAATGCCATCCTTAACAAGCAAGTATTTATTCTTCTTTATATAAAAGAATGCTTTTCTATCATAAAGATATGGGCTTCCCAAAACAATCCCACATATGTCCAATGGGACAACATCCAACTCAACCTCATCTACAAACTTGGATGTGATGGCAAACCTTAGTCTACAAGTTTGTGAGACTTGTAGCTTCGCATTGTCACACACCTAACCTAGTGGATAAGGCTTCGGATGGGGATTGGTTTGTAAGCCTAACTTCTTAACAACAAGTCTCACAAATATGATAAGGCTTCGGATGGGGATTGGTTTGTAAGCCTAACTTTTTAATGTGATGTGCTCTGACTATATATTCAATGCCATCCTTAACAAGCAAGTATTTATTCTCCTCTCTATAAAAGATTGCTTTTCTATCATAAAGATATGGGCTTCCCAAAACAATCCCACATATGTCCAATGGGACAACATCCAACTCAACCTCATCTACGAACTTGGATGTGATGGAAAACCTTAGTCTACAAGTTTGTGAGACTTGTAGCTTTGCATTGTCACACACCCAACCTAGTGGATAAGGCTTTGGATGGGGATTGGTTTGTAAGCCTAACTTCTTAACAAACTCTTCATAAAATAAATTTGCTTGTGATCCACTATCAAATAGAGTATCAATCTTAGTATGTTTTGAAACAACTCTAATGTGGAACAATTCATTTCTTTTCTTATCAACATGCACAAAATTATGTTTAGAAGAAGATGCATCATTCGATGACTTAGTGCTAGAAACTGAAAGAGAAGAATCATTATGTAATCCCATAGCTATGATCTTAGTTTCATCACCTGAATCTGAACCTAAGTCCTGAACCATATCATTAGTCTTCTTTTCTTTCTTTTAAAACCTCTTAGGCCTTAACTCAGGGTGTAGTTTCCAACAATTAGACTCATCATGATTTTCCTTGCAATGATTACAAAATGGTTTTCCTTCTTTTTTAACAATAAAAGTATATTTTTGTTTACCCTTTCTTGATGAACTTTCCCCTTTGGATTGCTTAACATTAGATTACTTACTTTTAACTTTAGAAAGAGATTCCTTTGATTGTTTTCCTCTAGCCTCTAAATGAGTGGCTTGTACACATATTGTATCTAAATTAGTGGGATTGAACATAAGAATCATATGTCTTAAGTAACTATGTAGCCCACCTATATATTTTAGCAGTGTTTCTTGTGTGTGAAGATGAACATTCAAAAGTAAAGTTTTTTTCCTAAATTATTGTGTATAATCTTGAACATTTTGGCTTTTTCCTTGTCTAAAACTTTGCCAATCCATCATGGCTTGTTGCATATAGCCTAAAGGATAAAATTGCTTTTTGAGTTCTTCAACAAATTCATTCCAAGTAGAAATCGAGTTACCTTTTTGAAGCTTGGCTTCCTTCAACTTACTCTCCCACCAGATGAGAGTTGTACCTCCCATATGAAGAGCAGCCAATGAATTTTTGATTCATCCCCTGCAATCTTTTGGACCCTGCAATAAACTTCTATCTTCTTGACCTAATTATCCAACTTTTTAGCATTAACTTCGCCATTAAACATTGGTAATTAAAACTTAATATCCAATTTGAGTGAAGGGAGAGATTCCATAGTTTTTTTATCGTCATCTGATGAAGAAGTTTTTTCGATTTCTTTACCTTTTAATTCTTGTGAATCACCTTTCTCATTCTCAGATTTCCATTATTTTTCATGGTATAGTTCCTCAACCATGCTTCTCATCTCCATGAAGGCTCGATGGAAAGCTTGTTCGGATTCCATCTCTTCTTCGGCCATCCTTGAAGCACACCTTGAGCCAATCTCTGGATTATACTCAATGAGTTTTCCTTCACCCTTTTGGGATTTAGACCTTGTCAACATACACTAGTAACCATTGTTAAATAACAACCACTCTGATACCAAAAATCTGATTTAAAAACTGAAAATGCAAGTGTCACAAAATCGAATAACACTTGTCACTTTTCTAAGATCTACTAATTTCTCAACTTTTTTGTTTAATTTTTAATAATGAAATATAAACCAAAATTATAATGAAGATCAAAATTAAAATAAATAACAGAGAAAATTTAGAAGAATTCACCAACAAATTGATAACGGAGTTCGGCTTCAATAGCCTACGTCTTTGGGTTCGTTTGAAGTGAGGACCGTTTCCATTAATTTTGTGCAACAAATGGCTTAAAAAATCAATACAAGTCTTCAATTCACCTTCTCTGATTTCTGCTTGCCTGTAAAAATATCTCTCAGACCTGAAAATATTGGCCCAAGGCCGTACAAGGCTTAATTAATTCTATAACCTTCTTAAAACTTTTACACAGTCGGCTGTCTCTCTCCCTTCAAATGGAATTTCGTTCCTTATATAATACTTCGAAGCCCGTGGCTCAAGCGGTCAAAAATTATCAATTTTGCACAATAGGTGCACGGTTCAAACCGTCGACCTTCTCTTTTAGTGCTTTGGGCTTATCTTTTTATCCCACATTGGGAGTTTGAAAACTGTTTGTATGCTTTTAAAAGTGGTTGGCCTCCTTAATAAATGCTGACGTCTCTTTTGGGGGAGACTTAGGTGCATGTCTTAGCAAAATGTCTTAACTTAGTCCATCGTTGGAGATTTCCTTGGGTAGGATGTGGTCTTTGCATGGTAAGGTGGTTGATGGTTCGTGGCTCTACCACGTGGTGGTTTGAAAAGTCTTATTACAAAGTGTAAAATCATTATCCCACATTGGTGGGGTTTGAGTAGGCTTTGTAACTTAAATACAATGTTCAATACAATAACAAATGAAGAATAGAAGGCCAAGGTACCCCTTCACAAGAGTGTGTTGACCCTCGCTGAGGGCCCCCAATGGGCAAATAGTGCGGCCCATGGAACGTCATATGACTGCCTATCAAAGATCAGAGGCTAAAAAAAAACACCAAACCAACTTTTTTGCACAAATTCATATTGACACATGTCAAATGGTTATTAGACCACTTGGCATATTTGAAAAATGCCACGTCACTTTTTGACACCCGTTATTCACCTATCGCAAGAATACTTCAGCAAGCTATATCTCGAGCATCCAAACTCCATTTTGCGTTCCAGAAGAAACACTGAAAAGCTCTCAATGAATTCTTTGATGTGCAAATGGTTTGACCAAAATTTGAAGACTTTTAAAATGGAACAGTACATGGATCTGCCTGGATTAGAATTTGACCATTCAAAACCATTAATTAAGTATTTTGACAAGAATGCATTTTTCATTGTAATACAATTCCAAGACATTCTAAAAATAGATGCATTACCTTGAAACATAAGATGCAAGATATCATTGATAAAAATCATTGGGGTTTTTCCCATTCTTTACACATAGATTTGTGCCACTGGTGTGCACTTGACAAATAAGTCTATGTTATTATGTTGGCATGCCACCAATTATAACTAGAGCATTGTTTTGATGCAAATATAGAGAATATCAGGGCACCTTGTGTTAGTTGACAAACATATAAGACCAATGGAAGATATTAATGGATCTCATTTATTCTATTAACCATCAACTAATTTGAACTAAACTAGAAAATTAAGACATGCATAAAAGTTTATAGAATTAATAAAATATTTTTGAACTATATTCCTCATTAATTCATTGTAATAGTGCATATACATCAACGTGTAAAATTTGCATGCCAATAGGGTCCTAATTTGAATTCATTTTTCTTATAAATACACAAGCATTGTAGTTCATTTAGACATACAATATATATCAACCATTAACCAAAAACTACTAAGCATTTGCAATCATTCTAGAGGAAATTGAGCATTCATTACAGAGATCATTAAAGAATGCAAGTTTATGTTTAGACACACACTATAAGACATTGGTTTGCATGTTAAAGAAGCTTCTATAATCATTGAGGTTTTTCGTTTATGGCCTAAAAATTTACAAGATTGTTCAACTTTTCTATTGTTTAATGCATGCCCCAAAACATTCTTTGTTTTCCTTAGGTTTTCAAATATTTTCACCCAATTAGGGCAAGAAGAAAATTTTGTTTTGAAATTGGTCAAAGTAAAAGATCAAGAAATTAAGTAAGGTTTTTGGAGGTTATAACTAGGCTATGTTGACATGCCACCTAAGTATAACTAGAGTGCTCTTATAAGGCATATATAGAGAATATCAGGGCATGTTGTGTTAGTTGATAGATGTATAAGACCAATGGATGCCATTAATGGATCTCATTTATTCTATTAACCATCAGCTCATTTAAACTACACTTGGAAATTAAGATGTACATAAAAGCTTATAAAATCAATAAATGATTTCCCAACAATATTCCTCATCAATTCATTATAATAGTGCCTATACATCAACATGTGAAATTTGCAATCATATTATGATTTCAACAATGGCATCTTACTCTCAATAGTATACAAAAATGCAACAATTCATAATATTTTTTCATTAATCAATAAATTTCAACATATGATTACATAATATCATAGAAAATAATTAAACCTAATACAAGAGGCAAGGTGGTATTTTATAGATGCAAGACCCACCTTGATGTACATTCTAACTCATATGTTGAACCATCTCAATGACTTTCTAAGATTAGTCATGCTTTTTGTCACTAGTTGCATCTTTTATATTTGTAACCTATGATTTGTGCAACCTAACTCCTAATCCTCATGCCTCCAAGCTTTGCACTAACCAACCATCTTGTTTGAGTGCCTCCTTGTTTTGTGGGTCCTTATCCTTTTACTTTATGCTCTCCAAGATTTGTGTTAGTCAATCCTTTGCATTTTGTGCTTTTGAGATACCTAGAGTCTATGCTTGGTTGTTTATGGCTATGTTTCCACTAAACTTAAAAAAAACCCTTAAAATCCTTCTTCAATATTCCTTTGTCCACTAATATATAGTGTACATCAATCCTTATATCTCCTTACACATGCTACGCATTTGCTTATACACCATTACATGCTCTTTTTCTTAGCCAAATGTGCCCCTTGCATTGATATTTGTTTATTTATTGTCGTTTTATCAAAAATTTGAATTAATTGGTATATTAACTCTAATTAATAAAAAATGAATTGAATGGTAGAAAATGTTGTAAATGACTTGAAACTAGCATAATGAAATTAAAGTATTTAAATGACTGAAATAAGTTAACTATGAAAAGCACAAATATGACAAGAAGACTTAACTAATTTCTACCCATTAGGTTGTTTGTGCGCAATTGAAAGATGGATGGAAATGACTAGCTCGTATTCATTATGCAGGTGCAATTGAAATGGTAACTATCACTATTTTTTCTTAGAATTTACTGGAAATAGTTAGGATCAACTATTACTATTGACCTATGTGGGTTAATCTTGACCTATGCAAGAAAACATGAAATTGATGGTACAATCACCTACGCCTGCTTGAAATGTGATTGTATATGGAATTTTGACCTTTGAATATGCGTGAATGACCTATTATCACTTGGATTTTCACCCTTTGAGGAGATAACAAAGCTCTCCTCATCTAAGTGGTATAATGGAAACACCTCTAGGCTTGTGGGTAGCCTAAGGATGAGGTGAATCTATAGATAGGGCTAGCTCCCTTGATGTACCACTTTGGATCACAACTACACTTAAATTTTGGGGGTGAAAAGGGAGAGAGATAACTAAAATAAAACTAACCTAAGGGAGGTGATACACCATAAATAGATGATGACTTCTAACTAGCATCATGTTACACATGAAATCAAGGGACAAACTAAAAATACACTTCTCCAATCTGCATCTTCTCACATCAATGTTACATTATGAGGTTATTGATGAATGTGTAAAGCTAGGAGGAATAGAAAAGAGGCCTTTAATGACACTAATAGAAATACTAACTCACTCAATCCTTGACATTTCCTATAACACTTTGCATGCCTCTTAAGAAGAAGCTTTCCAACTGCAAATAGAATGCAAGAATGAAACAACATGCTAAGGAATCCATAGTCTTCACTAAGCAAGATCAAACATTAAAGGAAAACACACTAAGAAAAGTCATGAAGAGGTAAAAATTAGTAGTCTTATTTATCAAATGGTATGTAAATGATCAGTGCTTCACCATGTTTAAGTGGAGCATAAGTTACAATAACTAAAATGGTTAGTTCTTATAGAACTTGAGAGAGAGAATAAAATAGAAGTACAAGGGTCATAAGGACACTTTTAAAGCTAATAAAATCAGTTAATTGTGCATGAGAAGAGGATATGGGATGAACCATGCAAGGTCACAAGATACAAGTGTCCATCCAAGTCATCAAACTCTTGTAAAGTGGCATGAAACTCTCTTATTTGGCTCAGAAAAACTACCTTCATGATTTGAGATTATTGAACACCTTATAGCTAATTAGGAATAGTTAAAATGATTTGAATTAATGGGAAGTATTTCATACATGCCTCTCCATGCATTGGTTGTAGATCTGGTCCTTTGAAATTATCTAAAAAGGAGCTATCATCATTTGTAATCCAAAAAACTCCTCCTTCATGCACCCTACACACTTGGCCTCAAAATTGGCTCCAATTTTCCATAAAAATATATGGGAGGGAGTTTATGAAATATTTAAATACCATCCATGACCTTAGAGTCATTAGGCATGCTTTAAAATCAGCTCACATGAAATTTTCCACCCTTCTCACTAGCTCATCCACTAGGCTAGTTTTGACTAGCTGAGATGAAGCACCTAGTTTGGTCACTTAAGAGTTTTTGATTGGAATTAAATGACCATAAGGAGTTATAAAAAGTATAAATATTCCCTCAAAACTTGATTTCATCCTCAGACTCCTCTTGTAGCCTACATAATGCATAAAACTGTCAAGCAAAGCCTATTTTGTACCCTATCCGTACAAGTCCATATAGCTCATCCTAGTGGGAAGTATCCTAATGGAGTCCTCTACAACCTCCAATCATCATCCTAGACAAAATATTCCATTTTGGTGCATCATCTCTCTCATTTCCTTAAACTAATCTTTACAAGGGTTTAACAAGGGTTTTGAGCAATTTTTAGTCATAAGCTTTGTTCATAAAGCTCTAACATTAGATTTTAAAAATAATTACACAAATTCATAGTTAAATAACTTTATCAACATCTTTGAACTCCTTTTTCCTCCATGTAAACCCTCTAAGAATATGTGAGCATTTGAACTTCTCCTATCGAGTTCCTTCCTCCATTCCAATAAGCTTGAATTGTCTTAAGGTCCAAAAATGACTTTCTATATGGTTTATCTAAATTTAAAAAGATTTATTTCCTCTATTAATACCATAATAACATGTTCAAATTAATTTTAATTATTTTCCAAGGTTGAAAAGGAAGTTGGTACCTTGTTTGGGTTTAGGCCTAAATCTTGCCTAGTAGGCCTGAGTTATCTTTAAAGCTCAAAATGGCTTCTCATGACTTCACATATTAAATATATGATTTAATACCTTTGATATGGTCCCAAAAACATGTTTCAATTGATTGGGAAGCATAATTAAGTCTAAAAATGAAGGTGTTCTCTTGTTTGGGTTTTAGGCCAAAACCCTGCCTTTAGGCCTGCTTGGAAACTTAGCAATCTAGACCCTCTTGCTTGGTTCCCTCCTTCAATGAGGTGTTATTAATGATGGATTAGATGTATTATAACTTTATAAACCCTTTATCCATGTCCAAATATCTCCTTGGTCACTCTTCATTCTCTTTTCCCCACAACCTATTAGTTTATGTATGAGGGGAAGTACCCTCTGTCTGGGACAAAATAGAGGGTACTTCCCCTATTTACTCAGACAAGGTGAATATTTTGAGGGACTCTCTTGAATATCCAAAGGTTACTTATCATTTAATTATAAATTCATTCACTTTGGACTCCCTTAAAACATCACCAAAGCACCAAAGCTAACTCACTATTTCCCTGTAGTCAGTTGACTATATTTTTGTGTTTCTCTCTCAAAAGTGACCTCTATTAAAATATGAGAAAAGTCTAATCTACTATGTAAAAGTGATTTAAATATTTTGGGAATATTAGAGTTTTATTCCTAATTTAGTTAAAGGTCTGAGTTGACTAAATCAATAAATAGAGTATTGATTTGTATAATTTATTTGACCTTCGTAGCTTTCTAAAAATAGTAATGAAAGAGGAGAAATGTAACTTATCTTAAAAATATGTTGATATAGCTGAGATAGAGGCTAATATTGACTATGTAGGATTGGGATAGTGTCATGAACTAGGATTTGGCTTTTGTTCAGTGAAAATATAGGAGCATCAAAAATAAGATACTTTGAGGTCTGATGTTGTAGTCTTAGTCCTGTCGCTATTGTCCAAACTAATCACAGAGATATAAGTTTTATGGGTTTTGTCCACTATCCCTATGTGAGAATACCTATAAAATTTTGGATCTTGAATGTCGATGGAGCTCCTTGTAGAGTATATTTAATTTTCAAACCCTAGACCTTCATTATGCTTGAATGAAACTTGAGAAAGAAGGCGGGGTTAGTGTGTGTAAGATGCATTGAACGTGTATCCACACCCCTTGTATTGGCACATTGCCTACATACCAATACTCAAAAGAGGTATTAATCCATATGTGTTCTCCCACTTGATGTGCTTTATGAAATAGTGTTATGTAGATGAAAAAATGCTAAATTGGGTGTGCTTGAGGTGGCTAGGGACTAGTGTGAGGGTTTGAATATGTTGATAGCTATGTTGGATGGTTGTATGGATAAAATAGGGAAATTTTCCTTAGTGATCTTGCTTATATTATTTATTTCTTTTGTAATATTTTCCAACCCCTTCTAAATTAACTTTGAATGGGTTTTTATAGAGATCTATGGGTCATGGGTTAAATGCATTCAAGCTAGGCCAACACAATGAAGAAGAGGAATAAGGAAAAAATGGTCATTTGGGCTCAAAATATGATTGGAAAAGAGTGTTGAAAATGGGACACCCTAGGGTCTAATGCTATAGTCCAATCTCAACACTCTATCCTCCAAGTTTGAGACTTGGGGGGATGGAATAAGCATGGAAAATGGGGTCTAGCTAAGCTAGAATCAGGTCTCATAAGTCTACAAATGATTGAGAATAGGAAAAAAGGTGCTTATAAAGGTCATGAAAGCATGCAAGAGGTATTTATGGGTTGGGTGTCATAATCCACACTCAAGCTACCAATTTTGACATTTTATATGACTACATTTACCCCCCTGTATTCTAGTGATGCAACAAAGCAAAATACTAGGATAAAGGAAAAGTAGAAAGCGTACCTAAACTTATCTACAAGGGTGAATCCCATGAAGCTGTGTGATGATGGGTGTGCATAGAGAGAACACATTATGAAGTGTAAATGTACAAGAGAAAATAAATAGTAGATGAGTTCTTACTAGATACACTATATCTAAAATAAGAATGTACAAAGCTAGGTAAAGAAGAGAAAGGAATGAATACACCTCATCGGGTAGTGAACCAATACAAAACTTGTTATGATGTTGAGTGATGCCAGATGATGCTAATTAATGCTGGGTATATGTTGTACCAAGGGTAATATCATGAATGGAGTTGAGTGCTCAATTCTTTGAGAGTGGCTCAAGAATGCAAAGGCTAGCCCTTTGGCTCTATCATCACCCACTAAGTGAAGCTATGTGATCATGTCTGTGCTAATTAATGTTTGGACTATGTGTTCAATCCCTCTAAGTAGATGGCTCAAGAATATAAAGGCTAGCTAATCCTTTGGCTCCATCGTTACCCCATGAAGTGAAGCTATAAATTAATACTAGTATGAATGTGTGTCGTATGAGATGGCTCTTAAAGCCCATGAATGCTCTATAATATGATAATGTGGTGTGGATAGATAAATGTGTACTAGAAACTAAGCCAATCTTAGCCAATTTTGGAAGGAGGAGAATAGACTTATATGAAAGCCACTATGAAACTGGAAACTAGGCTTATGTGGAAGCCACTCGAGAATGTGGAGGTTAGGATTGTATGAAAGTAACTCCAAAATGATGCCAACCACCTGCCAATGGAGTAAGGCATGTAACTACTAAGAATACCTAGGTAATATACTAAACTTGGAAAGAAAAGAAGTCAAATGTGTCGTGCACATTGCCCCTAATCACTGGTGTCTATAACATGGATTTTGATTTGGAAGTTATACCAACTACCCAATCTAAAATTGGAAGTGAGAGCCATTATGCCATGTATGATGCCCCCTATATCTATATTCTCTAAGTAAAATTGTACTAAAATTGTTGAATCTGAATTGATTTGTATTTGACAAAACTATCATTGAGATGACCTTTCTGCCTATTTCTAGAAAATCTAGATTTTGTGTTATTTAGATAGGAGCATCAAAAATAAGACACTCTACTGTCTAGTGTTGTTGTCCATGTTTGGTGCTATTATCCTTTATTGAAACTAATGACTATTCTATAATCATCATTATTTTTATGATCTGTTCTACCTAGTTTGACCTCTGATTAATGTTTTGCGTGTTCTGAAAACTAATTTTTCAATCGATATGAGCTCTAATCTCTATGATAAAACCCTTGTTGCCCCCTTTTTTGAGGGTAGAAATGAAGACCTTGTAATAACTGCCCTCAGAAGAAAGAGCCCTACAAGTGTGTTATGCTATGAAATATGTGATATAGCAATGATAATCGAAATGATGTCTCAAGATATAACATAGTTTGTATTGGAGATTGTTAGATCAACAGGGGTATGCCTAAATATATATAACAATGTAATAACATGTGTAATATACTAAATTAAAGATGGAAATGTTAGTTGTTAGTTGTCATGGAGAGATGGAGCATGATGTCCATCATGGCATCCAAGAAAGCAAGATAATGCATGATGTGGATCATGGCATTGTAAATAGTGAGAAAGAAACAAACAACAAACACACAAGGCAAGAAGCAAGAATCATATAAGAGTGGCCAAGGGGCTAAGCAAACAAGGGACATGGGAACATGTCACTCAAACTAAAAAGCAAGCATACAAGGCATATTCAAATGACACATACATATACAATTGAAAATAATCAAGGTTGGCACGAGGGCCACAAGCACGTAAAAGAGTAGAAGCAAAGGACATTGGCAAATGTCTTAAGGCACACACAAGAATAAAAGCAAAGGACATTGGAAAATGTCTTAAGGCATACAAGAGATAAAATAGGGACTGAGAAATGCAATCACATCTAGCTATGTAAAGCAAGAAAGGAAGACATGTAATATACTAGAAATACAATCACATCTAACTAATTAAAACAATAAGTGAAAGTATGTAAGACATGAAGTACAAGACTAGGTATATGTTAAGAAATACACAAGTGCTATATACTAGTTAATGTTGATAGAGTAATCTATGTAAGCTAGTAAGTAATGTACATCGACATGATAACTAGAGTGTGTGGTGCAGGAATGACATAACCTAGATGGTGTAGAAGATGCCCCCAGGGGTTAGATATATCGATATATGTCTCGAATGTAAAAGTATGATAACCCCTCAATGGGTACAGTGAAGCAATCAAGGATCTAGATGTCACTACACACACTCAAAGAAGATCAAGTGAAGCATGGTAATGTAGATAAATTGAAAAATAATAGTATAGAGCAACAAATGTAAGTCTAGCATGGTAATAGAAATGTAAATCATGGATAATGCATACAATCAAAATATTTTTCTATTTTTTAATTATTTGAATGTTTTTGTATTTTGAAATATTATATTATTTTTAGTATTTTTGATATATTTTAATATTTTTATATTTTTGACATATAAGCTATGTACAATCAATCATGAGGAGACTATGTACAAGAAAAATTGAGAAACTATGTACAAGTAAGCAAAAAGAAACTATGCACAAGTAATTTGTAAGAAAGTTATACACAAGTAATTTTAAAAAATTATGTACAGTACAATGTGTGGAATGAAATTTTAGACATGGAATCTACATAGATGCATAATATTCATTAGATTTTTGAGTTTATTTCCTTCAAGTGAGGCTAGATGATACACTTTAGGGCTAAGCTTTTTGGTGATAATGTATGGACCTAGCCAATTTGGTTTGAATTTTCCTTTGATTTCTTATTTAGCATTGACATTGCAAAGATTTTCTTTGAGAATGAGATCATTAACTTTGAATTCTCTAGTGTGAACTCATTTATTGTAAGATCATTATATACATTTCTGGTAGATTTTGAGATGTTCTGCTACTTGAATGCATGTATGGTCTAACTGTTTGAGATGGTGTAGACACTTTTCATGATATTGGTCATCAGTGAGAATACCTTTAAGGGAGACAAAAAGAGATGGGATTTCTAAATCCAATGGTAAAACTGCTTTTGTGCCATAAACAAGTGAATAAGGATTGGCTCTTATGGGCATGTAGATACTTGTGCGATAGGCCCATAATGCAAATACTAGTTGATTGTGCCAATCATTTCCAAATTTGGTCACTATTTTTCTCAAAATACTATTGATTATTTTTCTAGTAGCCTCTGCTTGACTATTTCCTTATAGGTAATATGGAGTGGAGAATGTGTGTTTAATATTATATTTTGTGCAAAATTTCTTGATAGTTTTATTCTTGAATGATGCTCTATTATCAGAAATGATAGCTGCAAATAGGTTAAAGCATGAAATAATATGAGTCACGAGGAAGCTACAAATGTCCTCCCTTGTGGTAGATTGAAGTGGAATGGTTTCTACCCACTTGGTAATATATTATATAGCTACGATGATGAACTTATGCCCATCGATAGATTCAAGGTTAATTTTTCCAATAATATCAAATCATCATAACATAAATGGCCATGGAGAGACAATAAGTTACAATTGTTATGAAAGTGCATGTTGTAGGTTACTATGTCATTGACATTTATTGCATAACTTTATGTATTATGAACATTCATCTTCCATGGTGGGCCGATAGTACCCTTATTGAAGCAATTCATGTGACATGGTCTTTCCACTAAAGTGACCACCACAGTCACTATCATGTATTTATGTAATAGCAATTTTGGCTTCTACTGAAGTCAACCATAAAATCAATTGTCTATTGAAGGATTGATTAAAAAGGTCTCCACCAATGATTACATAATGGAGTGATTATTTTTATAACTTGCATTTATCATTTCATGAAAAAAGTGTTTGGTATAATAGATTTATTTAGAAAGTTATAGATATCAAAGAACCATTCTGGAGTTGTGGAACTACATGTAGTAGCTAAGACAGATAGTGTAATAAAATATGCATTGGATATTGATGGTGATTTTAATTATTTAATTGTGAAAATAGCTTGATCATCATTGATGTTGATAGGAATCAAGGATACAACACTTCCATTGTATTTGCATGTTGGTTGTCTTTTCTTTGTATACTTTCTATAGAAAATTAAACAAACTATGATGATAAACATTATACCATGTTCTAGTATGGGATAAGATATTCTTCTTTTGTCTGATAGACATCATTGACTTGATTGACCACAAGTTGGGAATCACTGAAGACTCGAATAAATGTAATTTGGAGGGACTAGTTGGCAAATAGACCAAAGATAAGTGCTTCACATTTTACGGTGTTGTTGGTACATGAGAATCTTAATTGATATGCAATAAGAACTATGTGACTAGAAGGGTTGATAAAGACAATGCCTATCCCTACATCAGATGTGCATTGAGAACCATCGAAGAACATGGTCCAAGTGTCAAAATGAGTTGAATAAACAATAAAATCATCTCTAAATGTGTCATTAATAGGATTGGTGTCTAAAATTGGTATGACTGCCAAATGGTTTGTAATGATTTGGCCCTTTATTGATTTCTAAAGAACTATCTTTAAGTCAAACTCTGTTAATAACATGACCCGTTTTGCAATACAACCAAAAATATGTGGTTTTTCCATTAAAAACTTCAATGGATATGCTTTTGTGATAACTTGAGTCTCATTATTGACCATGTAATATCAAAGTTTTTGTGTGGCAAAAACTAATCCTAGGCATAATTTATTTATCGTGGATTAATTTTTTTTGTAATCAACTAATGTGCGATTGATGTAATAAATTGCTCACTCGGTATGTTGATCATCGTGTTATGCTAAGAGTGCTCCTAATGCATGATTTGTTGTTGAGATATATAGTAGAAAAGGCCTGCCAGGTATAGGTGGTACTAAAATAGGTAGATTAAGAAGATATTGCTTGATTGTGTTGAAGCTTTCTTGACAGGCTTGGTCCCAGATAAAATTTGTATCTTTTTTATAATCGAGTGAATGATTGAGTTTTATCAGCAAGTTGAGCTACAAAATGATGGATTGCTTAGATCTTGCCTTGTATGGATCAAAGTTGTTTAAATTTTGTGGGAGGTGGGATGTAGATATTGCTTTGACTTTCTTAGGGTCAACCTCTATGCTATGTTGAGAAATAATGAAACCTAAGAGTTTGCCTGATGTTACTCCAAACACACATTTCTTTGGGTTTAATCAAACATTGTATTGCCTTAGTCTTTGGAAAATATTTCATAAATCAATAGCATGATATTATCATTATTTGGATTTAGATAATATATCATTGACATAATTGTCGATAGTGTGGTGTATCAAGTCATGAAAAATATGCATCATGGTATGCTGATATGTGGCTCTAACATTTTCTAATCCAAAAGGCATGATAATGTAATAAAATGTGCCCCAAGGTGTTGTAAAAGATGTTTTCTCTTAATCTTTTTGGTGATTTTGATTTGGTTGTATCCTACAAAGCCATCCATAAATGATAACATTTCATACTTGGTTATGGAATCTATGATCATGTCAATGTTAGGTAAAGAAAAATCATCTTTTGGGCATGCTTTATTTAAATCTCAAGAATCAGAACAACACTAAATTTGTCTGTTAGGTTTTACCATGGGGACTATATTAGAAACCCATTCAGGGTATGCTACTAGTCGAATGAAGCCAACATCTAAGAGGCATTGGATCTCATATTTGACTAAGAGAGTCACCTTAGGATACATTTTGCAAATTTTTCGTTTAACTAGTTTAACATCTAGGTATAAGGGAATATGATGAATTGCTATAGATGTATCAATTCCTAGCATATCTGAGTAAGACCAAGCAAAGAGTTTTGGAAAATGTATTAAAGTTTGATGAATATTTGTATCCTCTTCCTTTTATAGGTTAGCAGCTAACAAGACAATGCAGAGATCCTAATTAGTTCCAAAATTAAAATCAATTATTTCCTCATTAAGAAATGTGGAATGATCTAGTGCGTATGGGGTTGTAGGAATACTATCATTTAAATCAACTAGTATGTCTTGGGGAGAATCTAGATTTTCTCTGAAGTATGCGTGGGCATTTGTGTGATGAGAAAATATATTTTTATGATAGCAAGATGGGAGGTCCTCATATTGTTTGAGAAATTGTAAGAAGGATTCATCATTAGAGAATTCATCTAATGTTAACATATCTAGTGAAACCATATCATCATTGAGATTATGATAGATCAACGATAATTTTAAAGTATAATTAATGGTGTGGTCTACTAGTGTAATGGGCAGACAAAACTTTATATGCTTTGAAGTGGTGGAAGAAGGTTTATCATGAAGAAGGGTAAGTTGATATCCCAACCTCGCTTTCCATGTTGTGTGGATGCCTCAATAGGATTGATGATTATTTATTCATGATTTCCAATACCTTTTCGATGATATCCCATCTTATTAAGACATTTAAGTGCAAAAGGGGAAGCAAATTGGTGATTTGGTGTCAGTGCTATTACAAAACTTGGAATTGTCTAATGTGTTGCATGGTTTGAGGGTGCATTATGATTAGTGGATTATGTAGGTATATTATCAAGATTAAAGTGCCAAATATAATTCTATGGAGATCGACAACCTGGTAGTATTTAAAAGGTTCATTATCTATTAGGCATGTGTAAATGTAGCCTTTGTGACCAAATTTTAGAAAAGCATGAAGTTCAGAAGGGACTACATGCATATCATGAATATAAGGCTGACCAAGTAATAAATTATAATTGAGGTCATTTGGCATGACTTGGCAAGTAGTTGACACTGTCTTAGGTCCCAAAGTAAGATTGAGTGTGATTTTACCCATGACTTTTTGTGGAATGTTATCAAAACCTTTGATGTTCATTTTAGAATGGTCTAGATCATGAGGTTGTTTATTAAGATGTTTAAGAAAAGAAATGTTGTACATGTTGAGTCCTAAAGCGTTATCAACTAACACTCTTTTTACCCCTACATCATTAATTCTAGATTGAATATATAGAGGTGATGTTGTTCAATGATGTGGTGTGGGGGTAAATCCTCTTTCTCAAAAGAAATATGCTCTTTGGTCCATTGCATTGTGTTGAGGATAGAGGCAACGTAAGCTAGTTCAGTGGAAATAGGAATTCTAGTATTGTGAAGGGATGCACAAAACACATATTTTTAAGTATTTGAATGTTGGAGGAACTTGAGAACTGAAACTATATCAGAAGGGGTACTAACCTGAGTGATAAAGCTATAGCCATGGGTGTAATCAACCTACCTATCTTCATAAACTTGGGTGATAGCATGTACCACATGATCTACTATAGGCATAGAGCTGGTAGTAGGTGTGGAATAAGATTTAGATGTACCAAGTTTGAAGGGAGGAGGGATAAATATAACTGCTAGTGTTTGCTTACGTCTAGTAGTGATAAGGAAATACTCAAAAGTAGCCAATAAGTTATATGCATCTAGGTAGAAATCATGAATGTGAAATGAAATTCATGAAATTGGAGTTATAAGTTGTATAACAATATGTTTATAAAGAGCATTCCACATGAGAGACAGCAAACAAGGGAGAGAGAACATGAATTTGTGCATTAATGCATAAAAAACTTTGACATGTGCTATGATATTTCTAATATGTTTAGCAAGATAAACTTGAAAAAAAAATCATATGAGAGATATAAAGAAAGGGATAGAGAGCATGAAATGGTGCATGAATGCATAAAAAACTTTGACATGTGCTATGATATTTCTAATATGTTTAGCAAGATAAACTTGAATTTTTTTTGATATGAGAGATATAAATTAAGTAATGAAACCTTGTATTAAAGACAAGTAAACATTGCTTTGAAGGAGAGGAATCTTACTATGTTTAACAATAACTTTCTTAATATCATCCCATATTATAAAAAGTAAGCATGCAATGCAAATAATGAAGCTTTGTACTAACATATGGTAAACTTCATCATTCATGTACATGATAGGACCGAGTATGGTCTCTTTATTGTTTTCAAGAAATGCAAAAAATATGTGTAAATAAGTGAGATCCATTTTTGTTTTTATATGGAATATGATTTGAGATGTAAGTTAATACCTCAAGCAAATAAAAGGATCTAGTATATGCAATTAGGGTTTTGAAAAATGATATTTTAAAAATTACTAAGGAATTTTAAAATTTAATGTGAATTTTTGATTTAAATATATAAGTAAAAAATCAAAAAATTATAAAAAAAATCTTGATTTAAAGGGACCTAGTATATGCAACTAGGGGTTGGAAGAAAATGGATTTTTTAAAATTACTATGAAATTTTAAAATTTGATGTAAATTTTTTATTTAAATATAGATGAAAAAATCATAAAATTATTGGAAAAACCAACAAGGAATTTACCTTAGGGTTTTTAGGGTTTTTATGCACAAATGAAGTAAGTCAGGTTCACCAAATGATTTAACTATTTTGAGAATATTGGAGTTTTATTCCTAATATATTTAAAGGTATGAGTTGACTAAATCAGTAAATAATATTAAAATAAATAGAGTACTGATTTGTATAGTTTATTTGACCTTCATAGCTTTCTAAAAATAGTAATGAAAGAGGAGAAATGTAACTTATCTTAAACTATGTTGATACGATTGAGATAGAGTCTGATATCGACTATGCAGGACTAAGATAGTGTTATGAACTAGAATTTGGCTTTCGTTTGGTAAAATGATAGGAGTGCCAAAAATAGGACACTTTGAGGTCTGATGCTATAGTCTAGGTCCTGCCACTATTGTCTAAATTGATCACAAAGATCTGAGTTTTTTGGGTTTTGTCTGCTATCCATGTGTGAGCTTGCCTATGAAATTTTGGATCTTGAATATTGATGGAGCTCCTTATAGAGTAGACCTAATATTCAAAACCTAGACCCTCATTATGCTTGAATGAAACTTGAGAAAGTGGGAGGGGGGTTAGTGTGTGTAAGATGCACTGAACGTATATCCACACCCCTTGTGTGGGCATGCTGCTTATATACCAATACTTTGAAGAGGGATCAAGCGATATGTAGTTCTCCTACTTGATGTGTTTTTTGCAATAGTGTTCTGTAGATGCAAAAATGTTAAACTAGGTGTGTTTGAGTTGGTTAGGGACTGGTGTGAGGGTTTGAATATGCTGATAGCTAGTTAGATGGATGTATGTAGAGAATAAGGAAATTTATCTTAATGGTCTTTCTTATATTATTGCTTATTTTTTTAATATTTGCCAACCCATTCTAAATGAACTTTGAATGGGATTTTATAGAGATCTATTGGTCATGGGTTAAATGCATTTAGCTAGGCCAACACAATAAAGAAGAAGAATCAAGAGAAAATAGACATTTGGGATTGAAATGTGATTGGATAGAAGCACTAGAAATGGGACACCCTAGGGTCCAGTGCTATATTACAACCCCAACACTCCTATCCTATAGGTTTAAAACCTAGACATATGGAATAAGCATGGGAAATGGGGTCTCGCTGAGTTGGAATCAGGTCTTAAAAGTCTATACATAACTAGGAATCAACAAAAGGGTGCCTAGAAGGGTTATGAGAGCATGCAAGTGGGACCTATGGGTTGGGTGTCATAAGCCACACTCAAGCTACCAATTTTGACATTTTATATGACTACAACAAGCAATAACATCAAATAAAGCATAAAACTAGAAAAATAATTTGCACCATGTATTATGTAATGTAATCATATCTTAGTAAATAACATATCCATGTGCATAATGTAAGATAGATATGTTAGCAAGTCATTTGTAAAAAGTATATATCTCAACATAGTATAAGGGTTTTAGAATGGTAACACTTGTAAATAATGTGACCTTTGGATAATATTCCCCCAACATGGCATGGTTGCTAGGTAAAGGCAAGTCTAGCATCCAAGTCTATGTAAAATTTATATGTCCTGTATAACACTCATACATACTAGTGAAATGTAGGTGTGATAGAAAAAAATTATTCTATCTACCAATCATGATATAAATAATATATGAAAATGAATAAAATTAGATGTTTAATCATGCTCAGATCCTGATTTTTTATTTTTAGAATATTTTGAATGTTTTTTTTTATTTTGCCATATTTGATTGTTTTGGTACTTTTTTAATTAAAAAAAAACAACAGAGACTAAGAAACAAAATATCGGTTTGAAAGTAGAAAGGGAAGGAATTTAAACAATCTGTAACATGCAACGAAGTAAATTATGCACTAAATATGATGGCATAGCCATGTATGAGTAAGATGCCCCCATTGTATATGTGAATTGTAATTAAAAGGCATGTGAGAGATAGAATAAGGATGTAGAGGAATGATTGTACATTCTTGTCTCATCAAATGTATACTTGTTAAGGCATGTAATGCACATGTATGAGTAATATAATACACAAATGAAAGATTTTTTCATGAATAATAGTGTTATGTAAACTGAAACTGAGTATAATATTTAAAAATTGGATATGTTAAGGCTCAATTTGCTTAGTATTTGATTTGACTATGTAAAAATCTACAATTTAGTATTGTCAAGTTTAAGACAATTTGACAACCAAACTTGACTATTTCTAGTTGATACTATCCATGATGGAAAATATAGTCTGTTTTATTTAGATGGTGGATAAAATGTGTTACATATAAAAAAAGTGGAAGTATTAGATCATTATTTTAGATTGTTCAGATTGGGAAATTAAAAAATAAGAGATAAGATGTGAAAAAGACAAAAAGATCCAAGGGCTAAAAAATTGATTGAATCGATCACATGTATAAAAAGTAGAAGAAAATAAAGCACAAGCGATCAATGAGATATTTATAGTAAATTTTTGAGTTTGTGATTATGTTAAGTATAGTATCTATGCAAGTGTATGATGTTCATTAGTTTTTATTTTTTATGTAGCTAATCGATAAGCTCTTGTACCCACTTTTACTATAATCACAAACGGACCCAACCAATTAGGTTTGAATTTTCCTTATCTGTGAAATGATCCTTTTTATCAAATTTAAAAATCTCATGATAATTAAAGCATTGTTATTATATCAGCTATTAAAAATATGAAACACAATCCATCATAATCAAAAAGCAAGATTTTACTAAATACTCAAAAAATTACAAAGTTTAAATGTTGATTCCTCTATATAAAATCAAGGCTCAAATACATATCTAAGGAAAATTAATTAGAAGCTCTTCAATTCTTTCTCAATGGAAGATAGAAGATAGGGTCCTAGTATAACAATGAATCTTGCACAACATTAGCCCTATATAAGACATTATGAGGTGTACTCTGTATCCCTTGTTAGAATACACTCTGTTTACCCCCCTCTCAATCACTCTCTTATTGCACTCCTAGGGCTTCTACATTCTTCCTATGAGAATCTTCTCTTTTCATTATTTGTTTTTCCATATCCTTTCCTAAGAATTACATTCATTATTTATTACATTGAAAAGACTTTAAAACCAACATATCTTTTCACATCTCATCATTTTTACATTATTACATTTCTTCTAATCATAATCACACACATATTTAGGTATTTTATGCAACAAACTTTATATTATGACTTTTAATCCCATTTTTGCTTTCAACTTATGTGATTTCCATGTATTATCACCTCATGGGTAATGTTTTATCAAAATTAGTGATTAGGAAATAGATCTAATCTAATTTATACAAACTATTGAGTAAATCAGAATGTAAAGATATACAATAAACTACACAAATTGATATGAAACTTACTATTGATGGAAAAAATGATAAAAGGGGATAGTATAAAAGAATAATAACTTAGATGAAAATCAGACAATGTAAGATTGTGACTATGGCTATGACTATGGAACTAATTGTATGATTGTGTGAGATCACTGTGAATTAGGAACATGGCTTTGCTTCTTCTTTAGACAAGGTTGTGCTATTCAGATGAGGCTTTCCTACACTGGTGTTTATAAGGTGCACTAACATCTGATAGGGTTTTTGACCTCTATGTAAATCATGGCTAGTGCACCTCTAATTATAGGTCATGTGTGATAATCTAGGAGCTTTCAATATGATGTGGAAGATTTTATGTATCCTATTATTCACTTGGAACCCTAGTTCGATAGACAATGAAGAATAAATGAAAAAAAGGGGTTAATGGTTGAATTTTTGATTGACCTCAACACGCCTTGTGTTTAGCATTACCTACACGCCAATACTCTGAAAAGGGATCAAAATCCATGTAGTTCACCCATGCTATAATGGTGTGTGTGAAATAATAGTATAATGTTATATGCCAATGCAGTCTTGGTTTAATTATGTGCTTTATCAATAAGTTGTGATCTTTGAGGTGTATTGAAACTTAATTTAGGGATACTTTGGCTATGTAGACTCAGAATTAGGAAGAATGGATGATTTTATCTCAATATTCAATTAGATGTTCTAGGGATTTTTCATCATATAAGCATGTAGTGAGCAAATGGTTAGAAAATATAGCTTTATAGTGATTTTTTTGGAATTCCTCATATGGGACTTGCAAAACATGCAAGATGACCTATTAGGTGAATTTGAAGTTGAGAAATTAGTCATTATTTGGTGGGAGGACATGGATGATAGAATCATATACTACAACCAAGTGGGATAGTCTTGAAGGATTGGCCTTGTCTAAAGAATAGAGATAGCTAAACTAGAAGTGTGGATCAGTCTAATAGTGAGTTTAGGCTACTTGAGATGAAGAATAAGAGTACATGTACTATAATTAATTAAGCGTAAGGGTCATCTACATAAAATTAGAAGAATAATGATTTAGATCCATTAAATTGAGTATGAACTAAGTGTGTATAAGGATATGGTCACACGTGAATTATTTTAAAATTAAATGCTAGTGACTACAGGTAATTAATCATATAAACTAAAATGATCCTTTTTACTGAATTTAAAACTCTCATAATAATTGAAGCATTTTTATTATATCAACTATTAAAACTATTAAAAGTGATCCATTATAAGTAAAAATCAATATTTTACTGAATATTTAAACAATTACATAGTTTAAATATTGATTCCTTCATATCAAATCAAGGATCAAATACATATCCAAGGAAAATTTCTTAGAAGCTTTTCAATTCTATCTCAATAAAGATAAGAGACATGGTCCTGGTCGAACAATATGAATATTGAGGAATCATAAAGTCTATGTCTCTCAGAATCTTGCACACCATCCTAGCCAGGATATTTAGGGTTATACTCTTTACCCCCTATTAGGATACAATCTATGTAAACCCCTCCCAATCACTCTCCTATTTCACTCCCAAGTTTTTTATCTTATTCCTATAAGAGTCTTCTCTTTTATTTATTTATTTTTCCATATCATTTCCTAATAATTACTTTCACTATTTATTGCATTGAAAATACTTTATAACCAACATGTCTTTTCACATCTCATCAGTTTTACATTATTAAATTTTTTTAATCATAATCGTCCACACATTCAAGTATTTTATACAAAAATATTTATAATATGACTTTTAACCCCATTATTACTTTCAACTTATGTAATTTCCAAGTATTATCACCTTGTGGGTAATTTCCAATCTATACCTTTAGTCATTCAAATTTTCTCATGAATACTTGATAATGTTAGTTTTGGCCCACTTTTACTTTAATTGAATTAAACATTTATTATGGACCTATTTTACCAACTCACTCTATCATAAGTACTTTTATGGATCTATCCCTTTCTAAGTTATTTTCTTAAACCTATAGAAAAACTATTAATCACTAAAAACCTCTCTAAGCATCTATACAAACATCCCATATCCTTAATTTTAAATGTTACCCTTCAGGACAAAATCAACAAGTATGGGACAATAGTGGCTGTTGTTTCTAACTCTATGGGTCAATCATGTCCTTCACCCTAGTAATGACTAGTTTTCAAAGTTAAACCCTCTCTGTTGGTCCATATTTTTAGGATAGGTAGCATGAGATTCTCCCATTTTGGATTGATATAAATGTACATCTAATTCATATATTCTATCACTTGGAAATTTCACTATTTAACCACACTTATACTACTACACACTAAGCAAAACTTCCTTATTTTTCCCAAATTTGATTTTATTTACTTGAAGCAAATTTGAGCTAAGTCAAGAGCTTATTCTATCCAAATCAAGTAAATAATAATAAATTAATCAAGCCATTTATAGATGCATATATGTAACAAAAGGATCACTATTGTATAAATAACTCTAGGAGGGAGAAGTATGTGTGCTTGATTTCCTTCCTTAGAGTATTGGATATGTAGGTAGTGATCCATCATCACGAGATAATTGAGGTCTGCTCAACCCATTACACTCCCTCATATATTTTTGTAATTTTTTCACTATTACAAAACTTCAATAGGGTTTCAAATTTGAATAATTCATTTGCAGGTCCTTCACACACAACTGAAGGTCAAATTTCTACACAAGCATATTTCAAGCAGGCATAGGTGATTGTGCCCTAATTTTATTAATTTTTAGTAGAGAATAGAATTTACCAATAGTGGCAATTGATATTGACTTGAATCAATGATAGTTATAGTTTCTATTTCATATGCACAATCATATCTATATGATTAGTTCTAACCATATTTTAGTCGCACATAATTAGATAACAAGAGAAAAACAACTAAGTCTTATTGTGTTGTTCATGGTTAGTTATTTCAATCACTTGTGCTTTGTTAATTTTAATACTTTGCTTTAATTATACTAATTACAAGTTGTTTTAGCATTTGATATCTTTATATTCATTTTATCTTAGTTAAATTTGATACACCAATTAATTCTAAATTGTAATAATTTAACATATTGGTGAACAAGCACATTTTATTTGAACATCGCTTCTAAATTTTTGTCTTAGGATTTAGATAAATTCTTGAGCATTTGACACTAAAATAACTTTATTTTCAATTTGAATTTAATATTTGACACTAAAAAAATTGCTTTTGATGTTGGATTTAATATCTAACACTAAAAATAATTTATTTTGGCTTCAGATTTGATTGCTGACTTTAAAAACACTTTCTTTTGACCTTAGATTTTAGGGGAATTTACTAATCTCCATACACAAAAAATAATTCTTTCTAGGATCTAAATTTTAGTTATTTGCCTTTTAATTTATAAAGAATATATGGCTATATTATATAACTATTTTTTGCTTTAATATTTCTTTGTTTTGATTACATGTTTTTTTTCCCTAATAAGGAAAATCATAACCAATCATATAATAAAACAAATAAAATCTAATAATAATCAAACAATTGTTGAATGATCTCAAGATATTTTAATTTATTGATATAATGCACAAAGTGTATGTATGGTTATTATTCTAGACATTCTAGCCACAATTGGCTTCCAACTGGACTTCAGATTGATTTCTACCAAATAGTGCAAATTAAGCCTAGAAATCATAAAATGTTCTAATTTCATCTACACATTGGACATAAGTGCTCAGAATTGTGTTAAGGCATCCCTATTTGGGGTATCATCTTATATGAAATAATAACATCTCACATATCCATCTCCATTTACCTTGTGACCTAACAACTGGTAGTTTGGCCTTTGGGCCCATTAAACAGGGCATTTGAACAATTCCTAAAGTGTTAAAAAGCTAAGCATAATGAATCAACTAATTAAACCAGATTAAATACTTAAGTGAATTTTCCATGTGAAATTAGTGAAAATAAGATTTACAAAAATGAAAATTCAATAAATATGAGGTCATGATGACATCATCATCCTCATAGTTAAGGAATTCAAAATATATCCCTAAATGCAATAAATTCATAAATAAAGAGTCATGCTTATTAAATGGGATCTCTATCCCAAATATTAATTATATGTCCTCTCCTTAATTCAACTAAGGTTAGCCTTAACTCACCTAGGGTTAGTTCAAACTCAACCATGGTTAGTTCTAACCTAACTACTCTTGGGTTAGAGTTAACTTTGGAGGCTATAAATATAAGGCCTCATCAATTAATCTGTAAGATTTTTATGTGCAATGTTATTATGCCAAAATACATCTCAAAAAATTCATTGTAGTGTTATCATGCCCATTTAATAAGCCAATCCAAGCTAAAACCAACTAACATTACCAAGGTGCCAAGGAGAAGTGGAGAAATAGAGCTTCATTGACAAATATTTGAGCCTACAACCGAGCACATCATTCTATGGCCAACTCACAACACTTACTCTCATGGAAGGTAATATCTCTTGTTTTTGCTTTCACTTGTTAGTTATTTGTGTAGTTTTCTAGCTCCTTAAATGTCAGGGCTAGAGGTTTTAGTTTTTAGTGTGTTTGTTTTGTTTTGATTTCTTGAGTAACAACATACTAATCTCACCTCTTGGATTCTTTGTTCACATAATGGTATGCCCAATAGGACATGCACCCCACAAAGCTCTTTCTATGGCCTTATAAAACTTCTTGCTAATATTTTTAATGCTAAAATTTTGACTTAATGACTTAAAAAGTGGAAAATTGAAGGTCATGACTGAGACACGTGAAGTTATAGTTTTGCATCTATAATATATGGTATTGCACTATGTAGTTATGATATTAAAGAGATATTTTTACCTAGTAAATGTGGTTTTACATTGCCAAGGTTTGTTATTGCATCCTTAGATTTTGTTATACCTGTAAGTTGTGATATTGCACTAGGTAAAGTGCAATTTTTATTTGGATATGCAATGTTGACCCCATGAAGTGTGATTTTATGGTAATAGTTACAATTTTACAGGGAAGTGTAGTTTTGAAATATGGAAATGCATTATTGTACTTGTAATATGTGGTTTTGCTTTGTGTAAATGTGATTTTGCACTAATAGTTTGTGTTAAAAGTAGATGTGGTTTTGAGTTAACAGTTGTATTTTTGCAAGGCACATGTAGTTTTTCTCTATGTAAATGCGGTATTGCACTATGTGAAAATGACAAAAAGCCTAAGAGTTAGATTTCAATTGTCATTTGCTCATTTATATTTTAGCTTCTAAGAAAAACCCACTAACACTTTTTCAATACCCAAAGGCCAAGGAAAGACATTTTTTAGCAATTTAAGTCTTCAAATCATATTTATATTTGGTGCTTCAAAATCATTTACTTGCCTTGTTTTCATTTTTCAATGTTCACAAATCAATAAACAAAGCCAAGGGGATAAATTTCACATCACATTTTGTTTGGGGATTTTAAATGATCACAAACATAGACTAATAAGATCTTACTTATTTATCATTTTGTTTGTTTATTGTGTGTTTTTGCAAAATAGACTTGGCACACATGTTCTCCCCCATCCTCTTTAGGAAACTCAGGTGACCAAAATCACTTTGTCCTTTGCCTTTTATCACTTAGTCCAAGCATAGAAGTAATTTTGCTAAGGCACTCCCCAAGATTCAAATGACTTGGGTGATCCAAAAATGACCTTAAAGTCCTATATTTATTTCATCACCTCCCCATAAGTTTTTTAAGGAAATGTTAACCAGAGAATTCATCTCTTGGAATTGTTTCAACTCCAATCCATGATGGGGTATATAAATTAGGTCAGGTGATGTTATGATTGCTAGGGGGTTGAGTGGTTAGCCTTTTTGATCACAATAAAATCTTGAGTCAGGTTTGGCTAACCAAAGGACTCCACTAAGTAAGTACACAGATGGATTCATTATGAAAAGGAATAAAACATTGATAGTAGGTTAACCAGTATGAAATCAATTGATGTGATTGCATCTTTAATAATAACCACACTTGGGACCATCTAGAACATGTAAAACTTACAGTTTTTAGATAAACCCCACTTGTTGTGGAAATATTGTCAATATAGGGTGAGTAGCCCAAAGTTCTATGCCACCATATAAATTATTAAGAGAAAAAGGGGCCTAAAAACCCTACTTTTCATGTGCATCTAAATTTTTGCATTAACAAATTATTTCCTCTCAATAAGGAGTATATAAATGGAATTTGATGATACAAAGCCACTTTATTAGTTTTTAGGGATAGGATGATACACTTAGGTGTTTTTGTTATTTTTCCTTTTTAATTGCATTGTTTTGAGTGAAAAACTATTTATTTGTTAAAATTACATCCAAGTCAAGTCATGCTTATACACCCACTTTTTTCCTAAAGATATGTTATGCCATTCATTGGATGCCACACTTTTCCATAGCCATTTATCAAACTTTTTGTGTGTATAACTTATTTTAAAGGGCATCATTACGTTGCCCATTTCGTTCCAAGCCATTATCATAGAGTTTTTTAAACAAGCCATTTGTCATATCTTTTGATCGAGATAACATCGTTAAATTACTCATTTTATTTGAAAAACCTTTTGTCTTATGCCAAATCAAGTTTAAAACCACGTATGCCTTTTGATCTAGGATTGATATCATTATGTCATCCAATTTGGTCTAGAATGTTATCCATTTAAGAAACCAAGTCTTCTAAACCAAGTTCAAAATTGGTCTTATGAAGTTTAGATTCAAAGGTTGATTGGTTTATGCCTATGCGTCGATTAAATTTGGCTTAGATGTTTACCTCTTACTTTTAGATTGTGCAACTTGGACTAATTCCTTGCTTGTTTTGAAGATATTTTTGTGCCTAGATTTTGGGAGTGATCTCTTTTTCGTATACCTCACGTATCTTTGGTTGTTTAGAAATAAGGTTGAAACTCCCTCTCCAAGTACAACTTTAAGCACAAATAGTTTACATTTGAGTCTCACTCATCACTTGGGATCGAATGTTTCACTCTTCATTCTTATTTTTGCCTACTTTGAATTGATTTTCCTAATTAGTTTTATCCATATGCCTAAAGTTCAATGTATTTTACCAATGGTCAAGTTTGTGTTTGAATATGTGTGCCTAGTTTGAGTCTAAGTTTTTCAGATTGTTAGATTAATTACCTTGCAAATTTTTACCTTAGACCTAGTTTGTTCCAAGTCTGGCTTTTGTGTCATGTTTATAAAAGACCTAGCATTTTACTGTTGTAGACCTAGTGTGTTTTCAAGTCTAGCTTTTGTGTCATGTTTTCAAAAGATTTAGCATTTTACAATTTTATACCTAGTGTGTTTTCAAGTCTAGCTTTTTTGTCATGTTTCTAAAAGACCTAGCATTTTCCCTTTTATTTTAGACCTAGTTATTTTGAGCATAACTTTGTGCCTTGTTCCTAAAGACCTAACAACATTTTTGATTTTATACCTAGATTAGAGTTGTTTGAACACTTTTACCAAGAATTGGGATTTAGATTTATCCATTCACTTGACCATTTGTGCTAGACATTAGACCTTGAGGATGTTTTAGATTGAGTTTATCATTGATAATTTTGGAGAAGAACTCCATTCCTAGGCTAAGTTTTTAGACCAAGTATGCCTTTTTAGACCAAGTTTACTATTTTGACCATTTGCCATTAGACCACATTTTAAAGAGTTTATAGAACTCTACACCTTTTTGGTAAGATGTTAGTCATTGGTTTGGATATGTCTCATTACACTCATAATAGAACCATGTACAATCCATATTTATGATAACATGGTCATGAATGACAACTTTGTTCAATACCCATATGATGATGATGTATTTTATGAGACGGATCCCTATTCTCCATGTTATTATGCCATCAACATATGACCCATACCTATTTGATCATCACTTACTTGAAAAAAAGGATGAGGTTTTAGTTAGAGTCATGGAGGTAGGGGCCAAGTTCCCAGTAGACTTCACCCATGAAAACCTACTCAGTCTAGTCAGAGTGCCAAGAAATGTACCTTACACCCAAATTATTGAACATGCCTCTACTAGTTATCCTCAAATGATCATGTTAGTTTCATATCAATACCTACATATGATTACAAGAGGAAAAGGTCCCATGGAGGACCAATTCACATAAATGTAACAAGCATATCAGACCTACCTTAACCTAGCACATAATTTTAATCCAATGGTTGTATCGAATACTCCTCTCATAAAGACAAATCTTTCAATAGGAGTACTATTTGATTCAAAAGGTCAAGCTAATATGTGTGTAGATCCATTTTCCCAAAGTACCTCAGTAAGGGACATGTTCAATGTCCTATTCAGTAAGGAGGTAACTGTAGCTTCAACTCAAGACAATGTGAAAAATATAGTGGATAACACACAAGTGTTTTCTAATCTAGACCAAGGTGAGATGAATACATCAAAAAATAGCCCATAATAACAAGTGCCTCTAGTTAATACCACATGTGGTTTGAAATAGTAGGGGAGAGAATGCCTACTTCCTAACTACAATAGATTACTCCCAACCCTCAACCAATGGATTCTTCAAGCACGTAATAACATGGAGTAAGTAATCAAGCACTGACCAATGTTTTGCCTTAACAAGTTATGAATGTTATCCCACCTCAACATATTATGGATAATATTCCATAATAACATGCACGGTCTAATTTACCATTGTAGCAAAGACAAAACACGATGCCACCTCAATAAGGGGAAATAAATGTTTCACCTCAATAGGTAGTGATAAATGTACCTCAACAATTGTAGACCAATATACCTCTATAATCACAAATTTTATCTAATCAACAATGTATTTCTATTGGTTAAAGACAAATGCCAAACACCCAATAAGCATATAGTTCACAATAGGTGTTTTTACAATAAAGACGTACCAATGTCCAATAAATAATTATTAGTCAACCATTACCTTTTACTCAATAAGTGCCATAAATCCAAAGATAGGGCCTTGGTCAACAACAAGTTCCATTTATTCATCTAGGTTTGACTAGTCAACAACAAGTTCCTAGTCAACCTCAGTAGGCACAATACCTTACCCAAAGCCATCTCCTTCCATATCAACCCTAATTACTTTAGACCCAAGGTGATATATCAAATCTGAACTAGAATATCTACCAACAACATGTTCAATATCAACCTCTGCATCCCAATCCATGGATGCATATTCCTGGTTGATTCACCCATCAAACCAACATTCCCCAACAAACCATACCTTCATTGTATCCTGATCAAGGTAATCTACCTTTGACCACCTAACCCCAACCAAGTGTGCCATCAATTTTTTTAGCTTAATAAATGTAATAAATGAAGGATGTGATTACCTCTATTCAAATAGGGAAGTAGACCAAGAAATTCAAATTAGATAACATGTGTTCAAACCCTTTTAACATGGAGTATCTTCAGATACCATTTTCTCCAAGTTATGAACCACCAAAATTTGATAAGTATAAGGGTAAAGGAGACCCTAAGGCACATATAATATATTTCTTTGTCACATGCTATCCAATGGCTTATAGTGACATTTACCTACTCCTTTTGTTTCCTTTAAGTCTAGCTAGACAGGCTTTGGAGTGGTTCCTTAGGTTGCCAAAAAATTTAGTATCTAATTTTGATGACCTCTCAAACAAGTTTGTGCAAAATTTCTACTATAATATCGAGCAAGAGATTTCATTAGTAAATTTGACTGAAGGCAAATAGAAGGTTGGTGAGATCTTTGAAAGCTATTTATAGAGATGGAGAGCGCTTGCTAGTCGCTTCGCCCATAACTTATCAAATAAATAATTGGCCATTGTGTTTACCAAAAATTTACATAGTGAGATATCCTATCATTTGGAGCTTTAGTGTGCACATACATTCAAGGAGATTATTGACAAAGGATTATAGATTAAAAAATCCCTTATTAATAAAGGGATTATCAAGTTAACCTCCTCAAATCAGAATCAGAACCAAAACAAAAATGTAGGCCCAAGTTAGCGCCCTAATTTAGTCCAAGTATAAACCTCGACACCAGCTCAAGCTAATAACTATGAGAAATCTAAACCATACAACCACAAAAAGAACATTATTGGTAATGAAGTAATTGAGTTACACCATGTCTAAATGGTGCAAATACCATCTGCTCAACCCATGCTTCAAATGTAACTCATTCCTCATCAATAACCTAGTCAACAAGTGCAACCTACGTAACAAGATTCAAACTTGTTGATGAGCCCAAAATATGGCTCATTGTTGACATGGAATTTCCTTCATTTCATCTCTCTAAGGATATAATCTTATGAAAATCATAGACCTTTAGCTAACTATTACATGAAAATTAACTACTTTATAACATTTATGTCAAACCAAAGGTTGAGATACCATTTTAGCATTTATACCTAACAAGTAACATGTTTTAGTGTTTTGGTTTTGAAGAATACACATGAAGGATGGTAGAAATAACATTTTGGAGAAGTTCCAATTTTGACCTCAATTTCTTGAAGCTACAGACTTAACTAGTCTAGGACTTATGGACTCTACAGATATGAAATCTGAGAAGCAAAAGAGTTTGTATATGATCCAAAGAGGAAGATTACTCTAGCTAGAATCACATCAATGAAATACTTGCATCCTATTTTGAAGGATTCAATCTTGATATATTTTGTATATATTTGGACCTTAAAACTATTATAGGGATAATGTAACTATCTTATCAACACAAATAGATTTTTAAGATCTTGATCAATACAAATCTCCTATTTTGAGGATGAATGGATTGACTAAAAAGTCCTATTTTCCTACATACTATTTTTAGTCTGATTGTATTAGCATAAATATGTAAATCTTTTGTCTGAGAAAGAGATGAATAACTATTACACTCAAAAATTTTATATATTCTATAAATGTTCCAACTTTCTATTAATTAATGTAATATCATTCTAACTTTCAGTACTGAGTAAACTTGGTTCTTGACTCTAAGAAGAATAAGGGCCCACTCTCCTTGAAACCAAGAATTTTTATACGATATTTATATTTATGTTAAATTATTCTCCATTATTAGATAATCAAAGGATCTTCAATCATTGCATGTCTTAGTCATTCATAAAATAGTAAATTCTGGGTTTACATTTCAATAGTATTTCATTTTTCCGGCAAGTGTGAATGAAGAGTTAAATTTACATTTTTAAGCAAAGTGTGAATTAGATATAGATTTATAATTTCAGCAAGTGTGAATTAGATTAATATTTACAGTTTAGTAAGTGTGAATTAGATATAGATTTACATTTCTATGCAAGTGTGAATTAGATTTAGATTTACAGTTTCAACAAGTGTGATTTAGATTTAGATTTACAGTTTTAGCATGTGTGAATTAGATATAGATTTACATTTCCATGTAAGTGTGAATGATATTTAAATTTACAATTTCAAGCAAGTAGATTAAGGGAGATTTAATTTCAAGCAAATGATTGAATTAGTTAGTGTAATGGTTAATCTCTTCTTTCAGCAAGTGTGTGAAGCAATTAGCTTAGAATAATTCTTTCATTGGTAAAAATTATATTAGAATCATAAAAATCACCCCAATACCAACTTATAGATCTACCACCATAAACCTTACTGTAGATAGCTTTAGACACCAGCCCTAGTTTGATAGACATCAATTTGAAAGATTGATTAAATGAAGAGTTAAATTACACTCATCATTTTTGGCGTCATTTTCGGGAAACATCCTTAGGTGTTAGTAAGGTAAACCTTATTGATCTATAGTAAAAAAATAAAATAAAAACATAAAACAAACAAAAATTAAAATAAGAGCAATCAATTTATGTTTCGACCCAGAAATTCTAAAGGAAGGTTTGTCCCTAAATACCCTCTAAAAACAAAAGCTGAAAGCTTTACTTTAGAACTCCAAAAATAAATTCCTTTATCATCTTTAGGTGAGATCCTTGAACAAGCTATGGAATCACATCTTCAAGATTCTCTTTGGGACTAGAGCATTGTCTCAACCAAGTCCTATAGGAAGACTTCACCCAGACCATCCATTTTCAAGAAGAGAGTATTTAGAGGCTGTGAAAGACTTAGAAGAAGCATTTGAACAAGCCATCATTGAAGAAAGTTTTGAATAATTTGAATAACCTTCAACCATCCATACAACTCTTCATTAGAAAGCTAATCCTAGTTTTGAAGAACCATCAGAAGAAGAGGAAGACATGGCTTAACAACAAAACCAACAAGTTGTAGTACTAGGGAGGACTTTTTCCTTTCCCATTATTTCAGATCTTAATGATCAAACTTATATGAAAAAAATTTATCCTACTAATTGACCAAATTATTGGGAAAAATCTACAGAAGACCTTGACCAATTTCTATTTGAATTTAAGGCACTTTGTCAAACCTATGACTATACAACAATCAATCAGAAACTAAAATTGTTTCCATCTACACTCAAAGATGTAGCCATGAGATGGTTCATGGGCCTACCAAGTAAATCCATTCACACATGGGAAGAAATGGAAATTGTATTTCTAAACAAATATCAATATTACTATAGGGTAAGAGAAAGAAAAGAAAATTTATTTAAAATTAAACAAAATGAAGATGAGTCTTAGAAGACTATTTGGATATATTTATGTTTATTCATAAAATAAGTAGTTATCCACTTATTGAGGAATTATTGAAGCTTGTTTTCCTCAAGGGATTAGATGAAGTCAAAGATGCATTAAATCTCATGGGAGGTGGAGACATAAATAAACTAGCCTTTCATCAAATCTCAGAACTCTATACTAATTACTCTTGGACAAAACCAAGATTGAGGAAAGGAAAATCTAATGAATTGGGAAAACTAATGGAACAGTTTTTTAATATAGAAATATACATTTGAGTCTAGTTAAACACCACATTGGATGGCTTTTAGGCTAAATTCAATACAATATAACCATTGGCTATATACTATCCCAAGTATAGGATGAAACATGCCCTTAGAGATTGTCCTTTGGATAGAATAAACATTTCCTCTTATGTAATATGTGAAGGAAAAAACCATGATATAAATCATTGTACCCTTTTGCCTACTCTAAAAAATTAGATAAAAGCAAACGTTCAACCCAATGAAGAGTTAAACTATATTCAGAGGCAAAGATTCTTTCCACAAAACTAGTACCAAGGACAATTTGCTTCCAAAAATCTAGGTAACCCTTGGACATCATTATGGAATGTTCCAATGCCTCCATCCATATGGAAAAAAACATAGATGCCATCAACTTAAATGTCATGGCAAGGACAAGAATGGACACCACCTCAACCATGGATGATACCACCTCACCATGGATGATGCCACAATAACCATGGGTGACCCAACAATAGTCACATATGCAATGGAATCCATAATGGAATCCTAATCCATAATATAATCAACCAAGAATACCACCACAATAGCAAACTATAATGCCACCCCTTATTGTCCAACATCTAAAACAAGTTAATCAACCTCCAATGCCTACTCAACCAATAGCTAATCCAAAAAATAGACCACCAACACCTATTTATGTTAATGAACAAGGGGACATAATGAATGTGGGAGCTATTGATTATTCTAATATACAACTAAGACCAAGAAAAATAATAAAAGAACCTACAATTCTCATTTTTTAAGTACCTAATGAAAAATAAGAAACAAACTTGTCAAACAATAAGGAAATGGAAATCAATGAAAATTCTAAAAAACACAAGGAAAACACCACTATGTTGGCAATTCCTTTTCCTGAAAGATTGAAGTGAGATGAAATCAGACAAGAATCATACTTGATCCATGAATTTCAAAAGATCAAAATTGAAGTACCCTTGTTACAAGCTATTAGAGACATGCTAGAATTAAACAAACTCATCAGGAACTTGTGTGTCAAAACACCTGGAAGAAAGAAATAGTACCCAAAAACCATACACATTGATGATAAGGTAGCTAATTTGTTAGCAGAGAAGTTGTTAATACCTAAGTATGCAGATCCAAGTAGTCTAATTATAATATTCACAATAGGAGGAAATAAAATTCCTAAAATTCTAGTGGATTTAGGGGTAGCTATCAATGCCATGACAATTGACACTGTCCAAACATTGTCTCTCACATAAATACAACCTACTTCTAGCATTCTCCAAATGGCAGATCAATCTATAACCAAACCAAAAGAAACTATAGAAAATGTTGTAGTACTTATTGAATCTTGGAATATCCAATTGATTTTATGATACTGCAACCCAAAACAAAGAATTTGGGATATCTTTTAATCCTAGGAGGACCATGGCTAGCTACTATAACTGCACTGATTGATTGTAGGTCAGGAGACATGACCATTTCTAATGGTCTAAGATCCAAATGCATTTCCTTGTATCCTCCTATAAAACCATTAGTAAACCACATAAAAAACATTTGGGTAGACATTTAGATAACAACACAAATGATCTATCAACCTTGGCCATGATTATAGTTAAAAAGCATTTAGAATAATTGGGTGATATAGGAACAGGTTTAGAATCTATGGACTATGCCAATCTAGAGCCTACAGATTCTACTAGTCCAAAATTTATGAACTATGCTAGCCCATAATCTATAAAATGTGTATATTTACCAGTGGCCTATTCTCCCAATCCTCTTGATGCTTCTTCATCATATGACCATAGGATGATCCAAGCAAGTGTATGGAATTGCACAGAAACACAACAAACATAGTTCTTAAGTGCATTCCATGATCCATTAGCAAGAGCTATTCCTCCTAGAGATGGGTTTGTTAAAAATATAACCACATTCCATATATTAATTCTCCATCATTTTCCTCTAAATTCACTAATCAGTGAATTTAAACAAGTGGAATCCAAATATCTAGACACAAAACTTCTCATGATATTTCTTGGGAAAGTCTGAACATCAATAGGTGGTTGACACATGTTGAGGAGGTTCAACTTTTTGAAGTCCTAGAATGACACACGAAGGGTTTTACTTAGGATTATACTGATATGAAAGGGACACATTACATTTATACAGAGTCAATAAAACTAGTGAGACAACCACAAAGAAGAATAAACCCAACATTTAGAGACATAGTTAAAACAAAAATTCAAAAATTACTAGATGTAGGATTTATTTATCCTATTTTAGATAGCCAATGGGTTTCACCATTGGTAATTATGATAAAAAGAATGGAAAATGGCATGTGTATGTGGACTATAGGGAATTGAATAAAGCCACTTTAAGGGATCATTTTCTTTTGCCCTTCTGATCAAGTTCTTGACAATTTGGCAGGGAAAAAATATCTCTCTTTTCTAGATGGATTTAATGGATATAACCAAATCATAGTTGCAACTAAGGATCAAGACAAAACTACATTCACCTACCCTTAGGGAACCTTTGCCTACAAAGTACTTCCCTTTGGACTTTGTAATGTTCCAACAACATTTCAAAGAGAAGGTTTATCAATATTCTTTGACCTCATAAATGATTGTGTAAAGGTCTACATGGATGATTTTACAATCCATGGAGATACCTATGAGGAAGCTCTTATCAATTTGGAAAGAGTTTTGACTAGATGTGAGGAGCATCAACTATTATTAATCCATAAAAAATGATTGTTAATGATGGATAAGGGAATAGTGCTAGGACATCACATTTCTATAGAAGGAATCCAGGTAGACCCAAAGAAAACTAAAATAATTTCCAACCTCCCTATTCCACACACACAAATAGAAGTTAAGAGTTTCTTGGGCCATGCTAGTTATTATAGATGCTTCATAGACAAATTCAACAAAATAACTACTCCAATGTTTGCTTTGCTTATAAAGGACAATGAGTTTATATGGAGTGATGATTGCCAATAAGCCTTTGAGATAATCAAAGTAAAGATCAACACTACTCCAATATTAAGAGGACCATACTAGACACAACCCTTCCATATATACATAGATGCTTCCAATATAATAATAGGTGCAATCCTAGGACAAAAAGATGAGAATGGTCATAGGTATGATATCTATTATATCAACAAAAATATGACACTTGCTAAGAAAAACTACACCACAACTAAAAAAGAGTTTTTTGTTGTAGTCTATGCAATAAATAAATTCAGACATTATATAGTAGGCTATAAGCTGTTTATCTATACATACCATTTAGCTATTAGATACCTTATTAATAAACCAATAGTGGGAGGAAGGATTATTAGATGGTTGTTGCTTTTACATGAATTTGATATAACTATTATAGATAAACGAAGAAAATTTAATGTGGTTGCTGATTTCTTGTCCAGACTTGACACTTCAGGTGAAGAAGAACCAGTGGAGGATGATTTTTTAGATGAACAACTATTTTCTATTTCAGTAGAATCTCTATGGTTTATTGATATAGCTAATTACCTTGTTATAGGGAAGTTTCCCCTATATTTTTCAAGAAAGCAAAAAAAAAAAATTTAATCAAAGAAAGTTCTTCTTTTAAATGGATTAATGGAATGTTATTTAAATTCAGACTTGATCATGTGTTTCATAGGTGTGTAACCAATAATAAAGCCTATGACATCATCATAGCTTATCATGATGAACCAGGAGGAGGACATTACTCAACTCAAAAAACTATACATAAAATCCTTGGAGCAGGATATTATTGGCCTTCCCTTCATAGTCAAGTAAAAAGATATGTTAGACAATGTGATGCATGTTAAAGAATGGGACAACCCACTCTTTTAGTTGAGATGCCTCTCCATCCTCATTTGGTTTTAGAACCATTTGAGAAATGGGGAATTCACTTTGTAGGTCTTGAGGATCCCCTATCCAAAAGAAAGGAAGATCTATTAGTTTGCACAGGCTATGTTACCAATTGGGCAGAAGTTGAAGTTTTAACACATGCTCAAGAAGAAGCTGTAGTAGATTTCCTATATTTAATAATTATGCAAAGATTTGGTGCTCCAAGGGAGATAGTCTAAAATCAAGGACCCCAGTTCATGTTAAACATGATAAAGTACTTCATGAAAGTATATCAAGTGTAGCACATGAAGTCTTCTCCATATCACCCACAAGTTAATGGATAATTTGAAGTCACCAACAGAGAATTGGAAACCATTCTGACCAAGATTGTTATTATGAGAAAAAAAATTAGGTAGATAAAGTACCAGAAGCAGTTTGGGCCTATAATACCACTTGGAAAGCAACTACTAGTTTCTCTCCTTATGAGCTAGTTTATGGTAAGAGACACTTATTCTCTATTGAATTTGAATTACAAATATTGAAAACAACATTAGAAATGGGAATTGAATTGGAAAATGTATAGAAGAAGAGAGACTCATGCAACTCAATCAACTTGATGAAATGAGAATTAAATCAATATAGAGGACTGAATTGGTGCAAAATAAGAAGAAAATTTGGCATGACTCACACATCAAACAATGAAAGTTTTAGAAAGGAGACTAGGCATTATTGTTTGACTCAAAATTTCAACAATTCAAAGGTAAACTACAGACAAGGTGGTTAGGACCATATAAAATAGAGGAAGTCTTTGAAAATGGTTCTATCAAGTTGATGCCCATTGATAACAATAGAAGGATTCTTTTGGTCAATGGGCATGGACTGAAACTTCATGAAAAACCTCTCAGTAAGATGAATTTATACAAAAAATGAAAAGTGAAATAGCTTTCTTGGAGGAATCAATTTCCTCTAGGGAACTTGTTCTTTAATGATTGCTCTCTATTCGGATTAAAAAAATAAAATAATAAAAATAAAAATAAATAAATAAATAAATAAATTCAATAGTGAAAATCCTTTTGGGGACGCTATTGACAATGCATAGCTAGAAAACCAATTTGCTGGTTGGTTATGCATTAACAAAAAGGGCCTTGACTAGAAAACCAGTAATGGTTGGTCAAGGGGAAAAAACTAAAAAACAAAAGTTTGATCATGCAATCTTGATTGATTTTCTCATGCAATGAAACTTTAGATTGTTCTTTTGAAGTATGCTAACTAATTCATGTAAACTTACTTGTATAAGATAAATGGCAAGATAAGAACAAGATCTGAGGTAAGAATAAATGAGTTATATGTTTTATTTATTTATGTTTTAGTGAACTATAAGTCTTTTGATTTAAATAAGAAAATCCTACAGAGATGAAAAACCATAATTAGATAATTATTTATTCCCTAAAGAGGAGGAGTAATCATAACATGTAGAGTGAGGAGTGAAGGTCCACCTATCATAAATGATCAAACATAATCCCTTGCATCATTATCATTATGACAAGGCTATGGCATCATCCTATCAAACGTATTAAATCAAAATGATTTAATTATTATATGGAAAAATCTTACGATGGTGGAAGCAGTAACTCTTCCATCCATGTGAGTAATAAAACTACCACCGGGTCATGCCATAATTTAAATGGGCAAAATAGTATTCAACACCATTTCTTGCAACAAGAGAAAAAGCTTTGGGAAACCTTTGAAAAGAGGGTTATTAGACAAATTCTAGTCCTACTTATTTAGGAAAAAGCTAGAAAATTAGGTTCAATCCAGTCATAAAAGCAATCTCTTACCACTGTTACAGCTACCAAGAAAGTAAGCTCAAGGAAAAAACCAAAACAACCTACAGTTGTACAGAAAACTCCTCCCTTTTTAGTTAGTGTTACTAGATCTCAAGCTGATCAAACCCTCATTATTTTAGAGCCTCCATAAGAATCTTGAGAACTAGTTGAGCAACCAGTCATCTACCCAAGAAGAAGGAAACTAAAAAGAAACACTTCTATCTCAATAGGACCTGAGAAGGGCTTGAATCCTACAACAAAAGAAGGATCAAGTGTGGCCCTCAGGACTAAAAGAAGAAGAACATTGATTCTTTTGGATGAAGATGAACAATAAGTAGTCCATACCTTGGATAGCCTTTAATAGCTATCCCAACCTTTAGAACAACACAATAATAAAGAAAAAGAAACTCCTGCAGAAGTTCCTATAGAGGAACCTACTAAGAGCTCTACCATGCAACTATTAGAGGAATTAGAAAGCTCTCCAATAAGGGAACCAAAATCTGAACAAAATAATTCAACAGGAGAACAAAATGATCAAATTGAAGTTTCATTAGACAAAGGTAGAAAACTATATACATTTGAAGAAGGGGAACCACCCAATCCCAAGGATCCTATCATGTAGCTAACCATAAAACTTTTTAAAGCCCAAAAGTTGATTCAACAACAAGTAGTAGATATTACAAATCTACTCAGCCAACTATAGAGTAAGGATCAACTCAACTCTATGTTATTACAAAACTTGGAAACAACATCTTTGAATTTTGATTTGAAAGTTAATAAATTGGAAGAAATAATAGAATAGAAAGAGGAGGAAGAAGTCAATTTATGGACATATATAAAGAGTCTTGAGAAATAAAATAGAAGGTTAAAATAGAAACTGTTGAATTCTTCTCAGACATTTTCTATTAAGGATAGTCAGCCTACCTCTTCTCTAAAAACATTTGTTAATCAAGGATGTCAGACCAGTTATCTCTATATTCCTCCATTATAAATGTTACATCAAGCTCAAGAGGAATATCAATCAATCAAATAAAAGAATGAATTTTAGTCATTACCAATAAGAAACGAGAAAATGAAAAACCAATATTAGAAACTAAAACTCAGACTTTGGAGGAACACTTACAGAATGCTTGCAAATTAAGAGAGATTCTTTTGGCTTGTAGAAGTCCAACTCTTGCATATAGTCTATTCCTATTTGAAAAATTCTATAGATGCAAATGCTTAGGATATCCTTCCATCTTCCTTATAAGATTCTGGATCCACCTACATTTTTGGAAATATTTTATAGTTATGGGTCTAATACGCAGGATCTCTTCTGTGAATTTTATCTACATGATTTGATAATAGAAGATCATGAACATAATAAATTTTTGATAAATTTACATGTAGGAGAATTTCATTTGAGAGCACTTCATTCCACTTTTAAAAATTAGTTGGCATGGAAAAATAGATTTGAAGAATATACAAATTATATTAAAACTATAGGGTTATGCATCAGACCAGCTTTCTCCATTTCAAGATTGATTGACCACAATTTCAAGGGAGTTTGTTTAAATAATGCCATCAAAATCCACTATTTGGAAGCTTTGTATAACTGTGTTGTTTCATTTGACCTATTTGTAAGACAAAGCTTTGATTCAATTGTTGCTGGTAGTGTGAAAAGATAGGACTAATTATTAGTATCTCTCAACAGATGAGAAGTTATGTCTCCTAACAATTTGAGGTGTACTAGAAGAAGAGGTAAAATAATTATTGAAGAAATTATAGAAGTAATAAAATCTAGAGGAGAGCAAACATGGATTGGAATGAGGTATAAACCTCCATTATTTCTCATACCAGTTCCTGAATGGTAGAATTCGACACCACAATCTGATGAATAGTTTAACATATGGAAAAGAATGGTTCAAATGTATAAAGGATTGACAAGCAATACAAATCAACATATCAAAGATGAATTTGATGAATATGATCTCAATAAGAGCATGAAAAATAGGCCAAAAACCAATAAAGCTAGCTAAATGTTTACAATGGGACTTGCAAAAGGTAAAGTCTAGGGGAGATGATGAGCCCAAAATATGGCTCATTATTGACATGGAATTTCCTTCATTTCATCTCTCTAAGGATATAATCTTATAAAAAGAATAGACATTTAGCTAACTATTGCATGGAAAATAGCTACTTTATCTCATTTATGTCAAACCAAAGGTTGAGTTACCATTTTGTCATTTATACCTAACAAGTAACATGTTTTAGTGTTTTGGTTTTGAAGAATACATAGGAAGGATGACATAAATAACATTTTAGAGAAGTTCCAATTTTGACCTCAGTTTCTCAAAGCTACAGACTCAACCAGTTTAAGATATATGGACTCTACCAATTTAGGATCTATAGACTCTGCCAGTCTAAGATCTATAGACTCTTCATATCTAAAATCTGAGAAGCAAAAGAATTTGTAGATGATCTGAAGAGGAAGATCTAGAATCACATCAACAAAATACTTGCATCTTATTTTGAAGAATTCAATCTTGATATATTTTGTATATATTTGGACCTTAAAACTATTATAGGGATAGTATAACTGTCTTATCAAGATAAATAGATTTTTAAGATCTTGATCAATCCAAATCTCCTATTTTGAGGATGAATGGATTGACTAAGAAGTCCTATTTTCCTGCATATTATTTTTAGTCTGATTGTATTAGCATAAATATGTTTATAATTTGTCTGAGAAAGAGATGAATAACTATTACACTTAAAATTTTAGATATACTGTAAATGTCCTAGCTTTCTATTAATTAATGCAATATCATTCTAGCTTTTAGTACCGAGTAAACTTCATTCTTGACTCTAAGAAGAGCAAGGGCCCACTCTCCTTGGAACCAAGAATTTTTGTACGATATTTAAATTTATTTTGAATTAATTCTCCATTATTTTTCTAGCAAGTGTGAATGAAGAGTTAAATTTAAATTTTAAAGTAAAGTGTGAATTAAATATAGATTTATAGTTTTAGTAAGTGTGAATTAGATTTAGATTTACAGTTTTAGTAAGTGTGAATTATATATAGATTTAAATTTCCATACAAGTGTGAATTAGATTTAGAATTACAGTTTTAGCAAGTGTGATTTAGATTTACAATTTTATAAAGTGTGAATTAGATATAGATTTATATATCCATACAAATGTGAATAAGATTTAAATTTAAAATTTCAAGCAAGTATATTAAGGGAGCTTTAATTTCAAGCAAAGGATTGAATTAGTTAGTGTAATGGTTAATCTCTTCTTTCAGCAAGTGTGTGAAGCAATTAGCTTAGAATAATTATTTCATTAGTAAAAGTTAGATAAGAATCATCAAAATCCACCCAAGACCAACTTGTAGATCTACCACCATAAACCTTATTGTAGATAGCTTTAGACACTAGCCCTGGTTTGATAGACATCAATCTAAAAGATTGACTAAATGAAGAGTTAAATGACACTCATCACTTGCTTTGATACCATTTGATGTGGCCTCCAACCACATGATGGATTCAACAATCCATATAACTCATAAACTCAAATATATCTTCAATAAATCACACTCTTCTCATTAATCTCTTCCTCACATTACATACACTTGATAATCTCATGCCAAGGATCTTCAATCTTTCTCAAAGCTTACAGCCAATCACATACAAAATTTTACTTCAACATTCTAAGGAGGCTATCAAGGATTTCACATAAGCTTTCTTCTCTTCCACCTCTAGCCTAGCCTACCAAACTAATCTAATATTACAACCTCTTATAAAATTTCATTTCAGAAAACAAAAAAGGAGGTCCAAAATGCATCCCCCTCCACTTGGATGGATAAATAAAAAGAAGATGGAGTGAGATCCAACAAAAATCCATGCCACATTTTCCACTTGGGTCATTCTTGCCAAGGACAAAGTCTCCACCACAAAAGTTGGCACGACCTTTCACAACATGACAAAAGGGTAAAGAAGATATCAATATGGAATAATACATCTTGTCTCCCCATTAACATAAGCTTCCAAATGAAGGTGGATTCTCTTTTTGACCATTCTTTCTTTCTACTCACATGACATTCATCCCACATGCATGAAAGAAGACAAAAACAAGTCCTCACATGATTTATAGTGGAATGTGGCACTCCATGCCACCTAAATAACATGAATAGGGTTGTGGACACCTCATCAAGATGAGTAGTGTCCCCCAACTCATTAGTGAATAGAAATTTAGGAATAGTACCAACATGAATAGTATTTTCTCACCACATCATTCTTCTCTACTTGAAAATAACTAAACTCTTGTGAGCTGTCCTAATTGTTCTCCAAGCTTTGTATGCAAACACACATGAACACATGAACACACAAGCACACAAACACACCACTCTATTTTTGGATGATGCAGGATTGCATGAACCCTTAGATGCTCGTGCATCAAACATCTAAGGTTTAATAATGTGATCTCTTTATCACATTAATGGGGTAAGTGGTAGAACCACTCTTTTGGTCATAGAGTTTGATGACCATGACATCCCATTCTAACACACCAAGTACTTCATGAGGTTATCTTTTTTCCTCCTCCACTTTAAACATCTACATACTCACTTTCCTAAAACCATCCTCCTCTACCTAAAGCTTATCCATATCCCAATGGATTCACATGTGGGAATGCACCCACTATAAACTGCCCTACTCCACCAAGATGCTCTATCAGTCATCTCATAATCCCATGTGAGCTCAAGCCCACCATTGTCCATACACCTCCACCTAAATCCCTCTTGGCTTTCTGTATAACTTATCCAATCATGTATTGGATCATCTTCCACATCATTACAAACTACAACCACTTACAACTCCTCTCTCATGGATTCATCAACATTCATCTCACTCTTATCATGTGCACATACTTGCACAAAAATATCCTCCATCACTTCATCATGCTCCAAACTCATTTTTTCCTCTTCCTCTATAATGCTATCATGTTCCTCATGCTCTTTATTTTCACTATGGGTTGCCAATGGCCCATCCAAAATAATTTTCATGGTCATTTTCTTTTCCTCTTCTCTCCTTAAGGCAAGTCTCAACTCTTGCCTCTTTCTTCTCTTAATAAGAAATTTCACAGGACACTTCACTCTCTTCTTCATTACCCAACCATTCCATTGAATCTCCTCCCCTTGCACATGCTCCATCATTATGTCTAATTGGGATTGGATCTTCTTCAACATATTCACCACATCTTTTCCTCTATCTTATGTGCCATCTTCATTCTTGCAAAATAAAATAAACACTCACTCTAACATCTTCTCCTCTTAGAAGTATTTGAACTTACTTTGATACCACTTGATGTGAAAAAAGTCAGTTCTGATACCACTTGATGGAGTCAACACTCCATAACTCTCACAAACATAGCTCTCAATTCATGGAGATTATAAAAACATAATCCACTCATAAAATACTCATATTTCTCATTAATTCTTCCTCACATACACAAGCTTAAACAAGCTTCTCTATCTAAAATTCAACAAGCTTATTCTCACACATAGAAACTTTGCTTAGGTACCAGTAGCTAAAGCCTAGCTATGTTACCACTTATTAGGAACCAAAACATAATCCTAACAAGTGGTATCAAAGCCTTGGTTGTTTGGATAGTTTTGTGCAAGTGGGAGCTATAGGTGGAGAGACAAAGATATGAAATAAAAAAAAGTTTGCATGGTAGGTATTTTTCTCTTGGTAGAAGATGGAGAATGGGGAAGAAGTTGAAAAAGCTTTACCATATGGATCAACACCAACATAATGTTCCTATTGAAGAAGTAATTATACAACTTGTGGTAGAGCAAACTAGTCTCTATTAGTGTAGATGGAGGATGATGACAAGACATGTACCTTGTTGTGGTTCTCGACTAGTGAATGGGTACAAGTTATAGGATCCTACTACCACAATGCGTTGGCTGAGATGTGAAATTCCATGTAGAGGAGGAGGTACAAGAAACCTAAATCTATACCTATTGAATTAGTTTAGGATAAATGGATTAAAATAAGAGACTTGAGGTTCTATGGAAGTAGAAGGCCAGTGTTGGATCAATCCAAAACTTAAAGATACATTGAGTGAAGTGTTCAGTGGCTGTAGTATAGTAGAAGCGAGCAACCAAGAGGGCTGTAGTGTAGCAAATGTGAGTAGACAGGTAGACTGATGCATGGAGTAACTCTATTTATGAGTTAGTTTGATATGTGGTAGATCAGGATATAATTTAATTACAAGCTTAAAAACTCGATAAGTGTATTAATGCACTAAATAACATGATGAATTCCCAAGAACTATGGATGGGTACCATTATTGAGCATGATAGGTAGTGGTTTGCTACATGTAGAAGTTAGGTGTTAAATTTTGTGGGTTCTTATCCCCTGTTGTTGACTATTATAAAGAGTGTGGTATGCCCTTATTGTTGTTGGAGAAACTAAATATAAAAACATCATTACTATATGGTGATATCATGATGAGATGGAGTAGTAAAAGGGTTATGTGGTTGAGGAAAAGAGTTGTTGGTTTATGGTTTGAATGTTAGGGTGTGGAGCTAAAAGCTTCACCTTAGGCAAACATGGAGGATTTCTGAGCATGACAGTAGCTGGCATCGACAGGCCACAACCGACGTCGGTCAGGGGAAGCGTAGAATGAAACTGGCATCGGCAGGGGTCGGCCAGTGTCGATCACCTCCAGTCAGGCAGGGACCGATGTCAGTCGCCTGTGGTGGTCAAAACTGCTATTGACGAATAGTCAGTTAAGTGAATGCGTAGTTTGCATGATGAAAACTAGTTTGAGTCTTTGAGCCGCTTGTCTAAATTAGTGTATGCATGAGATCTATATAATAGACTCATGGGCTGTATTATTAAGTGGAGAACTTGTAGAAGAGCTATGTAGAACTTGGAGAGTTCTTCCCATGGTGGAATTAAGTAGGATTCCCCATGTATGTAAGATCAGGTTTGATATGCAGGGTGTAGCAGGATCATGGAGGAGATCTACATGTGATAAGTAAGATTAGGTTGGTCTGTAGGGATGTGTGTATGCGAGGGTCAGAAGGAGATCGGCGGGGGAGCAAGATCAAGGTGACAACAATACATCAAGGAGTAGAATCATGGTGAGATCTACTTGGAGTACCAATTCATACTCAATTGTACAGGTGTACAATGAGGTGAACAACAGCTTGTGTTAGCTGTGTGTTATGACCTATGAGAGAAGATTACTCAGGTGGAAAGATTACTTGGAGCCCTTAAGGAGGAAGCCTCACAGAGGTGGAAGAATAGTGCGATCGAGCTAAAAGCTTCACCAGGATGCAAATAGGAGGAGTTACGGAGGTCGCGGAGGTTGAGGAGAGTTGCAGAATGAGTTGCAAGGCAATCGACGTCAGTCTGATCAATCGACGTTGGTCAAATAGTAGTGCAAAAGCAATCGACATCGGTTATGAGTTGGCTGACATTGGTCAGGAGGAGCCGACATCGGCAACCTGTGTGTGAGCATGCAGTTTGCATGCAGATTTCAGAGAGTCTATTTTTGACTATCAGTTTGCATGTTAAAGGCTAGTTATAGTCTTAGAGTTGCGAGTCTAATTATTGTAATTAAGATAGTCTAATTATTGTAAGCATGAGATCTATATATAGACTCATGGGCTATATTGTAAACTAGAGTGCTAGAGAGTAAGAGAGCAAAATAAGCTCCTTCTGAGAGAAGAGAGCAATGGTGTGTTCCTCCTAGTGCCACAGTACCAAGTGTGGGTGCTGGTTTGGAGAATCAGAAGGGTTTTTCGTATATATATGATCTTGGTCAGTAGGTGTGCATGGCTTCTTTTGGAGATCTACAATGGTGAGTAAGGTCTAGTGATTTATGGGTAGCAGTAGAGAGCAGGAGATCTACTTGGAGTATGGTTGTGTGCTTGGTGTACTGACAGCGTGTTATTGACTGGTGGAGGTGAACATCAATTCTATATTGGAGTTGATTATTGTGATCAAGAGAGAGGGAAGAAGGTCTTGAGGTGTGGCAAGCCTTTGAGGTGGAAGAAGAAGTGGCATCTTCTTTATTGTATTTTTTTCTAAGTGATTATTAATACAATTATGTATTATCTCTCATATTCCTGTGTTGTTTCATATTTCTAGTTACTTATCATTTTGGTTAAATTCCATCTTTAGTTGCTAATACAAGAGGTAATCACATATGCTCTAATTGGTGGAGCAAGATCCTGACAAGTGGTATCAGAGCTTTTGGTTGGGTTGACTAACAGGTGGTTCAGATCTGGTAGTGTTTTTGATTACAGGTCACTTTCAGGGGTTTCAGATTGAGTGGGAGTATAGCAATGGCAGAAGAAAGTAAGCTACGAATGGAGAAAATGAATAGCATGAATGGTCTGATTGATGGAAAGAAAGAGCAGGGAAAGGAAGATTGTTGGTCAGTAGAAGATCAGTGTGTAGAAGTAGATGTTGTAGGGGTCGTTGCACAGGTTGCTCTGGATAAAGTAGAATCTTTATTTACAGATTCTTTTGCCTCTTTCCATGCAACCCAAAATAGAGCATCTTTTCATGGGTATGTCTTTGGAGACTTTAGAGAGATTTATTTAGGGGTTGGAGAGCCTTGTTAGATGATTGACGAAGGGGAAGTGAAGCTGAAATTGTAGATGGATAACACACTGGTGTTGAAGAAGGTCATGCAGGGCATAGTCTTGGAGATGAGTCTAATTTTTTCAAGAAAGTTGGGTGATGGGAGATGCACTGTAACTCTCACAGTGGATGCACTTGAATTAGATGGTGGTAAGAAAGTAGGTATCCTTTATCTATCTACTTATATTACTGATTCACCTTCTGTTGCAGAGATGTGGCTTTGCAGGCTTGGTCACATATGTAGGAAGGGAATGCATGTTCTTAAGCGGAAGATAGATATCTTTGACAAACTTAAGGACTGGAAAGCCTTGGTGTTCATGGAGGAGATGATGGATAGAGATCAGCTGAGGGGACTGAATTATTTTGAGCAGGGCTATGTTGATTTGAACAGGGTTTTGATCCAAAAGGAGCTTGCAAGTAAAAAGTCATCACTCACAGGTGAACACAGGTACCAGCATTGGTCATACAGTAACTGACGTTGGCAACAAAAAGACCAACATCGATGAGATAGGAACTGACATCGATAGGAGAGATATCGGCATCAGCCAGGGAAATGATGTTGGCAGTCAGGGTCAGTGTAGGGAACCGACATCGGTTGGTTGCAGACTGGGAGATGGCCGAGATCGGTCACTGGAACAGATGGTGGGTGGATAGCAAGCTGTCAACAAGTCTCAAATGCCCATATGGAGGTCAGAAAGGGTAAGTGAACCTCATATTCATTGTTCACCTTCTTTATATTGCCTACTGATGGTCAAGAACTAGGAAGATGTGAAGAGGCAATGCAGGTAGAATCCAAAATAGTGGGAGCTTGGCATGGATGAGGAGTGTGAGTCCTTGGAGAAGAACCAAACAGGAGTTTGTTGGTGGAGTTGTCAGTTGGAAGACAAATGGATTCCCAAGTTAAAGAAGAGAGTGGATGGATACGTGAGACGAAAGGCCAAGGTATAAGGTCTTAAGGAAGTTGCAGGACAGTGGTATAGGGTTGACAGGTGGTACCAGGTGGATGACAAAGTAGAGCTTTTGTCAATGTCAGTATAACCATTGTGTTTATCTTACCAGGTGGATGATGGTTGCAACATTATCCTGTTATTGTATGTGGAGGATGAGCTTGGAGCAGGTTCAGACATACAGGGTTTTGCTGAGCTAAGGGTAAGGTTAGTTCAGAGGTATGTCATGAAGAATTTGGAGCAGCAAAATTCTTTGGCATAAGAGACATGGAGGATCACAGGTTGATCTCTAGTGGGAGCTGATGTGAAGACGGTGTTGGTGAGGTTCAAGATGTAGGATGCAGAATCGATAAGCACACCAAGGGCTGGATAGTTTAAGCTTAGCTTAGAATAGTGTTTGAAATCACATGAGGTCAAGTGTAGACCTGAGTTTTCCCAAACAATGGGAGTTGTCAAAAAGTATGGAGCCAATTTGGGGAAGGAGTACTGGAGGGCAGTTCAGTGGATTCTCAGGTATTTGAGAGGGACCAATAGTAGGGATTCATGTTATGCAGGGTCAAGGTCTTCACTACATGGAGTTGTAGGTTTAGATATGGCAGGTTACTTGGATGACAGGTGTAGCATCACAGGTTGTGTGGTGGGTGGTCTTCAGGATTGATCTTGAAGAGGGATACAAGCTAGGGAATAAATTAGATGGTGTACAGGTACAAGTACAAGTGTAGTTGTTTATCTCCAAGTGGGAGATTGTTAGGTTTTGGAGCTAAAAGCTTCACCAAGATGTAAACAAGAGGAGTTACGTAGGTCACGAAGGTTGCAAAGAGTTGTAAGGCAACCAACATTGGTTTGATCAACTGATGTTGGTCAGATAGCAGTGCAGAAGCAAATGACATTAGTTATGAGTCGGCTGACATCGGTCAGGAGGAGCCGACGTCGGCAACCTATGTGTGAGCATGCAGTTTGCATGCGGATTCCAGAGAGTCTATTTTTGACTATCAGTTTGCATGTTAAAGGCTAGTTATAGTCTTAGAGTTGTGAGTCTAATTATTGTAATTAAGATAGTCTAATTATTGTAAGCATGAGATCTATATATAGACTCATGGGCTGTATTGTAAACTAGAGTGCTAGAGAGTAAGAGAGCAAAATAAGCTCCTTCTGAGAGAAGAGAGCAATGGTGTGTTCCTCCTAGTGCCACAATATGAAGTGTGGGTGCTGGTTTAGAGAATCAGAAGGGTTCTTCGTATATGTATGATCTTGGTCAGCAGGTGTGCATGGCTTCTTTTGGAGATCTACAATGGTGAGTAAGGTCTAGTGATTTACAGGTAGTAGCAGAGAGCAGGAGATCTACTTGGAGTATGATTGTGTGCTTGGTGTACTAGCAGCGTGTTACTGACTGGTGGAGGTGAACATCAATTCTATATTGGAGTTGATTGTTGTGACTGAGAGAGAGAGGGAAGAAGGTCTTGAGGTGTGGCAAGCCTTTGAGGTGGAAGAAGAAGTGGCATCTTCTTTATTGTATTTTCTTCTGAGTGATTATTAATACAATTATGTATTGTCTCTCATATTCTTGTGTTGTTTCATATTTCTAGTTACTTATCATTTTGGTTAAATTTTGTGTTTAGTTGCTAATACAAGAGGTAATCACATATGCTCTAATTGGTGGAGCAAGATCCTAACACTGAAGACTGTATGGGGTGAAGTAGACATGCAGATGGAGTAAAATGGTACCTTCATAGAGAACCAAGGTTTAGTAGAGATTGATGCTATGTATTGATGGCATGTTGATTGTAGGCCATAACTTGATGAAGATCAATGGTGTTATGACTCAGGTGACTAGGAAAAGATGAAGGTAGAAAACCAAGGATGGAGATGCATAGTGGACATGAAAGCAAGGAAGTCAAGTATCCCACTTCTTATGATTGTAAGTTGTCTTTAAAAGTGTTCTAGATCATAGGAGGAAAAGACATAGATGTCATGTATATTGCATTCATCAGCAGTAGGAAGCCTCATGTATGCCATGGTGTGCACTAGATCAAATACTTCCAAGTAGTGGGAGTATTGAGCGGTTCATGGTGAAATCCTAAAGAAGGATGGGTCTATAGTAAAGTCTGAGTCACTTCAATTGCTACAAATCTAATATGGAGAAGTAGAAGTTGACAAATCTAAGAAGAGAAAAGTAGTTTTAGTAGTACATAAAACTACTACTGGGCTTGTGTGTGAGCACTAGTGGGCATGGATGGTAGTTTGTTAGTAGAAGACACAAGTGTGGTAAAGTCTTGCATATATGAATTTAAGTGGGAGATTGTTGGGTGTGAAGCCAATATTCATAGTCATTATTCACAATCACTATTCATGGACACTATTCACAATCACTATTCATGGTAATAAATAACTTTGGATCACATGATTCTCCACCCAAAATATGGCACATTTTTAGAGTAGCCATTAAGTTTTATCTCTCTCTCCTTCTTCTCTCTCTCATTATTGTAAAGTTCTATAAATTATTGTGTTCTCCTTTGTATTTGTTATCTATTTAGTGGATCACTCTTACATCCATGCAAACTTGAGCTTTCAATTTAGGAGTTTAGAGCTTGGAAGGATTGTAAGCTTAGCTCACCCAGATGTTTGGGTTGTATGCATCATTCATGCTTAGGTGGTTAGAGCCTATAAGGATTAGATGAGAGCATGGCTCACCTAGATTGTTGGAAGCATGGGGATCCTTGAGGTTAGAGGTTAGAGCCTGGAAGGCTATTATGCTTGACTCACTTAGATGCTTTGGTATTAAGCATTGGATGCTTGAATGTAAGCATGGAGATGGAATTTGATTCTTAGAGTCCACCTTGGATGCTATGGTGTTAGCATTATTTGGAGTTGCATGTTGTAGCTTGGAAGTTAGAGCATGGAAGGCTTGGTTGTAAGATTTACTCACTTGAGTACTTGGTTTTTAGCACTAGAAAGGAGTTGCTAAGAGGACCTTATTGTCAAGAGTTTTGTTGATGAAATTGAAGTTTGAATGCTACCTTTGCCCCATGGTTTTTTCCTTATTGGTTTAGCAAGGTTTCCACATATATCTTGTGTAATGTGTTTTCTCTTGTGTTGTGTATTATTTTAGTTTGTTTTATTTTCGCATCAATTCTTACACATGTTTATGATTATGTTTTGGTTCCTAACAAGTGGTAACAAAGCTAGGATTTAGATTCTAGTACCTAAGCTATGCGTGGCTATACATCCTAATAGTTGGTAATGAAGTAACTGAGTTATGCCATGTCTAAATGGTGAAAACACCATCTATTCAACCCATGCTACAAATGCAACTCATTCCTCATCAGTATCCCATTTAGCAAGTATAGCCTATGCAATAACCTAGACCAACACCTCAGATTCCACAAAAACCACCTTTTCAAACCCCTCCTCTAAGAAGAAGACCCATTCCTTGAGTTTTCAATGATCTTGGTGAGCCCATCAAAGTAGTGCTTTGCAAGCTAGATGTGGCCAATATGATTAGTTGGATGATTCTAAAACACTATCCTAGGGGTATACCATATCTAGATTGGTACAAAGAGCATGATTTTTATAAATACCATCATGTTCTTATACATTATATATGTTGTTGTGTGTATTTAAATCACCTTATTAAATATGTTCAAAAATGGGGAAATCCAACTAAATAATAGAGCATCTACATCCAATCAGAATTTGGGTATTTAGCAAAACCCTTTTCCACAAAATAATAATGTTAATAAATAATAGCAATAAATTCCACAATAACAATAACAACAACAAAAACAACAATAACCATAGAAACAATAATAGTAACAGTTGTAATAACAATAATAGTATCAGTAGCAATAAAAATAATATCAACTGAATGGGAGGAACCAAGGCCAAAATGACCCCAATAACCAATAGACTTACAACATAGTTTTACATGACTACAATAAAGTTGTAGGTCATATTACGAATGGGAATGTTTCTATCATTACCATAAATCATAGACTAGGTACTAATATACCAGGACCATTTCTAAACAATACAAATCAATCTACCTATGCCAATAATCCTTTCTTGACCTGGGACTACAGCCAAGTGTAATAACAACCAAGGATTACTATTTTAGGACCTTATGCTGATAACTTGTCATTGCCTTATGACCACAACCAAGTGTACTAAAAATTGAAACTTATCCTATCTGGGCCATCTCCATCATTCTCTAGTTACAAAGGTCTTTTATTCAATCCTAGTTATGCAATCAAAACTCGATGATCTAAGATTACTATTCCAAGCCCACAACTTCCTGTCAATGAACCAATCCAACCCACTGTGCTAGCTAGGAACAAGTTAAATACCATTATTAAGGAAAAAACATATGACATTGTGGAATAAATCCAAAATACACCCACACAAATCTTCATTTTAGATTTGTTGCATATGTCTACCATCCATAAGAATATCCTTATAGGACTCCTAGGCCAATCCCAAGTTCCAAATGAAATAACCCTAGATAAATTCCAAGCTTTGGCTAGACACCTAGCCCCAAACCATAGTTAACCTTAGACCAAAGTGATATGCCATCCCGTGGCCCTCTTCATAACAACCCATTGTACATTGAAGTTATCATCACATGGTACAAAGTCAAATGTGTCCTCATAGATAATGGACCATGCTTGAATATTGTGTCTTTGAATCTCATCAAGCATCTGGGATATACAGTAGCTAATCTACTGTAAAAAACTATTGCTATCAAAGCCTACAATAATAAAGAATGGGAATCATAAGGAAATATAATCTTGCCAATGATCATTGGGCCCTTGACCCACAATACACTTTTCCATGTGTTCGACCTATACCTCTCATACAATTTACTTTTGGGTAGACCATAGATACATGAAATTTATGCAATCCCTTTAAAATTGCACAAGTGTATCAAGTTCCCTCACTCATGGATAGAGGTAACTATCCATGAGGAGGTATAGCCTTATAAACATTACAAGCATTTGGAGGCTAAATATGGAAGTTACAACTATTGTTTTAGCCTAGACCTAGTACCCAAGAAAGACAAAGGCAAAGAGATACTTGTCAAATTAGCATAGACCAATTATATAGAACTTGACAGCCTTGCCTCATCATCACGTACACTTCCTCTCAAAATGTCTAATCATTTTACCATTTTGGATAATGGTCTAGCAAAGTATTTGACCTATGACACATTTCATATTGCTAAGTTTCCACAGAACCCAAAGTCCTATGGAAGACGTAAAGCTAAGCCACCTTGTATGGAATGCAAATAAAAGGGAAAAGGCAAGCTTTATATCTCAACACCTATGATTATCACACCTATTACTTGTTAAGAATAAGATTCACTGACCAATGATGATTCTTGGTTATACAACAACAAATTGGCTTATTGTTACAAAAGTGCCAAATATCCCATCCCTAACAAGATCATATATAATCAAGCCTATGAAGGAGGAGGATTGGGGGAAAACCAAAAAGGTACCCTTGAGCTCATTTCTATGACTCAATATAAAGGAACTTATGGTCTCAGATTTAAACCACCTAGGGGTGACTCCATGTATCTTATTCACATTATAATGCTAATGTCTAGTGATAATGATGTCGACAGTGAAGTAGAGTCCCATCATAACATTTATGAAGACCTTACTAGTACCAACCTATTTAACCCCATACCATTTGCATCATTACACTATTCAATTAAAATTAAATGCTTCCTCTTTATCATCCTCAACACATAGGTTAGGATTAAAAAGAATCCATAATGCCTATAGATGAGTTTGAGAATGATGAGGCCTTTTGTGATTTCTAAGCCTAAGAGACAATGTTCCATTGGGAGACCAAAAACAAGGGTTCTCTATCAAATTAGATCTCGTAGCCTATTTTGGAGAGTGGGTAAACACCCTTAACCAAAAAGAAAAGAATAAAACATTTAGACCAAGGTAAAAGTAAAGAGAAAGGCCAATATTTTGGTGAAAACCTATTTTAGGCACCACCAGATAGGGGTGTTTACCTTTCCTTGAATGAAGCTCAGGAGACCACCAATGATGAACTTGATTTTGGGTATGAGTTTAGTTCAACAAAATAACATGTCTTTGATCAACTTGCCCACAAATTTCCTACATTATTTGTGCCACGGCCATTTTTACTTTTAGGGGATTCAGATTCATCCTTCTTGGGAGAGATTGAAGAACCAGTTTGACTAGAGGACTTTGTTGTTGTAGGCTAATTCACATCCTTACCAAATATTCTACAAGATGGCTTCAATATCATACTAGAAGATACTATGAAAGTCAACATTGGGACTCCAAACAACCCAAATGGATAAAATTAGGCACATCCCTCACTGAAGAGGAATGCAAATTTTTTATAGCCCTTTTAAGGGAGTTTGTTGACATTTTTGCTTGGGCCTATTTAGACATGCTAGGTTTATACCCTACCTTGGTTGTACACCACCTTGTTGTACATCTTGATGCGAAGCGTGTGAAGTATAAATTACACAAGATGCATCCTTGTATTATTGTATTAGTAAAGAAAGAGTTGGAAAAACTCTTAGAAGTGAGATGTATTAGACAAATTAAATATTCAGAGTATATCTCAAACATTGTGAATGTCAGTAAAAATCTATAAGGAATCAAAATCTACACTGATTTCAGAGACATCAATAAGATCTACCCTAAGGACCACTTTCCGTAGTTGAATATCGACATGATAGTTGACTCCACTGCTAGGTATGAAACACTATCACTCATGGATGGCTTTTCAGGATACAATCAAATCAATATCATGTGAAAAGATCAAATAAGACAATGTTCACTACTCAATGGGGAACATTTTTCCATTTGGTTATGCCATTTGGCCTCAAAAACATTGGGGCCACATATCAAAGAACTATGACTGCCATATTTCATGACATGATGCATGATATTGTTAAAGACTATGCCAATAACATACTGGGTACATTAAAGACTCATGAAGATCATCCAATAGTTTATGAAGGATATTTGAAAGGCTTCATGAGTACAAGATTAGACTCAATCCCAAGCACTACATCTTTGGTGTCACTTCAGGCAAATTTTTAGGCTTTATTATCTCTCATCAAGGCATTGAAGTTGATCTGCCAAAGTTCAAGCCATTATCAAGATGTCACCACCTTCTACTTTGAAGGAATTCAATAATTTTTAGGGTAAAATCTAGTTTATTACACACTTCATTTCATAGTTAGTTGATAAATTCCATCCTTTCACTCGCTTACTAAGGAAAGGTGTTACATTTATTTGGGATGAAGAATGTCAAAAAACCTTTAAATATATGAAACAATATCTTGCCAATCCACCTATTTTGTTACCACCAATTCTAGGGAGGCCATTTTTGCTATACATATCTACCATAGATAATGCCCTAGGGGCACTTTTAACTCAACATGATGAGAATGGAAAAGAACATGCCATGTACTATCAAAGTCATACATTGATCGTGTATGAGTACAACTATATACCAATAGAAAAAACTTGTTTAGTTATGGTCTTTGCAGCCCATAAGCAATTTTATTACATGCTTAACAATAATACCATAGTCATTGACAAAGTATATCCACTCAAGTATATGCTATCAAAGATATATTTATAGGGCCACATGGCTAAATGGGTCATGATACTAAGTGAGTTTGAGATTGAGTATGCTAATCAAAAGGCTATAAAGGTACAAATACTTATAGTTCAACTTGTTGATGCTCCCCTTGCAGATACTAAACCACTCACTTTTCAATTCCTAGACAAATCCATCATGACCATTATAAAAACACCTCCTAAGGAGTAACAATGAAAACTATATTTTGATGGGTCATTTACATCACATGGATCAGGGGAAAGCCTATTGTTTATTGCACTATAGGGGGATCTCATTCTCAAATCATTCTATATCATCTTTTCTTTTACTAATAACATGGATGATTATGAATCACTTATTTCAAGGATTTGTCAAGCAACATAATGGAACATTCAACATCTCATGGTTTATGGTGATTCTTAGTTAATCATCAATTAGGTTATAGGCCACTTTTAGACCAAAGATAACAAAATGGTACCATATAAGGTGATGGCAGACACTCTTAAACAATATAATATTGACATACAGTTTGAATACATACCTCAAGCTAGTAACAAGATGATGGATGCCATGGTTACCATCAATTATTTGATCTTCAACATAGATAAGGCAAAAGAATATCTATTCCTTGTTGAACATCTTCTAGTGCCTACTCATGAACCTTCAACCATTTTAATGATATATGATATTATTGGTCCCATCTTTATTTAGTACTTAAACCTATAAAACTACCTTCATGATCATATCATGCCACTAGACCTTTAATTTGAATAACAAAATGACTTTACACACCAAGCCTCTTGCTATATCTTACTTGGCCCAACACTTTACTGCAAAAGCTTTGATGGAACTTTACTTCATTATTTAAATTTGATAGAAGCAACATTAGTGTTGAGGGAAGTTCATGAAGGAGTATGTGGAGCCCACACTAGTGGGGCTATCCTTGCCAAAAATCTCCTTTATACTAGTTACTATCGGCCAATAATGAAATCATATGTAATTGCTTATTTCAAAAAGTGCCATAAATGTCAATAACATGCCACTTTGATTCATGCTCTAGTCAAAACACTCAAACAAATGCTTACACCATGGTCATTTTCAATGTGGGGACTTGATCTTGTTGGGAAGATTAACCCTACCTCATTTGATGGCCATAAAGACATCCTTACTGCTACTAAATATTTCACTAAGTGGATTGAAGCTATACACCACACTTATGTGACTAGAAAACAAATTTCTAAATTCATCTTTAACCATCTCATATGCCATGATGGTATCATATCTGACATTATATCTGACAATGGTAGATTATTTAAGAACAAGGATGTCACAACACTTTGTTCCCAGTGCAACATCACCTAACATTTTTCCACCACCTACTACCCATAAGGTAATGGCCAAGTAGAGGCATCTAATAAGACCATTGTCAACATCCTTAAAAATATTATCAATGATCTTGGCCATGATTAACACTTATAGATATTTTGTGCTCTCTAGGCATACTGTACTCTAATAAAAGCCACACCATATTCCTTAGTCTATGGCATTAAGGCCATTCTTTCTATCGAGGTCGAGTTACCTTCTCTATGCATCTCATTGAAACACATCCTGGATGATGAAGATTACAAAGTAGCTTACTTGAAAGAGATATAGTTACTAGATGAGAAGTGCATGGCCACTATAAAAAACCTTCAATCATACCAGAATTGAATCTATGGCCAATAAAACTAATAGGTCAAACATAAAGAGTTCAAGCTTGGTGATATTATCATCAAGGAAAACTAGAAGAACACCATAACTGATAAAATAAGAAAGGCAAGTTCAAGCCCAACTGGGTAGGCCCCAATGTCATTGTTGCCAATTATGGGTTTGGAGCATATAAGCTCACTACATCAGATGGAGATAAACTTGATGAGCCCATAAACATCATATATGTTAAGCATTATTTTGTTTGAGAGACCCAAAGTATTGTCTATGCGAACCATTTATATCATACCATAATGACATTTTCCTTGTACCATACAATATACCATTCATTTTATACCTTCCCTATCAACCCAAGTTATTTTACCCTCTTTACCCACCATTTTTGACCTTGGTTCCACTCCATTAATTCTTTAAGCACCTTTAACGACAATATTTAGTTGAAGATTTGATAGTCGATTCAATATTCTAGATAAAGAGGTAGTATTTGGGACCAGTATGATAGTGGTTTGACAATTACATCCTTCATTTATTGTTCTATTTCATTATGAGTACTACTGATTATAACTGCCTTTGGGGAAATCAGTGTCCCACCTTGTGCTACTAATTCTAACTGCCTTTGGGCAAATTATTATCATTGACCTATGCCATTATTTCCTAATTATAACTGCCTATGGACAAACTAGGAACAACACCTTTACCATGCCTTGTCATATCACCTTGCCATTCCTATGCTATACTGTGTCATTTACCTAATTCATGAACTTGTTACTACCTAGTCACATTCTCCACTATAAGGTGGAACTATAGTGACTTGAGGTCCTAATGGGACTATGTAGGTAGCAATCGATTTATATTGAGGTCTACTTAGTCACCCTTTTTCACGCTCTCACCATTTTGTAAGCAATTTAAGTTTAACCACTCTTACCATTTTGTGAGCACCCTAAGCCATGCTCTCACCATTTACAAGTCAGATCATTCAGTATCTTATAATTATCAATTGAGTTGAGATGCTTAGAAAATTCCAAAAATAATTAAAAAACTCTAAAATCACAAAAAATCTAAAAAATTGGCTTAGAATTTCCATGCAAGATATAAAGCCATCAAAATTTTTAGGATGGGACATCCTGTTTGTTCAGTCTATTTTTAGACCACCTTGGTCTTTTTCTTCCCATTTTTGGGAGAACTACATTAGCCTAAGGTTCCCATGAAGTATGTAGGTAGCACTTGGATACATGGGGTATCTTAGGTTAGCTTGGCCGCACCTTCGTTTCTTTTTGACCACTTCTTTTCCTTAAGGATTCTGGGACTCCTAACTATTTCATGAGTAACCACTTATTATTTAGTTTCCCCATCCTTATTGGCCTTAGCCACATGCCCTCATCATTTTACGAGTTTATATTATGAGCATTGTGTATTCAAATTTAATACACTAATGACCACTTGGCTTCAGTTTACATTTGCTATTTTATGAACTCATTCTCATTGTCAGCTTTAGATGTAGTAATCATTATGAACCCATTTCATGCACAAATGCTCATCTATTGTCTGTTAGTGTGGTTTTAGCATAAACCATACTTTCACACTTACACACTTTGTTTGATTTTTTCATGATTGTGGAAAGTCCTCCCCTATTTTATTATGCTCTCACCATTTTGTGAGCAACCATTTTCAATGCTCTCACTATTTTGTGAGTCACCATTATGTACATTATTCATTAAAGTAGATGCGTTACTACACCCTTGGATTTTCTTACACACACTCCATTTTTCAAGACCATTCCTATATTCCTCTATACATCAATCATGTTTCCTTATCATCATTTTCTTCTATCCCATATCTTGGGAGAACTACATTTGGATTGAAGTTCATGTTGGATCTTGTATCCATGAAACTATGTAGGCAATGTCCACTTGCCTTGTGTATCTGGAGTTAGCTTGGATACCCCTTCCTTTTCTTATATTCCCTCCATTTTGTTTATTTATTTCATTATCTCCTATAACATAGGGGCAATGTTTGTCATCTTGTTTATGTCATTATTTCCCTATAGCATAGGGGAAACATTATGCTAATTATTCTTGTGTTGTTATACTTGCATCATTATTGTCTAGCTTAGGGGTCACCTTGTCACCAACGTAACACCTATATTAGACATGCATGAACTCTATTCCACACACATGAACCATTTATTTTCTGTATTCACTAACATTGTGATTAACCATTGTTTGTGTTTGTTTCATTTTATTTTTATTATTTTGTTCACTTTTTGTTTATTGGTATTTTATTGTGTTTCTATTTATTGGCATTTTATTTGGTGTTTCTATTTGTTTGTTTATTGCTTATTTATTTGCTTTCATTTTTGTACCTTGACTTAGTATATTTGCATTCATTGGGTGATTCCTTATGCATTATACTTAAGTCCATCCATAGTCATACATCAACATTATCATCATGGTTTTTATTATTGATGCATTATTTTCACTTATTTATTAGATCAAGTGTTAGTCCCTCTGCATATTATGACTTGATCATCACAATGTTTTATATCATGGTACATAGTATCATGTCCTATAAAAGTTTCAATTTGGGTGAGCTTACAATAAATCATGCCACTTCTCCTTATTCACTTGATAAATTCTCAATATATCCAAACATTACCCAAACATAGAATAATTAAAACATGAATGAATTATAATCCTTGCTAGTTAAGACATGCATCTCCAGACTAACAAGTAGCATGAATTCATGTCTATCCTCTATACTAACTTACTCTTAATTTATGAGTTCATATTTAGTATGTAATCCCCCTTTTCCAATTTGCCATATTATCCCAAACCGTAGTGCTAATGATTATAACCACCTTTGGGCAAATCATTGAGTTTTAATCTAACCTCCTTTGGGTAAATCATTGAGTTTTGATCTATCTAAATGTTAATGATTATAATCATCTGATAAGGGTATTTTTTGGTATGCTAATGGTTATAACTGCTTTTGGGCAAATCATTATTTCCCATCTCATTGTGTTGATGATTATAACTGCCTTTGTGTAAATCATCTTTTTTATTTTCCCTACTAGGGCATCTCAATGTGCCACTAATTATAACTACCTTTGGTAAAATCAATCCTTTATAACCCCTTTACCTTTAGGTCCCATCATTTCCTTATTTTTGAGGGAACAATCACTGACCTTATTTGCCACCCGCTCCCTTAAGGGGGCATCTCATGCTCATCCATCACCATCTGGGGCATTAGGTATTAACAAAATTTTCATTATTTTAGAAGATGTTACTATGACTATAGCTTGAAATTCCTTCCCAAACAAGGGCAAATCGTAGATACCTTATTCTATCCATAACTAGCTTCTAACTGGACTTTAGATTATTTTCTACAAAATAATGCAAATTAAACCTAGGAATCACTAAATGTCCCAATTTCATTTGCACATCAGACATAAGTGCTCAAAATCATGTTAAGGCATATATATTTGTATAATTATCCTATATGCAATAGTAACCTCTCACAAATTCATCTCTAATCACCTTGTGACCTGACAAGTGGCAGTTTGGCCTTTGGACCCATTAAGTAGGGCACTTGAACAATTCTTAGTGTTAAAATGCTAAGTAAAATGAAACAACTAATTAAACCAAATTAAATGCTTAAGTGAATTTTTGATGTGTAATTAGTGAAAAAAAATTTACAAAAAGGAAAATTCAATAAATATGAGGTCATGATGACATCATCATCCTCAAAGTTAAGGAATTCAAAATATCTCCCTAAATGAAATAAATTTAGAAATTGAGATCCATGCTTAATAAATGGGATATTTATCCCAAATATTAATGAAATATCCCCTCTTTAAATCAACTAAGGTTATCCTTAACTCACCAAGGGTTAGTGTTGACAATTTTTTGACCACAAGTCAAAATGGGTTACCCCCTATAGTCAAGACTTGATATAGGGGTAATACATAGTGTCATAGGGTGTGTTGTGGTCTATTTGATTTAATTTAATGCCATTCTAACCTTGGTCATTATTTAGTTTAGTCTTATGTCATTTTGAGTCATCTAGGGGGTCAGACCGTCATGACATTTCACATAGGAATGAACAATCAATTTGCTTATGCATTTTACAAGTGTGCTTAAAAAACCTTTTAGGCCAAAAAAACTACATGGACATGATGCTTTTGGTGCAAAAATCATCCTCTTTAAATTTCATGTCTTGATGAGATTTTTATCTCAATACATAATCATTTGAAGTTGGGCTAGTAGAGATAGACATGTGCAGGGATGTCAAGTTTAGGCCTCATGAAATGACCATTTGGATTCAAATGCTCTTGAGGTTTAATACAGGGTCAAAAAGTGGTAAGATATTGGGAATTTAGATCATATCTAATGTCATGTGGGTAGTCAGTGAGTCAAAAAGGTCCTTGGGATAGATCAACGGTATGTATTCCTTCATATAAAATAAGATCAATGATCTGTGTTTAAAGACTAAGACCCAGATCTAATAGAGCACATCGAATCATACAGATAAGATCTAATGGTATGAGTGAGGGTCAAAGAGTCAAAATATCTTGATTGAATATAAAGCTTCCAAGTGGTAAAATGACATTTAATCAAGCTAAGATAAATAACATATATTGAGTCATACAGATAAGATCCAATAGTGCATGTTGAGTTAAAGGTCAATGAGTTCAGATTGAACGTGAGGTTACCAAGTCGTACAAATACATTAACTAGATGGGTTAAAAATAGTACCTTGATTCAACATAATGTTTCCAAGTGTCATAATCTTAGGACCTCAAATCAATGATCAATGAACAACATTGAAATTTGAATCAAAGAGACTCTAGAGGAGATAGATAGAGCAAATTTGACTGGATTCTAGATAGACAAGATGAGACTACATGTCTAAATGATGACATGCATATTTTAAAATGGAATGAGAAAAATAGAAAGGGAATTCCATATAGATAGCCATGTATGATCAAAGGATTCTTTAGTAGAGCAAATACTTCAGACTCATAGGCCACCATGAAAGTTCAGAAGAGATCTGAGATGAATAGTGATCATCAAATATGAATAATGAAGTCTAGGAGATAAATGGATGACTGCAGATGGCAAATACAAGTGTTTAAAAGATAGATAATAGCTATGAAAATGTCCATGATTGTCATATCATATGTGTCAACTCTCTTAATTTAGTTTCAAATGCTTGAGAGATGATCCATGATGAAGACAGTTTTACCAAGGCTAGCTAAAGAGTCTCTACACCATTTTGGAGAGTTTGTCATGGTTTATATGGACATTTGTTGTAGGAGACATTCATGGTTTGTTTCACTATCCATTTCCCTAAAATGTAACTATTTCTCATGCCTTGACATGTGGCATTGTGACTTTTGAGCTTCGTTACTACATTATGTTCTCCCCTTTCTCTAGTTCTATAAGTAGCTACCATTTTGGCCTTTGTGATCTAATACCACACCATGTATGGTAAAGCCTTGCTAGTTTTGAAATTTCACTTTGCCGTATAACAATCAATGCAATATGTTGAATTCATATCTCATCTTGTTAAAGTGTTTGAAGAGATGCATAGTGAATAGCTAAGTGATATCCATCTATCATTGCTTTCTTTCAATCCTTTCATGTTTGATCCAAGTGATGTCAACCTAGCAGGTCATATGAAGTGTAGTTAAATGTATGGATATATATTAAGTGTATAATGAGCTTTAATATCTATAACTGATCTATGGCCTTACTTACCTTGGATAGTCTTCATGCATCTCACCTTCATATTAAAATACTAATGCTAGTGCATTTTAGGACTCATATGTTAGTGTTGTAGGTATTATTTCTTTGTGAAATAAGTACAATGGTCATGTGGAAGACATCTTGGTGTATCACCATTTTAGAATAGGTTTGTTTCATGCAACTTCTATCTCCTCCCCACAAATAAATAGTTAGCATAGGTGAAAGTACTTCAAGACACATTCAAGGAGGTAGCCCTTACATCTAGAGGCTCACTTACACTATAGGTATACCCACATACTTGGAAGTGTTATAATGTTTCCAAAATATAGAAGAGGCTTGAACACCCTCTTTTAGGGTGAAAGATTTGGCGACAATAGTTCTGGCATGCTTGATGGGACACATTGTCTTCAAGACTATTTGTCAAGGTGAATGTTGATCTTGACAACATCAACTACAAATTGGTGTGTTACTCAGAATTTGGTGACTCCATCAATGTAAATTTGGTTCCAAACCATTATTTTATCATAAGCTTGTTATCATAATTCATAGTTCTCACTAGGTCATCCTCCAGTAGAGTGCTCAACCCCATTAATCCTCCTATTCAGCCTAAACTCCCCCTTGAAGTTCCAAATCCTCAGCCTAATCTATCATTTGGATAACTAGTAGATTTTGCTAGAGAGGAAGAGGTTGAAGAAATTGAGGATTTTGAAGAGTTTAAAGAAGATATGACATGCCTTACTTGCCTTTAATACTAAAAATCCAATTCATGTTAAGCATATGATGCTATTCCTCCTAATGCCACAAAAGGTATAGCCATATTCAATGGTGAAAGTCATGTTACATCTAATGAACACATTAGGGACGTCTCCAACATTTTTAGCTTCCATAACATCAATCAAGAGAACATTTACATTAGAATCCTTGTCATGTCCCTTAGAGGGAAGGCTCTTTATTGGTATAGGACTCTAGAAGGTGGATGCATCATATCATGGGATGAGTTTGGAGTGTTGTTGACCTCAAGATTTAGAAATGAAAGTGACCATGCCTCTCTCATACATCAGCTCAATGTGATTAAAAGAGGCCCTAAAGAAATAATGCATGAATTCAATGAGAGGCTCCAAAAGACTTGGTTGAAATTGCCTCCTCCCATGAGGCCACCTCCTAGTTTTGCATTCCATACCTACTTGAGAGCCATTGCAACTAAAATTTCTATCATGCTTCAATTCATGGGTGGTTCCACTCTTCTAGAAGCATATGATATTATTATCAAAGCTGAGAATGCTCTCATCTAAGTTGGAAGATTGCCTCCTAAGGTTTCTATGTATCCATTGTTTTATACTTATGCTAATACTCCAGATGTGGCCCAATTCCTAATGTTAACACCAAGTCTAGAGTGCTCCTAAAGAAGGAAGATAATTCCATGGATAAATATGCATATATTCAATGGTTGAAAGCTAATCTTGGTAGAGGGAATAAGTAAAAAAGTGCCTGTCATAATCCTTAACCCTAACAACAAAATCATGGTGAGTAATATGGAAGAGGAAGAGGACAATGGCAACCTAACTCTAACAGGCCTACCAATGTGCATAACTCCAACTTCACCACCAATGCAATAGAGATGGTATCAGTTCACAACAACTTGGTTCAAGATGAAAATTTGTAGCAAGGAAAATTCATGGATTCTGGTGAAGGTGGAGAGAAATCTCTTATTGAGGAGTTACTCCTCTCTTATCAGCTAAAGATGAAATCATGATGCAAACAAGTGAAGGTGGACAACCTCAAGGAGAGATCTTCACCAACTTCTTAGTTGAGGACACTTTTATGCTCAATCAAGGAACATATATTATAGACAACACTAGATCTAAGATAAATGATTTAGGTGGTGATAGTAATATGCCTACAATCTCATTTAATCCTCATACAAAGTAATAAGGTACAACTACAAGAGTGGTAACCTAAAATAACTCTATACATCTTCCAAATCAAAGTGTTGGAAGGATTATTTAAGACACTCCAACTCCTCAAGCTCCAAACACTTCCTTGATTCCAATAATCCAAGAGAAAGTAGGTATGGATTCTTTAAATATTTTAGATTCATTTAAGATTACTAAAACATTCATATCCCTTTGAGATGTTCTTCATATGCTTGGTCAGAAAGAGCTCCTACAAAAATAGTTATCTACTATCCCTATTAGTTTCCTTCTTCAAACCAAGGCAATAGTCATTTTATATAAAATACTCCTAATACTATTGTTGAACCATATACTAGGGCTGAGAAACTTCGACCAATCTATCTCACTCTCATAATGGGTGACAAACTGGTCCATAACTGCACAGGTGATAGTGGAGCTTCTACTTTAATCATGCCCAAAGTGGTAGCTGATAAATTGGGCCTAAAGTATGACCCTCATAGAAAAGGAGTTCTCCAAATAGATGGTAAACCTACCAAGATGATAAGAATGATAAAAAAATTGAAGGTTTTCTTGCATGATTGTCGTAGTTTTCCTATCCTTCAAGATATAGTTATTGTTGACCTCCTAACTCACTTTGCAATTTGCCTATCAAGGGACTTTAAAGCCAAGATAAGTGTTTACCTCTCAACTGATTGGTCTTTCTTGGCCTTTAAAATAAGATATGGAACTAAGGTGACCATAAGGACTCAACCTCTTTCAAAGTTTGATATTGAGCCCTATATTGAGACACGTTCTAATTTGAATTGTGTTGTTCATGAAGAGAAGGATTCTATTGTAGATGATGGTATTTATTCCAAGCTTGATGGCATTTATGATTTATTTATTCATAAGTATGGTATATATACTTATGATCATGATCCTTATAAATTTATGGAGGAAACTGATCTAGAAGTATATTGTATACATGAAGGAATACCAACACCTCTACGTGCCAAAGAAGAAGGTAAAGATGATGAGATGTGGAAGATGTTTTTTTATGGTTTAAGAAGAAGAATTGGTGCAGGAGCTGGTGTTATGTTGGTCTCCCCATCCAAACAATAATATTATGATTCATATAGATTTAATTTTAGTTGTACTTATAATGTGGTTGAGTATATAAGTTTAATTCATGGCCTTCAATGGGCAAAGAGAAAGGGAATCAAGAACTTACAAGTATATAGAGATAGTAAATTGGTTGTTCATCAGGTTAAGAATGTGGTTGCTACCAAGAACCCTTTGCTTAAGTCATATAAGCATAAATTATGGAATTTTATAGAAGACTTCAATGTATTCAACATACAATTAGTCCCAAGGGAACAAAATAATCATTTGCTGACTGTAGACACCTAAATCTGGCCACTGATAACCTCCATCTAGGATTTTGACCAATTTCCACCCAAAATGCACAATTTGGCCTAAAAACACTAAAATTCATTAAATGAGTTGAAATTGACATATTCAAGTGCCAATTTTGTCTAGGGTATCCCTAAATGGGGTAATGCAATTTATGGGCTAGTTAACTTTGATCAGATCATTTCGAGTCAAAATGCCAATTTTGCACCTAGGTGCTCTAGATTGCTCTTTCCTATCAAATATCTTACACAAGATGCATGCATTTATTATTTTTTATTGATAATATCCTAAATGGGATAATGGATCTAATACATCTGACATCACCTTCCAATTCTAATCCAGTCAAATTTTAGACCAATAACAAGGCATTCTGATCAATTTGAGTAATTTGTGCACAAAGTGCTTAAACATGATTAAGAGCTCATTAAACCAAATTAGAGCCTAATCAATAATTGCATGGACACTTGTTGAATAATTTGTTTTAGAAATGAATATTAAATATCTACATCATCAAGTGACCTCTTTTCTTGGGAAGACATCCCTAGGCCGTAAATGCCACAAATATCAGGATTCATGCCCTCCATGCCTCATCAATGACTCTCTATACCTATTAAATGCTCCTCTATTTCAAATATTGATGAGTCTATTTATAAATTTTAATTGTAAAATTAGATTAATCATTATACACACATCTCAATCTTGAGATGGATGGTTCAGGTTGATTATGATCAATCTCAAAAATCTATAAATAGAGAGGCCATGAATATCATTTCTAAGCTTAATTTGTGAAAAGTTATAATGTAGAATTGATTACAAAACTTCAAACTAGTGTTACCATGCCAAATTAATTCCAAGCCAAGCCAAGCCAAGCCACAATCCAAAGGTGCTAAGGAGAGATGGAGGTAGACAAGCTTCCATTGCCAAGGACTTCATGAGCACAAAACCATGCAAGCCACTACTACAAAGGCATTTGGAGCATCCAAGGAAGGCGAAGGAATTTTTGTGTTTTTCCTTAATTTTTAGTAGTGTTTGTTGTTTGTTTTTATTACTAACCTCATCCTATTAACTAGGCATGAAGGTGTTAGCCTAGTGTGTTCTTTATCAATTTGTTTTGTACATTTTGTCACTAACATAATACTAATCTCCTCTTCTTAGTCAAATTCCTAGTTCACATAATGGCATGCTTGATGGGACCAGATGCATCCCACACATGAAGAAGATCATTATACAAATTTAAAATCTTCATTTAGATCATTAAAACTCTTTCAATTTGATTTTCTAACTTTGTTTTGACCTTTTTCTTTGTCATGGGTTTACACAGTAACCGTCATCGATTAGTAAAATTATCATCAGTTGGCATAGCCATCATCAATCACTATTGGTATAACCATTGTTGGTTATATAACCATCATCAGTTAGTAAGTGTAACCATCATCAATTATAGAATCAATGTTGATCACTGTGTTTTTCTTAAAAACACAAACTCGAGAGCTCTTTTTTTGAAGTTCATTATTTCAAACCCAAAATAGCTTCAAGGCTAAACGACATGCTAACAATTTTATTGCAGGACCAAGCTTAAAATTTTCTAAAAACATGTTTAGATCACCTTTTGTATGCTTAAAAATGAATTAGGAACATTATTTTGGTGCTTAAAGTAACATTTAAGGTGCTTAAGTAAGTATTTTTAGCATTAGTTTTCAAACTTATAACTAAGACCAAGGGGTCAAATGAACACCACCTCATTTTCCATTTGAACTTAAAAATGAATTCACCTTTCCAAGTTTTTTGTATTTATTTAGTTGTTTAAGTTAGATTTTATTTGGAAAAAAGAGGGATGTTGTGTGTATGCTCTTCCATTTATCCCCTTTAGGGAACCCTTGGAATCAAAAGTGCCATTCCTATTACAAATTGGCTAGTCTAAGGCATAGAAATAACGTCATCTAAATCACTCCCCAAAAACTCATCAAAGTTTGGGTGACCTTGAAAATGACCCTAGAGTCTTTCTATTTCATACTTTATTTATTTTTATGCAAACTTGGCTTACGATGGAGATTTCATCACCTCCTACAAGTTCTTTAGGAAAGTTTTGACCTGGGGTTTCACATCCCAACATTGACTTCATTTGGATCCTAATTGGAGTTGCACATGAGATGTAGTGGCACTTTGGACATTGCACTCCATTGAGTGAATAATAGGATGTAGGGGTTTCAAAAAGGACTAGACCTTTTTTCAATAATCCAAGTGATACAGACCCAAAATCCATGATTTTATTTATATCATTTAACATGAAAGTCATTGTGAAATTGATTCCTCTAGGACATTCAAAAACTTGTAGATCTTAGACAAAATCCCCACTTGCCATGGAAATATTGTTGGTGCAAGGTGCACCTTAAGGCCCATGTCACAGTACTATCATTTTAGAGAAGGGGGAGTGTAAAAACCTTACTATATAATGCAAATTTACCTTTGGATTAGCACTTAAAATCCTCTCAAATGATGTATATTGATATATTCCAACAATACCAAGCAACCTTGTTAGTTTAGATTCTAAGAGTGATTAATCAGTTGAGTCTTGTCCTAGATTAAAGTTTTGTTTGGGGTCAAAACTTGGTGTAAACAAATAATTTAAACCAAACACATGGTCCTCATTTTCTTTTGAACAAAGAGGTGTTATGCTACCCATGTGAGGTCATCAAATTTGCCTTGATTCAAAGTCCATCAAAACTTGGGAGTCATATCATCCACTTTGGCACAGTTATGCTACCCAAGTCAGTCTAGACCTTTGCCAAAGTTGTTTAAGTCCTTCATTTATAATCTAAATTCAAAATTTCACCTTTATAAGTTTATAGGGTTGATGTGTTAAGTGGATTTTCCATTTTCACTAAACTTGAGGGAACTTAGTTTCAATTTCCCATTTGGGTTGAAGGCCATTTTAGACTCAAGATCATTATCACCACTTGATAGACTTAATCCATTTTTTGCTAAACACTTGCACTTTGATTCTATGCACCACAACATTTTGAGTCAAGAAAAGTAGTGCTGTGCTATCAAAGTTATGGGAAACTATCTTTGCCTTAGAAAGTTTTTGAAATAAACATTTAGCCACACCTTTTAAGTAGTGTAGTGTCCTTACACTACCTAAAACATTTCAAATATTGTTTCATAGACCCTCTTTCATAGAGTTCAAATTTATTCCTACATTTTTAGACCAATCTGAGTGTACTTTTGTGATCCTTTATCTAAACATAGTTATACCATTCACTTTTTTCTAAGCTTATTTGTGAAAAGAACCAAGGTTTATACCATTATTTGTGAGAAAATAAACTCTCTAAAGTGCCTTTTATTTCATACCTTATACCTAGTTGATTGAGTTCATGTCCAAGAATAAAATGCCTAGTGTTTGTTATAAGTGTTTCAAATCCATTAGATTAAAACTTTCATCTATTTTGAAGTCTAGCTTTTGACACCATTTGTCTAAGAGTCATATCACATGCCTTGTTTGAGCCTAGCTTTTGATGCTGCATTTGACCAAAAGACCTAGCAAATTTTAATTTCCTAGATTAGACTGATTTGAAACACTTCAACCTTAGAGTTTGGAATTTTTTTTTGGCCTATATACTTGCTCATCTTTATGTGAATAGTAAGACATTAGACATTTAACGCTAGTTTGTTTCTTCACTAAGTCTTTGCATAAACCTTTTGATCCTTTTGACAAATCTAGACAAAGTTTAAACATCATCTATTTTAGACATTATCTTTTTTAGAGTTTGTGGAATTCTTTGACCTTTTTATCACAAAGGTATTGACTATGGACCCTGATGTGTATTCCTACACTCGTAGTGAACTCATGTACAATCCGAGGATTAGTAATGTGGTTGTGTAGGAAGAAATGGTGCAATACCCATATGTAGATAATATTCCTTATGAGATGGATTCTTATAACTCTTATAATACTCAATTAGGGCACAAATCCAAGATCCCTTAGCTAACTATTTAGTTAACACCACCTTATTCAAAACAAGACCAAGAACAAACCACACAATACCTAGCTACAATACCCATAGTGGACGAGCTAGTTCTTCAACAGTCATATTATACTAATATGGCTTCCACGTATGATCCATTTTTATTTGAGTGATATTTTTTAGAGAATAAAGATGAGATTTGGGTTAGAGCCATAGAGGTTGGGGCCAAATTTCCAGTAGACTTCCCCCATGAAAATTTACCAAGCCTAGTAAGAGTGCCCCACAACATAATTTATGATCAACAAGCTTCTTCTAGAAATTCTTTGGCTTTAGTCCAAACAACATATCAGGACCCTCATTTACCTAATAGAGGAAAAAACATCATGGAAGACCACTTTAACCAAATGCATATAACATATCAAACCTACTTGAATCTAACACGTAATTTTAATCAGATGAACATGGTGAGTAAGCCTCTTATTGACCTAATTCCTTCAATAGAAGTTTTGATAGAGTTAACTAGTCAAGAGAATCAGAGTTCAAACCTATTCATGCAAAACAATTTGGTAGACAATTTGCTACATATACCCATTATTGAAGAAGTGTCTTCTACTTCTACATAGAATAATGAGCAAAATATAGTGGACAATGTGCAAACAACATCCAATCCCAATCAAAGTGGTACTAACACACAAAAAACTAGTCAACATGTGTCTGTAGTTAATACCATAAGTGGATCATTATACCAGGGAGTAGGAGTTTCTACATCCCAACCTCAATTGGTTGCTTCTTCAAGTGTATGATCTATGAGATCAGGTAGTCAAACAATAGCCAATGTCACACCTCAATAATAAAATGTGATGAATCCTACTCCTCAAAAAGTAATGAGTAGTACTCCACAATAATAGGCACAATCTAGTGTACCAATGTAACAAAGGACAAATACATTGTCACCTTAATCAGGGTTAACTAATGTTCCACCTCACCAGGTAATGACAAACATACCTTTTCAGTTGTAGACTAGTGTACCAACCCAAAACCAAATAATGACTACTCAACAACATACAAATATTGGTCAATGATAGATGCCAAATCTTAAACCTACTTTCACTTTCCCATAGGGATTCATATAACAAGAAGGCTCCCATTTTTCTCAAGTATCAACTAGATAACAATTGGTTCAAAGTGTTTCACAAGTTTAGAGATAGGGTCTTGGTCCACAAGTTCCCACTCAATAGTAAGGTTTGATTAGTCAATTGCATGTCCCTTTTCAACCACAATAGGCACAATATAGTTATATACCTCCATCTCATTCACAAAATTCTCTAAGTCGAACCTTTATCATCAACCCAAACTAGAATACTGCACAACCAAATATACAATTCCAAGTACATCCTAATCCATGTATACATATTCTTGGTCCATTTCTTAACCAAACCAATGTACCCCAATAGATATATCCATTCACTTGTGACCTCCCAACCATCTACCCAAACCAATATTCTCCCTTAAACTAATGTTCTTTCCAGTTTCTTATCCGAATAATTACAATAGATGAAGGATGCAATTGTCACCATTCAAGCTAGGAAAAAGACTAAAAAGTTTAAGTTGGATGACATATGTTCTTATCCATTCAACATGGAGTACTTATAGATACCATTTCATCCAAGATATGAACCATCAAAAGTTAATAAATACAAAGGAAAAGGTGACCCTAAGGCTCATTTAACAGAGTTCCTTATCGCATGTCAATTGGTGACATATAGCGATATATACCTTTTGTTGTTGTTTCTAAGGAGCTTGGCTAAAAAAGCCTTGGAGTGGTTCTTAAAGTTGCCCAAGAATTTAGTAACAAATTTTGATGATCTTTTGGATAAGTTTGTGTAGCACTTTTCCTATAATATTGAACATGATATTTCATTGGTTGACAAAGTAAAAAGTTGGTGAGAGTTTTGTAAGTTATTTACAGTGATGAAGAACACTTGCAAGCTGATTCATCCATAGTTTATTGGATAAAAAATTAGCCACTATGTTTACTAAAAATTTACATAGTGAGATAGCTTATCATCTGGAACTACAATGCACACATAATTTCAAGGAGATCATCAACAAAAGGTTATTGATTGAGTGAGCTCTTATTAATAAAGGGATCTTCAAACTTACATTGACTAATCAGAATCAAGGTACCAATCAAGGAAGTGGCCAAAGACAACATCCAATTCTAGTGCAAGCATCACAAATAACACATGCCAATAACCAAGATAGACCAAAGCAATTCAACTGCAATAGGAATGTTGTGGGTAATGGAGTAACCGAGTCACATCCTGTCCAAATGGTGCAAACATCATTTGCACCACCTTTTTAGCTCACTCCTACCCAATGACCTCTCTAACCAATGTCAAAAGTACAAAAACCAAGACACATACAACAAATACAATAACATTTACCATTGAAAACCCCTCCTCCAAGGAGAACCATGCTTGCGTGTCGTGTCTTTAGTGACCTAGGAAAGCTTATTGAGTTTGTATTATACAAACTTGCCACTACCAATATAATTAGTTGGCCTATACCAAAACATTATCTACAGGCATTCCTTATCCTAATTGGTACCATGAAAATGAATTCTGTGAATATCATTGGGTCAATATGCATAATCTATGAAGATATGTGTAGATCAAGCATTTGATCGAGAATATGTTGGAGAATGGGGAGATAACATTAGACAATGGTGCTTCCACTTCCAATCAAACTCTTGGGATTTATCAAAATCCCTTTTCTTGACATAACAATTAGTAACAACAAAACAATCAACAACAACAATAACAACACTAATCAGTGCAACAACAAAATCAATAGTATCAAAATCAAAGGCCAAACTAGCAGAATCAACAATAAAACCCATAACATTAGAATAATGAACAAAACCAAGGTCAAAATGGTAAAAACCAACAAACATACCATGCAATTAAATATGACTACAATAGGATTGTAGGTCATATTACAGAGGGTAGCATTAACACCATCTCTAGTAATCCTAGACCAAGTGCTAATTAATCTAGACCATTTTTAAACAATAATACTCTGCCAAATTACATGGATAATCCTTTTTTGACCTAGGATAGCATATAGGTAAACCAAAAAATTAGGACTTCCACTTTTGGACCTTATACCAACAACTCATCCTTGTCACATGACCACATACAAGTGCACTGACAACCAAGACTTGTCTTATCTGGTCTCACACGTTTTTTACCATTTGTTAGTAATCATGCTTTGGTATATAATCTCGATTGTGTAATCACAACTTGGAGGTCAAATATTACTATCCCAAGCCCATAACCATCTACTACTTTTACTGTTATCTAATCAACCATTCAACCTCAAAATAAACCATTCACTATTGACCAAGACAAAAAGTTTGATATTGTGTAATAATTGTAAAAGACATCAGCATAAATTTTTATTTTAGATTTGTTGTGAACATCAACAATCCACAAGAACATCTTGAATGAGTTCTTGACCCAATCCATCATTTTCAATTATATATCTCCTGATAAATTTCAAGCTTTGGTTGGACACCTAGCTCTATCCCAACAAGTCACATTCAATCAAAGTGATATGTCTTCCCTTGGCCCACTCCATAATAATAAATTGTATATAAAATTTTATATAAAGTGGCATAAATTGAAATGTGTCCTTATATACAATGGATCAGGGCTCAATATAGTGTCTCTAAAACTCATCAAGCTTCTTGGGTACACAATGGTAGATCTCTAACCATAAATAATAACCATCAAAGCCTATGATAATCAAGAAAGAGAATCATAAGGCACGATTAACTTGCCAGTTATCATTGGGCCTTTGATCCATGATACACTTTACCATGTGCTTGATCTTGAGGTGTCATACAATATGCTTCTAGATATGCCTTGATTACATGAGAATCGTGCAGTCTTGTCAACACTGCACCAATGTATCAAGTTTTCCCACTCAAGGATGGATGTGAATATTCTAGGAGATTTACACCCATATGAACACTACAAACATCTTAAGGTCAAGTTTAAAAGCTACAATTATCAATATGGCATGAATCCAAGTTCCAAGCAAGATAAATGAAAGGCCATACTTATTAATCCACCATAGGATAATTGCATAGATCCTAATACCTTGGATTCCCTTTCCCACATACCACCTCTTGAAGCTTCCAATAATTTCACCATTTTAGATAATGAACGAGGAGAGTATGTGACCCATTACACCTTCCATATTGCCAATCTTCCTCAGAATCTGAAGACCTTTGGGTGACCTAAAGTCACCCTACACATGCACTGGAAAAAAAAGAACAAAGATAAGGGACATGTTATATTTGTACCACCATCTAGCCTAGAACTAGATCCTCTTGAAGGGGATGAATCATGGTTATATAATGACAACCAAGCTGATTGTTATAAAAGTACAAAGTATCCTATTCTCAATAGGATCATGGAGCATCAAGATTATGAAAGAAGAGGCCTCAGATTGAATCAACAAGGAACCATTGAGCCAATTTCTATGATTAAGTATAAAAGACCCTATGGACTTGGATTTAAACTACCTGAGGGTGACCCTACATATCTTATTCAAATTCTATCACCAATGGCTAGTGATGATGATGTTGAAAATAAAGTAGAGTTCGATCATAGCCTCACCTTTAATGACCTAGCTGAGACTAACTTATTTGATAACAATGCCATTTGTACCTTTACCCCAGCCATTCATCATAACCCATTACCATTATACTATCCCCAACTGTAGATTAAGACCAACAAGAATCCAATTTATTGATTGATGAGTTTCAAAATAATGAGGCATTCTATGACTTTTTAGGCCTTAGGGACAACATTCCATTGGGAGATCACAAGTCAAGATTCTCAATCACATTAGATCTTGAAGCCTATTTTGAAAAGTGGGTGAACACCCTTAGCCAAAAACAAATAAATAAAACATTGAGGTCCCAAAGTGAAAACCTCTTTGAGGCACTTTTGGACCAAGGAAAATGTAAAAATAAAGGTCGGTCTTATAGTGAAAACTTGTTTTAGGTGCCATTAGATGTGGGTGTTCATTCTTCAAATTTAGACCAGGAGATCACCAACGATGAACATGCTTATGGATTCAAGTTTAGTTTTGCATAACAACAAGTATTTGATCGAATTCCTCAAATTTTTTTGACTATTTTTGTCACATGGCCAGATTCCCATTAGGGGACTCAAATTCATCATGCCTAGGAGAAATTGAAGAGCAAGTTCTAGTAGAGGACCCTGATATAGTCCAATAGTTCAAGTCTTTGCCTACTATCTTAGAAGATGGTTCAACCCTTCTAATCAAAGATACAAAAGAGGTAAACATTGAAACTTCATCAGACTTGAAATGGATAAAATTAGGCACATCCCTCATTGAGGAGGTATGGGAAGTCTTTACAACTCTATTTAGATAATTTGTAGATATCTTTGCATGGGCTTATTTTGACATGCCAGGTTTGGACCTTGCCTTGGTTCTACACCACCTTATGGTTAATCCTGATGCCAAACCGTTAAAACAAAATCTATGTAAGATACATCCTTGCATTGCTATCTTGGTAAAGAAAGAGTTGGAAAACTCTTAGAGGCAAGATGTATTTGGTCCATTGACTACTTAGAATGGATATCTAATGTTGTACCTATTAGCAAAAAGCTTGAAAGAATTAGAATTTGTATTAATTTTTGAGACATCAATAAAGCTGGTCCTAAGGATGACTTTTTATTTCTTTATATTGACAAGATCATCGACTCCATGGTAGGTTATGAAATGCTTTCACTCATGAATGGCTTTTCAGGATACAACCTGTTAGGCACCTAGAACAACAAACACGCTCTGATACCACTTGTTAGGATCTTGCTCCACCACAATTAGAGCACATATGATTACTTCTCGTATTAGCAACTAAACACAGAATTTAACCAGAAGTATAAAGTAACTAGAAATATGAAACAACACAGGAAATAAGAGACAATACACAATTGTATTATATACATGGAAGAAAATACAATAAGGAAGATGCCACTTCTTCCTCCACCTCAAAGGTTCGCCACTCCTCAAGACCTTCTTCCCTCTCTCTCTCAGTCCCAACAATCAACTCCAATATAGAATTGATGTTCACCTCTCCAACCAGTCAGTAACAACGCTGCCAATTCACCAAGCACACAATCGTGCTCCAAGTAGATCTCCCATGAACCTTCAACCTGCAATTCAATAGACCATACTCACAATTGTAGATCTCTCTACACCCTTGAAGAACCCTTCTTCAACCAGTACCCCAGTGGATCAGCTCCTTGACCTTGCAGACCTTGCAACTCTCCCTGATTAAACACTCTCAGCACTCCTTTGGAACTAGGAGGAGCTACACTAGCTCTCTCTAAAAGCTCTATGGCTTTCTAGCACACACTTACAATACAACCCATGAGTCCATATATAGATCTCATGCTTACAATAATTAGACTAACCTAATTACAATAATTAGACTCACAACTCAAGACTACGACTAGCCTTCAACATGCAAACTAGCAGTCCAAAAATAGACTCTCCCAGATTCGTCATGCGAACTGCCTATTCTCACACAGGCTGCCGACATCAGCGCCTCCATGACCGATGTCGGCCGACTGTTAACCGATGCCGATTGCTTCCTCTTGCTATCTGATCGACGTCGGCTGATCAGACCGATGCCATTTTTCCTGCAACTGAATCAGCAACACCCCGCAACTCTGGATCCTCCTTAACTTCTCCTATTTGCATCCTGGTGAAGCTTTTAACTCCACAACATAACAATCTCCCACTTGGAGATAAATAGCTACACTTGTACCTGTACTTGTACACCATCTAAATTATTCCCTGGCTTGTATTCCTCTTCAAGATCAATCCTGAAGACCAACCACCACGCAACCTGTGATGCTATACCTGTCATTCAAGTAACCTGCCACATCCGAACCTACATATCCATGTAGTGAAGAACTTGGCCCTACATAACAAGAAACCCTGATGCTAGTCCCACTGAACTGCCCTCCAGTACTCCTTCCCCGAATTGGCTCCATACTTTCTGACAAACCCCACTGCTTGGGAAAACAACTTAGGTCTACACTAGACCTCATGTGATTTTGAACCCTGTTTCAAGCTAAGCTTGAACTGTCCAGCCCTTGGTGTGCTTTCAGATTTTGCATCCTGCATCATGAACCCCGCCAACACCGTCTTCACATCAGCTCCCACTGGAGATCAAATCTCCATGTCTCATATGACAAAGAATTTCGCTACTCAAAATTCTTCATGACACGCCTCTGAACTAACCTTACCTTTAGCTCAGCAAATCCCTGTATGTACAAACCTACTAGTAAATCACCCACATACAGTAACAAGATGATGTCATGACTCATCATCCACTTGGTAAGATAAAACCACAATAGTTACACTGACATTGACTGAAGCCATGCTTAGTCATCCACCTGTCAATACCTGTACCACTGTCCTGCAGCTTCCTCAAGACCATATGCCTTGGCCTTCTGTCTCTTGTATCCATCCACTCTCTTCTTTAAAATGGGAATCCATTCCGTCTCTCAGTGCTTACTTCCAGCTGACAACTTTACCAACAAATACCTATTTGGTTCTTCTCCAAGGACTCACACTCCTCATCCATGCCAAGCTCCCACTGTATCTGGACTCTACCTGCATTGCTTCTTCCATCTCCCTAGTTCTTGACTATCAAAAAGCAATATAAAGAAGGTGAACAACGAATATGAGGTTCACTTACCATTTTTGACCTCAACATGAGTGTTTGAGACTTGTTGTCCGCCCACTATCCATACCAGTGACCGATCTCAGCCATCTCCCAGTCTGTTTCTGACCGATGTCGGCTCCCTGTACTGAACCTGACTACCGACATTGTTTCCTTGGTTGACGCCGGTGTCCCTCCTGCCGACGTCAGTTTCTTCATGACCGACGTCAGTCTTCCTATTGTCAACGTCGATTACTGTATAACCGATGCCGGTACCTGTGTTCGTCTGTGAGTGACAACTTTTTACCCGCGAGCTCTCCATGGATCAAAATCCTAATCAAATCAACCCTACTCTGCTCAGAATAAATCAACTTCCTCACCTGATCTCTGTCCATCATCTCCTCCATGAACACCAAGGCTTTCCAGTTCTTTAGCTTGTCAAAAACATCTGACCTCTGCTTCAAAACCTGCATTCTCCTCCTACATATGTGACTAAGCCCATGAAGCCACATCTCTGCAACAGAAGGTGAATCAGCAATATAAGTAGATAGATAAAGGATACCTACTTTCTTACCACCATCTAATTCAAGTATAACCGTTGTGAGAGTTACAGTGCATCTCTCATCACCCAAATTTCCTGAAAAAATTAGACTCATCTCCAAGACTAGTACCTGCATGACTTCCTTCAACCACTGTGAGTCATCTGCCTGCAATTTCAGCTTCACTTTCCCTTCGTCTATAATCTGACAAGGCTTTCCAACCCCTAAATAAATCTCTCCAAAGTCTCCACAGACATACCCATGAAAAGATGCTCTATTTCGGGCTGCATGGAAAGAGGCAAAAGAATCTGTAAACAAAGATTCCACTTTATCCAGAACATCCTGTGCAATATTACCTGCAACATATGCTTCCACCAGCTGATCTGCTACCGACCAACAATCTCTTTTTACCTACTCTTTCTTTCCATCAATCAAACCATTCGTGCTATTCAGTTTCTCCATTCATAGCTTACTTTCTTCTGCCATTGCTATACTCCCACTCAATCTGAAACCCCTGTGAGTGACCTGTAATCAAAAAACACTACCAGATCTGAAACCACCTGTTAGTCAACCCAAACAAAAGCTCTGATACCACCTTGATGGTATCAGCTCTTGAACCTACAACCAAGGCTCTGATACCACTTGTCAGGCACCTAGAACAACAAACATGCTCTGATACCACTTGTCAGGATCTTGCTCCACCACAATTAGAGCACATATGATTACTTCTCGTATTAGCAACTAAACACAGAATTTAACCAGAAGTATAAAGTAACTAGAAATATGAAACAACACAGGAAATAAGAGACAATACACAATTGTATTATATACATGGAAGAAAATACAATAAGGAAGATGCCACTTCTTCCTCCACCTCAAAGGTTTGCCACTCCTCAAGACCTTCTTCCCTCTCTCTCTCGGTCCCAACAATCAACTCCAATATAGAATTGATGTTCACCTCTCCAACCAATCAGTAACAACGCTGCCAGTTCACCAAGCACACAACCGTGCTCCAAGTAGATCTCCCATGAACCTTCAACCTGCAATTCAATAGACCATACTCATAATTGTAGATCTCTCTACACCCCTGAAGAACCCTTCTTCAACCAGTACCCCGGTGGATCAGCTCCTTGACCTTGCAGACCTTGCAACTCTCCCTGATCAAACACTCTCAGCACTCCTTTGGAACTAGGAGGAGCTATACTAGCTCTCTCTAAAATCTCTATGGCTTTCTAGCACACACTTACAATACAGCCCATGAGTCCATATATAGATCTCATGCTTACAATAGTTAGACTAACCTAATTACAATAATTAGACTCACAACTCAAGACTACGACTAGCCTTCAACATGCAAACTAGCAGTCCAAAAATAGACTCTCCCAGATTCGTCATGCGAACTGCCTGTTCTCACACAGGTTGCCGATGTTGGCGCCTCCATGACCGATGTCGGCCGACTAGTAACTGACGCTGGTTGCTTCCTCTTGCTATTTGACCGACGTCGGTTGATCAAATCGATGCCATTTTTCCTGCAACTGAATTAGCAACACCCCGCAACTCTGGATCCTCCTTAACTTCACCTGTTTGCATCCTGGTGAAGCTTTTAGCTCCACAACATAACACAACCAAATCAAAATAACACTAGAAGACCAACATAAAATAGTGTTCAACACTCTATGGGGAATATTTTATTATCATGTAATGCCATTTTGTCTTAAGAATGTTGGAGCTACATATCAAAGGGCCATGACTATCATATTTCATGATATGATGTATGATATTTTTGAAGACTATGTCAATGACATATTAGGAAAATCTAAGACTAGGGCTGACCATCCAATAGTGCTACATAAGATATTTGAAAGATTATAGGAGTACAAAGTTGGACTCAATCTAAATAAATGTGTATTTAGTATAACTTCAAGTGAATTATTTGGCTTCATCATGTCTCACAGAGGCATTGAAGTCCATCCAACTAAAGTCCATGCTATAACTGAGATACCACCAGCAACCAATTTGAAGTAACTCTATAGTTTACAAGGTAAGATTCAATCAATTTGATGCTTCATCTCTTAGTTAGTAGATAAGTGTCATCCATTTACACATCTTATAAATAAGGGAGTTGCATTTTACTGGGATGATCATTGCCAAACAACTTTCTAATAGCTCAAAGTCTATCTCGTTAATCCACCTATTTTATTACCTCCTATGCCAGGAAGGCCATTATTGTTGTATCTATTAGCTACTGATAATGCCTTGGGGGAACTTTTGGCTCAACCTAATAACAATGGAAAAGAACATGCAATATACTACCTAAGCCTTACCTTGGTCGCATATGAACATAACTATACACCTATTGAAAAAGCTTATCTAGCCATGGTCTTCACAGCTTAGAAACTATGTCATTACATGTTGAATAATAAGACCATGGTCATTTCAAAAATAAATCCGCTCAAATATTTCCTATCTAAAATAGCTTTACAAGGTAGAATGGCCAAATGGATCATTCTTCTTAGTGAGTTTGACATAGAGTGTGCCAATCAGAAGGCAATCAAGGGATAAGTTCTTGTAGATCAACTTGCTGAAGTACCTTTTGTAAACATAAAGCCACTCAAATTTCATTTTCCTGATGAATCCATAATGACCATCATTGACACACCTCTTGAGGAACAACACTGAAAGCTATATTTTGATGGTTCATTTACTACACATGGATCAGGGACAGGCCTCTTATTTATTACACCATAGGGGGATCTAATCCTTAAATCATTCATAATCAACTTTCCTTATACAAACAACATGGCCAAGTATGAAGAACTTGTTGTAGGACTTTGATAGGAAATGCATTAGAACATATCTCATCTCCAAGTTTATGGTGATTCTTAGTTAATCAACAGTCAGGTCACAGATCATTTTTAGACCAAAGATGACAAACTAGTTCCATATAAAGCCATGGTCGACACTCTTAAGCAACAAATTGCCAACATTCAGTTTGAGCACATACCAAGGGCTAGTAATAGAACTATAAATGCCATGGCTACTATTGGATCTTTGATTTGACAAATAGATAAATCTAGAGAGTATCCATTCCTCATCAAGAATTTATCTGCACCAGCTCATGAACCTTCAATCATTATAATGATTTGTGATATTATTGGTACTAATTCTATCTAGTACTCAGACCTTTACAAATACCTTCATGACCAAGTTCTACCACCTAACCTATCTTAAAAATAAACCAAAGCCTTTATTCATCATTCCAGTCATTATACTCTACTTGGATCCACCATTTACCATCATAGTTTTGATGGAACTCTATTTCATTGTTTAACTTCGATAGAGTCTAAAATAACATTAAGAGAAGTTCATGGAGTGTGGAGCTCATTCTAGTGGGGCATTCCTATCTAAAAAGCTCTTGCATACTAGTTATTATTCACCCACGATGGATGTATATGTAGCTACATATATTAAAAAGTGTGATAAATGTCAATGGAATGTTAATCTGATTCATGCCCCAACCCAAACTCTAAAACTGATGTTGACACCATGGCCATTTAATACATGGGGACTTGACCTCATTGGAAATATCAACCCCACTTCATCTGATGGCCATAACGTATTCTTACCACCACTGAGTATTTTACCAAGTGGGTTAAAACTATACCCCTCACTTACGTGACTAGAAAGCAAATTTCTAAATTCATCTTTAACCATCTCATTTGCCACTATGGTATCCATTTTGACATTATATCTGATAATGGAGGATCATTCAAGAACAAGGATGTAGACCAGTTATGTATTGAATATAACATCACACAATATTTTTATACAACATATTACCCTCAAGGTAATGGCCAGGTTGAAGCATTAAACAAAACCATTATCAATATTCTCAAAAAGATTGTCAATAATGTCGATCATGATTGGAACCTATAGATATTTCCTACCCTTTTGGGCATATCGTACCAATCATCATCCTCCCATAAGAACCACTCCATAATTAGTTATGGTACTAAAGCCATCCTTTCCATTGAGGTTGAGTTACTTTCACTATGCATATCTTTCAAACATGTCCTAGATGATCATGATTATTGAGTAGCTCCCCTACAAGAGCTAGACCTACTTGATGAAAATGCAAATATGCACTCAACAATATTTAAACATATCATAACTGACTCAAAGGCCACTAAAATTAGTATGTCAAGTATTGAACATTTAAAATTGGTGATCTTATTCTTAAAGAAAACCAAAAGAATACCATGATTGAGAAGAAGCATAAAGGTAAATTCAAACCAAACTAGATAGGGCCTTTCATCATTACTGTAAATTATGGATCAGGAGCATACAAGTTTGCCACACCAGATGGAGACAAACTTCCTGAGCCAATAAATATTATCACCTTAAATGGTACTATGTTTTAGTGCTAAGGTGTATTATCTGTAAGGACCATTTTAGTTATGCCATTTTATCACTATTTTTCTTTGTACAAATATCATTATTATCTGTCCTCTTAGCTGTATATACTTTACATTTCTGACCTATCAACCTAGTGTGTTCTAAAGACTAGCCCATTTGACCTTGGTTTTTGCCATTTGTTATGCATTTTCAACATTAAGGAATCTTATCAGTTTCATCAGTTGGTTCAAGTACTTTAGATAGAGATCATATTTTGGAGTAGTGTGACACAAGTTTCGACAATTACATCCTTCTCTTGTTATTCCTTTCTTATCATCGGTCTTGCTACTAATTATAATTGCTATTAATTATAATTGACCACTTCTTTGCCTTAAGGATTCTGGGAACCCTTACTAAGTTACAAGCAAATCACTTGTGATTTAGTTTCCCCATCATTTTTGGCCTTTTTCTCTCATGCACTTGTCATTTTTCAAGACCATTCCTCTTCTTCTATCACATCTATTCTATTTGTTTTTATCAGTTATCACATTCTTCTCATTCCTTGAGAGAACTACATTTAACTTGAAGTTTTTTTATTAGATATTACATCCATGGAAATATGTAGGTAGCATCCACTTGCCTATGTATATAGAGATAGCTTGGCTACCCCATTCCTTTTCTTCTATTCCCCCATTTTATTCATTTATTTAGTTGTCACCTATTCTCTAGGGGCAATGTCATATGCTTTCTATTACATTGTTTATTTGTTTGTCTCTACTTATTTTATTTATTTGTCTACCTGTTTATTTGCTTTCAACAATGTTACCTTGATTTAGTTTATGTGTGTTCATTGGGTGCTTCCTTTCCTACACTTATACTCAAATCCATCCATATTCATATGTTTACATTGTCATTATGGTTTCTATCATTGGTGCATTGTTTTCTATTGAGTATTGGATTATGGGAGTCAGTCCTCATGCATATTTCAGCTAAGTCCTCATGATGTTATACTATGATGCCTACTGCATGTGCTATAACAAACCTTAGCTTCAAGACATCTATTTGACAATGGCAGCATCAACATCTCTTTCGAACTGAAATCTCGATTCAATCCCAATCATATCCTAAACAGAGTAATTAACCATGAAAGAATTTCAACATTTATTAGTTCGAATGAGCATCTCCCTACTAATAGGTTGTTTCAATTCATCATTACCCTCTGTGTTAAGTTATCATCATCCTTAGCCAAGTTTATCATGTTATCCATAATCAGGGTCTAATGATTATAACCGCTTATGGGAAAATTATTGTATATCATCTGACTTGCATTTCTCAATGATTATAACTGCCTTTAGGTATATCATTGTGTTGTCACCACTTTACTTTTTTTTCCTATACAGGGGCATGTTTTTATCTTATTTATCTATCCTAACTAGGGTAGCTCCATCTTCTCAATGATTATAACCACCTTTGGGAAAATCATTGTGTTATCATACCATGTTGCCACTATCAGAGTACAATAATTATAACCACCTTTGGGTAAACCATTATACATTGTCTTACTCGCATTCTTAGTGATTTTAACTAATTTTTCAATATCATTATGTTTTCACCCCATCATCTTTCCTTTATTTGGTCCCTTCATTTTAGTTCTTATCAAGGGACCATTTGTCGACCTACTTGTGCCAACCATTCCCTTGAGGGGGCATCATATAGTTAGTTGATCATCATTACAATTTTAGGCATGCATGCATTTTCTCATTATTTGATAAGATATTTCTTTGCTTATGGTTTGGAGCATCTTCTCAAATAGGGGCAAACTGTAGACACCTAAATCTGGCCATCGATAACCTCCAACTAGGCTTTTGACCAATTTCTACATAAAATGCACAATTTGGCCTAAATACACTAAAATGCATTAAATGATTTGAAATTTACATATTCAAGTGCCAATTTTGGCTAGGGTATCCCTAAATAGGGTAATGCAATTTATGGGCTAGCTAACTTTGATCAGATCATTTTGAGTCAAAATGTCAATTTTTGCATCTGGGTGCTCTAGATTGCTCTTTCCTATCAAATATCTTACATAAGATGCATATATTTGTTATTCATTGTTGATAATATCCTAAATGGGATAATGGATCCAATGCATCTGACATTAGCTTCCAATTCCAATCTAGTTGAATTTTGGACCAATAACAAGGCATTCTGATCAATTTGAGTAATTTATGCACAAAGTGCTTAAACATGCTTAAGAGCTAATTAAACCAAATTAGAGCCTAATCAAGAATTTCATGGAAACTTGTTGAATAATTTTTTTTGGAAATGAATATTGAATATCTGCATCATCAGGTGACCTCATTTCTTGGGAAGACATCCCTAGGCCATAAATGCCACAAATATCAGGATTCATGCCCTCCATGCCTCATCAATGACCCTCCATACCTCTTAATTGCTCCTCTATCCCAAACATTGATAATCCTGTTTATCAATTCTAATTATAAAATTGGATTAATCCTTAGCCACACATCTCAATCTTGAGATGGATGGTTTAGGTTGATTCTGATCAATCTCAAAAATCTATAAATAGAGAGGCCATGAACATCATTTCTAAGCTTAGTTTGTGCAAAATTATAATGCATAATTAGTTACAAAGCTTCATGCAACTAGTGTTACCATGCCAAATTGATTTCAAGCCAATCCAAGCCACAAGACAAAGGTGCCAAGGATAGATGGAGGTAGACAAGCTTCCATTTCCAAGGACTTCATGAGCACAAAATCGAGCAAGCCACTACTTCAAAGGCATTTGGATCATCCAAGGAAGGTGAAAGAATTATTGTGTTTTTCCTTACTTTTTAATTGTATTTATCATTTGTTTTTGTTACTAATCTCACCCTAGTAACTAGGCATGAAAGTGTTAGCCTAGTGTGTTCTTTGTCAATTTGTTTTGTGCATTTTGTCACTAACACAATACTAATCTCTTCTTAGTCAAATTCCTAGTTCACACTAACAGACTAGCTACCATAGGAGCTCAATTTGATACTCCAACTACCATAAAAGAAGAGGGTAAGTAATCTCACATTAAGATCATTATCATACATTCTATATCTGATATTGAAGTGCCTTGGCAAGTGTTTGATAGTGATAAACACATTGCATGCTTCTTACAAAATGAAATTTAGTTTTTTTCAAGGAATCAAAGGAGACTCCAAGAAGAATTTGGTGATCAGACTATTAAGCTAAAGACAAATAAGATACCTAAGGGTCTAGTGACCTTAGAAATTATCTTCAATGAGAATGATAAAAATAAGAAGGAAAAAGTGAGTATGTCTACAAAAGAGGATAACTATGGAAGAGTCTTGATCTTCAAGGATAAACTTCTCAAACTAGGCAAGGCATGTTCTATATTAGAGAAGCAAGCATTCATTGATTTGTTTAAAGAGTTTCATGATATCTTTGCTTTGGAATATAAGGATCTCAAAGGATTTGATCCTAACCTATCACACCATACCATTGAATTGGAACCAGAAGTTAAACTAGTTAGACAAAAATAAAGACCCATCAATCCCAAGGTTGATTAACTCATAAGGTTAGAGCTCACTAAACTCTTTGAATTTGAAATAATATTTTCTATCAAGTATTCAACATGGGTAGCTAATCTTGTATCTATTATAAAGAATAATGGGGAGATAAGACTTCATGTGGACTTCAAAGATCTTAATAGGGTGTCACTCAAAGATCACTATCCTCTACCTTCAATGGAACAAATTTTGCAAGTTATTTCAAGATCTCAACATTTTTATCTCTTAAATGGATATTTAGGTTATAATCAAATTCTTGTGAATGAAGATGATCAGTTTAAGACAACATTCACTACTAAATGGGGGACTTTTGCTTATAGAAATAAGTCATTTGGTTTGTCAAATGTTGGTGCTACCTTTCAAAGAGCAATGGACATGGCTTTCAAAGGTTTGATCAATAAGTTTTTCTTGGTTTATCTAGATGATATTGTAGACACTAAAAAACCATATACTATGGTTTTAGATGTTGCGTTGACCCTTGGATCACCCCTGGTCCCCTTGGGACCATTTCATAACCTTTCAACTACCAAACCTAATCAAAATGACTAAACTTGAGAATTTTACCTTTTCCCTCTCGACTGTCGATGGTTTGACCCCAACCATCAATGGTCACCAAATTAATGATGGTTAACTAACCACTGATGATTAGCCTCAACCATTGATGGTTAACCTTTAACTACCTCAAAGGTTAACTTCTAATCAACTCCAACTTGCTTTTTTTATTTTTATCTATTTGATCTATGTGTGTGATCAATGCATATTAAAGCTAAAATTAGACAACTTGTTGAACATGTTAGTAAACCTCTTGTTTCACCCCTCCTTTTTTCCTATATAAAGAGGTGAAAGTGGAGGAGAAATCAATAATCACCATCAGAGTCTTGTGCATCAGAGCTTCTTGTGTAGGTGTTCTTCTCACTCTCACTTGAATCCAAGAAAGCTTCTAGCGAACCAACAACCATGACAAATATCAAAAGTAGTGTTGCTCAATAATCAATAGGCAAGCTATCATCACTCTGTTAATATTGTTCTAGTGTTTATAATAAGTTTTCATCCACTCAACTCAATTTTCTTTAGACCAACAACAAAGCTAAGTATCTATTTTTAGTAATAAGTTATTTTGTTTCTATCTAGCCCTCCCAACCTAACTTTATTTTACCCAAGCCAAATCTGACAATAACTGTTAATGATCACCTAATTGCTAATTATTTGCCCCTAACCACTGATGGTTACCTAACTATCGATGGTCACCTAACTACTAATGGTCTTGCCTAATCACCAACGGTCACTGTGACTCAATTCTAACCATAAGCTTATTTGACCTATCAGACCTTAATCAAATCCCACTTTCTGACTTTTTACCTGATTATAGAACATCACTCTATTATTTGAACCATGTCTAATTTATTTAGCATTGATATCTAATTGTTTATTTCTATAATTATTAAAATTCATCTCTTTTCAATCACTTCTTGTATTTGATTTCAGTAGCCTCTATTATTGATGGAAGTAATTTAACTTTCATTTTTAGAACATGATTGTTTAAAAGCATGGATTGACAGGCTCTAAGGAAGCTTGAGATTTTTGGATCTAGCTCATGTTAATCAATCTACCATACTATTCAACTAATCAACCATTTATTAGTGCTTTCTTATTTTTAGGTCATTTTTCTCCAGACAAAGAGGAGTCTCCACAATCATCTGGATCATGGAGTGTAAACCAAATCTAGGTTCTACTAACCTCACCCTTATTTTAAGTTCTAAAACTTTCTTCTTAAAAATAAAAAAAAATTTATATGAAACATTCTTTCATGTCGTATGGGACCCTTGAGTATTTTATTGGGTTCATAGTTGCATCTAGGTGCTTATTTGTCTTGTTTTCTACTCATATAATGAAATCAAAATTTCATTTTGGGCTTAAAATTGACTGCATACATTGTTTGCTAGATTATTTTAGCTCACATATCTTAATTAATCAAGTGAATTAATCATAGATTCAATCTTAACACACACAAAATATCAAACCACTTACACCTAATCAAGTATAAAAACATTAACATAAGGCCTGACTGGAATTTCATCACACAACAGTCACCTTTCTTGGCTATCCTACTTGGATTTCATCACTAAGGGGAGAACCAACTTCATTTTTTGGCTGAGTATAATCTCTGGTAATCAGTATATCTTGGCTAAACACCCGACACCCTTATTTCTATGGTGTGTGAAGCAAGGGGTTAGGCCCTAATATCAAGCCACATACTAATTTCTAACACATATCCCTTTGAGAGCCTAAACTACCTAAACCAACCATAGACTTCTTATCTAGTACCCATTCTACAAACCAAAGGTGAGTTACAAAATTCTTAAAGCTTAAGGCATAAGCCACAAGAGAGACTAAAAATAACCTTAGGATTTAATGTGATTTAGTGTGTGTTTCATTTCCTTGACTTTTTCTTGTCTTCTCTTTGTTTGATTTGTGAGATTCCTTATATCTTCATTTTCCCCTTATTTGTATGGTTTTAACTAGGCAACAACTAAGAAACTAAGCTAATGAAGATCCACCTCCTAATATTCCATCTTCCTCTTCTCACTCATCCATGGAGTACATCTCACATACAAAGAGTTCTCCCCATCCTTCTAAAAGTCCTAATATCCCTTGAATGGTTTCCCAAGGTGATGTAAATTTAGCCACCTTTCTAGATAACAACTCAATATACCTCCAACATTACCTTAACACTATATCCCATCATACCCCTAATTTGGTTTTGCTTGTTAACCCACCTTATGGTATGACATCCCACCTTATGGGCAACACTTTTGTTATTGCCATTTCTACCTAACCTCTAGTTACCCAAGCATCTTCTTATACTAATTATCCCACCAACACCACCATCCAAAACCAACCTGACCCACCAACCAACACCCAAACACCTTCCACCCCAATCAATAACCCTTCTAGTATAGGATCAACCCAACTTTTGTATACTGGTACTCCACGTACCGTGGGAGTACCCTATACTAGTTTTACCACCCTTCTTCTTGTTTCCAACCCACCTACCTCCACCTTATTTCAAATATTGGTGGTTCCCATACCTTCTACCTTTCCACCCATCAGTACCAAAGTTACCAGCTATACTCTACCTACCAACCTAACCATACCCCCAACCCAACCTATGTTAATCCCTCAATAATTACCCATTGCACCAAACCCAAGTTATGTCCCTAACCCACAATGGTATGTACCTCTACCTTCCACCCAACCACCTATCTCCACGTATTCATATGTGGCATCATCCCAACCACCCATTTCTACATACCAATATATGGCAACTTCTCAACCTCTCACTAGCTATCCATATGTTACACATACCCAACCTCAGCAAAATGCACGTTATAACTTTAGAGGTGTATAACCATAGACTGATCTAGTAAAGATGTTGATGGAAAAAATGACTCCTTTAGAGTCATCTATTTTTGGTGCTCATAACCTCTTATCATATGACCAAATATGAAATGAACTAATTCATCCATTTGTCCCCATTCAACCTTATCCTCCTTAATAGGAACTTCCAAAATTTTAAAAAATTCAAATCAAGGAAGACCCTCAATAACATTTGAGATAATCTAGAAATTATTTCTATTTGATTACCTATGATGATGCTCTCCTTCTTCATACCTTTCCCATGTCTCTATCAGGTCTAGCACTAGATTGGTACGGTGTTATTACAAAGCACTCTCTCTTTTCTTTTGCCCAACTAGCTCAAACTTTCTTAGACCCATTTTCCATAAACACCTCTAAGAAGGTTTCCATCACTAATCTTTATGCCATTCAAAAATTTGATGATGAGTCCATAACTAAATTCATAGCCCATTGGATAATCTTGATAAATCATCTCTCTTTCTCTTTGTTCTAACTTGAGCTGATTGAACTCTTTGCTTGGGGTTATGCCAAAAACATTTCCTTCACTTTGTGATTTTAGACTTTTAGGACCTTTGATGAAGCTTTCACCATAGCATGAAAGTTATAAAACAAAGCCATTGATGAGGGGAAGTTAAAATTGAGAAACAAGAATTACACCTTCAAATCAAATGAGGCTCCCTCTTTCAAACCTAACAATCAAACCAACACTAACACCAAAAATAAGGGAATTGTGAATTTGGTTTTCTTTAAAACTAATCCTCCACCAATTGTTAACTAACCTAACCCTTCTAATTCCTCCAATCAAAACACTAGAAATTAAAGTTGTAGCAACTAAAAAAAATTTACACTGCTAGGGGAGTCATATGCTTTGTCTTGGAAAAGTTGTTAAAAACAAATATCATAAAATTCCCACTAATTAAACCTCTAAAGCAATTAAATTCCTCTCATCCTGTACTTGGTTGGTATAAGGAGAAAAAATTGTGTGCCTTCCACTGTGCCATTGGACATGATGTTAGTAGGTGCAATACTTTCAAAAACATTGTTCAAAGTTTGATTGACAAGGGGGAACTTGTGTTGGATAACCCCAACACACCCACAAATCAATCACTTGACATATTTAGACAACCATTTGCTAACCATGCCCCTTACACAAACAATGAAAACAATAGAGCAGAATCTTCTCACAATCATGAGGTCCATACCATTAACATGGTTCTTAGTAAACTCATTGCTAAGGAAACCATTGCCTAAACCACCTTTACTTCTCCTCCATTTATTGAGGTAGTGGAGTCAACTTCTATTCCTTTGGAAACTGAAACAAAGGAAACAACTATTACCCTTTCTCCACTTATCAAGGTAGTGGAGTTACCCACCTCTCTTTTGGAAGACATACCAAAAGAGGTAGCCATTACCACCATATCCTTTTCTTCTATTATACAACAAGCCACTCTTTCTTTAGAAATCATTCCTAATGAAGAGATCACTCTACCTACCTCTCCTATAAGAGACTCATCTTCCCAAACCTTGGAGCCTTTGATTAAGGAAAAAGATGTCATACCCACTCCTCTCTCTCCACTCATGGGTTTGTCCTTTGAGACTAATATCAAAGAGATCAAACCCATTTATAAGCCCTTCTCTAGACTGGTTCAAAACTTGGAGTACTTATCCCAACCCAACACAAATCATGCCATGTTTTGGCATCATCTTGGGCTTCCTTGCCCAACCAAGCAAGAGCCCTCAACCATGCCATTGTCAACCTAACCTTCTGCTTCCACTATTAAACCCACCATCACTCCAACCAATCCTCTAGAAACCTCTATCCCTCAATCCATAGTTGAACCGACCAAACCAACTCCACCCAAAATAGCCCAAGTAGCTTCCCTCATCACAACTATGCCTACCAAAAAACTAGGCATTCTCCCTACTCAGAGCCTTACTCACCCATCAGTAAAGTTGGATTTAATCCCACCAAGCCCACCAAAAATATCTCAAACTAAAACAACAAAGAGGGTAAAACCACCCAAGATCCCACAAACCAAAAATATACCTCCCCTCTCCACTTTGCCTTATATTTTGGGACCTCACCCTTCTACCTTAATAAGGAAACCAACCATCCCAGACAAAACCCAAATCTAATTTCCACTTTTGATTACACCATCACTCTTACTTTCATCCTCACCTATTTTCACCAAACCTTTTATAACCAAACTGCCTACTTCTCAAACATCTACCCCAACACCTTTTACCTCCAAGCCATCCACCCCCAAGTAATCTATACCAAAACCATCCACCAAGAATGGTCTATCACCCAAATATCCTACAATCAAACCTACTCCTAAAATGGCTTCCACCTCAACTACCAAACCTAATACCTCCACATCCTTGCCACCTTTACTTGAGTCCTACTCAGCCATCCTACAAAATTTATTGCAAGCATCTTGCTTAACCTTATTACATATCAAACCATTTAACCTACATAGTCCTAAACCATCTTGGTATAGTGACAAATAGGTATGTTCATACCAAAGAACACCTGGGCATGATATAGAGCACTGTAAGGCTTTCCAAGCATTAATCCATCAACTGTATCACAAAGATGACTTATTATTAGATGAGCCTCCTATGATCCCACCACTAATCCAAGAATCAAGATCCATCAACCAAAACTTACCCACTCCCCCACTGTCACCTCAGAGTGAAGAGGAACTGAAGCAATCCTCTAGCTCGACTCTTTCCCAAATCCATACCATCCATGTGGTCACATGATAATAGACTCAAAAAAGGACAGGGAAAAGGAAAAGGTGCCCATCCCATGGACATACCCTTATTCTACCACCCAACCACTCAACCAAACCCAAAAATACACACCTCCCAAACCTAAGATATACATCTTGGGTCCCTGTCAATCCAACCCTTTTGAATCAATCCAATGAGTAGTTTTGAAATAGCTCCACCAAACACCGGTGAAGATGAGTTTATATGAACTAATCAATACCTTTCCCCATCATCGGCAAGTAATTATAGAGGCTTTACAATCCATAGAGGCTCAAACAACAGACCCACAACCTCTAGCAGCCTTTATCAGAGCTTATCAACTTTCCAACCTTATTACCTTTAAGAATTCAAAAATAACCTCCATCTATCCAGATGATCCATATCCTCCCCTCTTTATTACCATGTACATCTACCAAAATTGCATCAAGAGGGTTATGATTGATGGGGGAGCTAGCATCAAAATTATATCCTCTCACACATATAACCAACTCAAATTACTAGAGAACATTATGTCAGAAACCTCGATGATGCTCTGATCATTCAATGACTCCATGGCCACAACTTTAGGAACTATTGTCTTTCACATTCATCTGAGATCCCATAGAGTGAAGAGGAACTGAAGCAATCCTCTAGCTCGACTCTTTCCCAAATCCATACCATCCATGTGGTCACATGATAACAGACTCAAAAAAGGACAGGGAAAAGGAAAAGGTGCCCATCCCATGGACATACCCTTATTCTACCACCCAACCACTCAACCAAACCCAAAAATACACATCTTCTCCCAAACCTAAGATATACATCTTAGGTCCCTGTCAATCCAACCCTTTTGAATCAATCCAATGAGTAGTTTTGAAATAGCTTCACCAAACATCGGTGAAGATGAGTTTATATGAACTAATCAATGCCTTTCCCCATCATTGGCAAGTAATTATAGAGGCTTTACAATCCATAGAGGCTCAAACAAAATACCCACAACCTCTAGTAGCCTTTATCAGAGCTTATCAGCTTTCCAACCTTATTACCTTTAAGAATTCAAAAATAACCTCCATCCATCCAGATGATCCATATCCTCCCCTCTTTATTACCATGTACATCTACCAAACTTGCATCAAGAGGGTTATGATTGATGGGGGAGCTAGCATCAAAATTATATCCTCTCACACATACAACCAACTCAAATTACTAGAGAACATTAAGTCAGAAACCTTGATGATGCTCTGATCATTCAATGACTCCATGGCCACAACTTTAGGAACTATTGTCCTTCACATTCATCTGAGACCCCACAGAGTGAAGAGGAACTGAAGCAATCCTCTAGCTCGACTCTTTCCCAAATCCATACCATCCATGTGGTCACATGATAACAGACTCAAAAAAGGATAGGGAAAAGGAAAAGGTGCCCATCCCATGGACATACCCTTATTCTACCACCCAACCAAACCCAAAAATACACATCTTCTCCCAAACCTAAGATATACATCTTGGGTCCCTGTCAATCCAACCCTTTTGAATCAATCCAATGAGTAGTTTTGAAATAGCTTCACCAAACACCAGTGAAGATGAGTTTATATGAACTAATCAATGCCTTTCCCTATCATTGGCAAGTAATTATAGAGGCTTTACAATCCATAGAGGCTCAAACAAAAGACCCACAACCTCTAGCAGCCTTTATCAGAGCTTATCAGCTTTCCAACCTTATTACCTTTAAGAATTCAAAAATAACCTCCATCCATCCAGATGATCCATATCCTCCCCTCTTTATTACCATGTACATCTACCAAACTTGCATCAAGAGGGTTATGATTGATGGGGGAGCTAGCATCAAAATTATATCCTCTCACACATACAACCAACTCAAATTACTAGAGAACATTATGTCAGAAACCTCGATGATGCTCTGATCATTCAATGACTCCATGGCCACAACTTTAGGAACTATTGTCCTTCACATTCATCTGAGACCCCACAGAGTGAAGAGGAACTGAAGCAATCCTCTAGCTCGACTCTTTCCCAAATCCATACCATCCATGTGGTCACATGATAACAGACTCAAAAAAGGATAGGGAAAAGGAAAAGGTGCCCATCCCATGGACATACCCTTATTCTACCACCCAACCACTCAACCAAACCCAAAAATACACACCTTCTCCCAAACCTAAGATATACATCTTGGGTCCCTATCAATCCAACCCTTTTGAATCAATCCAATGAGTAGTTTTGAAATAACTTCACCAAACACCGGTGAAGATGAGTTTATATGAACTAATCAATGCCTTTCCCCATCATTGGCAAGTAATTATAGAGGCTTTACAATCCATAGAGGCTCAAACAAAAGACCCACAACCTCTAGCAGCCTTTATCAGAGCTTATCAACTTTCCAACCTTATTACCTTTAAGAATTCAAAAATAACCTCCATCCATCCAGATGATCCATATCCTCCCCTCTTTATTACCATGTACATCTACCAAACTTGCATCAAGAGGGTTATGATTGATGGGGGAGCTAGCATCAAAATTATATCCTCTCACACATACAACCAACTCAAATTACTAGAGAACATTAAGTCAGAAACCTCGATGATGCTCTGATCATTCAATGACTCCATGGCCACAACTTTAGGAACTATTGTCCTTCACATTCATCTGAGACCCCACAGAGTGAAGAGGAACTGAAGCAATCCTCTAGCTCGACTCTTTCCCAAATCCATACCATCCATGTGGTCACATGATAACAGACTCAAAAAAGGACAGGGAAAAGGAAAAGGTGCCCATCCCATGGACATACCCTTATTCTACCACCCAACCACTCAACCAAACCCAAAAATACACACCTTCTCCCAAACCTAAGATATACATCTTGGGTCCCTGTCAATCCAACCCTTTTGAATCAATCCAATGAGTAGTTTTGAAATAGCTTCACCAAAAATCGGTGAAGATGAGTTTATATTAACTAATCAATGCCTTTCCCCATCATTGGCAAGTAATTATAGAGGCTTTACAATCCATAGAGGCTCAAACAAAAGACCCACAACCTCTAGCAGCCTTTATCAGAGCTTATCAGCTTTCCAACCTTATTACCTTTAAGAATTCAAAAATAACCTCCATCCATCCAGATGATCCATATCCTCCCCTCTTTATTACCATGTACATCTACCAAACTTGCATCAAGAGGGTTATGATTGATGGGGGAGCTAGCATCAAAATTATATCCTCTCACACATACAACCAACTCAAATTACTAGAGAACATTATGTCAAAAACCTCGATGATGCTCTGATCATTCAATGACTCCATGGCCACAACTTTAGGAACTATTGTCCTTCACATTCATCTAAGACCCCACAAAGTGAAGAGGAACTGAAGCAATCCTCTAGCTCAACTCTTTCCCAAATCCATACCATCCATGTGGTCACATGATAATAGACTCAAAAAAGGATAGGGAAAAGGAAAAGGTGCCCATCCCATGGACATACCCTTATTCTACCACCCAACCACTCAACCAAACCCAAAAATACACACCTTCTCCCAAACCTAAGATATACATCTTGGGTCCCTATCAATCCAACCCTTTTGAATCAATCCAATGAGTAGTTTTGAAATAGCTTCACCCAACACCGGTGAAGATGAGTTTATATGAACTAATCAATACCTTGCCCCATCATTGGCAAGTAATTATAGAGGCTTTGCAATCCATAGAGGCTCAAACAAAAGACCCACAACCTCTAGCATCCTTTGTCATAGCTCATCAGCTTTCCAACCTTATTACCTTTAAGAATTCAAAAATAACTTCCATCCATCCAGATGATCCATATCCTCCCATCTTTATTACCACGTACATCAACCAAACTTGCATCAAGAGGGTTATGATTGATGGGGGAGCTAGCATCAAAATTATATCCTCTCATACATACAACCAACTCAAATTACTAGAGAACATTATGTCAGAAACCTCGATGATGCTCTAATCATTCAATGACACCATGGCCACAACTTTAGGAACTATTGTCCTTCACATTCATCTAGGACCCCACACACTTCCTGAGTTCTTCTTGTAGTAGAAGGTGAGTTATACTATAATGTTTTACTGGGATGCCCTTGGATTCATTCTATCAGCTATGTGCCATCCACCCTACATTGATGCATCAAATTTGAACATGAAGGTCAAGTTGTTACCATACAAGCTGAATTAAGTCCTTTTACATCATACAACATGACATACCGACCCAATGATGTTCTCCTTCCTCTATCCAACAAGCATTCATAAAAAAATATGAAGCCCCATCTTCTCATACCAATGAAGTATCCACTATTTCATCCATCCTTTCCACCTAAATCCCCATACTGAACCCTTTTGAATCAACCTTCTAGCATCTTTCATTGTGGGAGTATCACCTTTTAACACTATATGCTTTTTCTACTCCCAATAGTATGGGAATCTTGAACAACAACCTGGTTATGAACCCAATATTGGAGCTATTATTCTTTTTGGGTCCTCAACTTGTCAAACCAATTTTATTTATGGAGGACTTGATAAACCCTTTAACACTTTCACCACCTCTTTTTCACCCTGACCTTTCACCTCTAGTTTCTCCTAACTGGATAAACCATAGTTTACCAAGACATATCTATATAAGTGTGCTTGGAAGGGATTTGGTCTAGGTCTGTATGAACACGAACCACACAAATTGCTTCAAACTAAGACCCAAAAACCTCACAAAAAGCATGGCCTCAGTTTCATGCCACCTAAAAAGCAAACCAACCCTTCTCCCATTACCATTATTGATGAGGAAATCCCATCCTCACCATCCACTCCACCATTGACATATGTGGATTTCAACATTATCCCCCCTCAGACCCCTAGCTTATCAAAAGGATGGGGCAGCCATGACTATTCCTCTGACTCATCTTGAGATGGTAGCAGATGACTCTCCTACCATTAATACCATTTGATGTTAGGATGATGATTCTATTTTTACCTATCTAGATGAATAATATTCTTCTATCCACAAGTTTCTTCCTCTTGAGACTTCAACCATGTTGAATGAATCCACCATGGATATCAACTTGGGTAATTCAGATAGCCCATACATCATCAAAATTGGCCTGTGAGATCATATCATAGCATTTACTTGGTCTTATAGTGACATGCCAGGAATTGAACCCTCTATCATTACCCATAATATAGTCACTAATCATGATGTCAAGCCAGTTAGGTAAAAAATTTGATGGATGTACCCTCACATAGCTCTTCTCATCAAAGAATAACTTCAACATATCCTATTCATAAATTTCATTCAACCCATTGATTATCCCCAATGGGTCTTGAATGTCATCCTTATCACCAAATCCATAGGGGGAATTCACATTTGTGTAGACTTTCATGAACTTAACCTTTCTTGTCCAAAGGATGACTTTTGTTTGCTAAGCATTGACCAGCTTATTGATCTTATAGCTGACCATGAGATGTTCTCTTATGGATGGGTTCTCAAGTTACAATAAGATCTTAATTACCCTTGAAGACTAACACAAAACCACCTTTATCATCCCATGGGGAAATTTTTGCCATAGGTTCATGCCTTTTAGGCTAAAAAATGCTAGTGTAACCTATCAACATGTTATGACCTACATCTTCCATGACCTTATTAATAAAATTGTAGAAGACTATGTCAATGACCTCCTTGGGAAATCCAAATGTCATAAAGATCATTTAGCCATTCTTAAGATTATCTTTGAACTCCTCATCCATTATCATGTCCGCCTTAATCCCAAGAAGTGTATTTTTTGGGTCTTGTTAGGAAATCTCCTTAGATTTATCATCTCCCTCGAAGGAATTGAATTCAACCCCACCAAAATCAAAGTAATCCTTGACATGCCTCCTCCTACCCACCTCAAGCAACTCCATAGCTTGTAGGGGAAGCTTCAATCCATTCATCGCTTTATCTCTCAGATCTTGGATTGATGCCAACCTTTCCACCACCTTTTAAAGAAGGATGTATGTATTAAGTGGAACACAGACAATCAAAAGGCCTTTGATTCAGTTAAAGGGTACCTTCTATCTCCACCCATCCTCATTCCTCCCAAGGAAGGTCAACCTTTTTACCTTTATATTTTCACCACTGACCACTCTTTAGGGGCAATGCTGGCTCATTAGGATGAGTGGTATAAAGAGCAAGCCATCCACTACATATTCCATATACTTATAGAGTATGAGACTCAGTATACCCATACTAAAAAGATTTGCCTAGCCTTAGTCTTCATCACCTCCAAACTTAATCATTACCTTCTTAGCCATAAGACCTATGTCATAACCAATATCAACCCACTCAAGTATATGCACTCTAAGCCATACCAAAACTAGTGTATGGCTAAGTGGGTTATGCTCTTAGTTGAGTTTGACATTAAATTCCTCTAGTAAAATTCAATTAAAGGGAAAATCATTGTTGACCAATTGGCTAAAGCACCATTAGCAGATAACTGGTATCCTCCTCTCGAGTTTCTATATGAGTCCATCACAACCCTCTCTCGAGTAGACTTCACCTACCAAGTGACCATGTTCTTCGATGGATCAAAGTGTCAATATGGTGGGGAAATGACATCATCCTTATCCCCCTTCATGTTTAACCTCTTCCTTTATCCTTCAAGCTATATTTTGAATGTACTAATAATATGGTTGAGTATGAATCCATAGTGATAGGTCTCCATATAACTTTAGCCTTAGGAGTCAAAATAATCAATATCTTTGGTGACTCCCAACTTGTGGTCAACCAAATTAATGACTCTTATCAAAGTAGGATGATGTTTTGAAAGAGTACAAATAACTAGCTAATTTACTCTTAGCATCATTTAAACACTATCATATCCAAACCACTTTACAATCTATGAACAAGTTTGTGAATACGATGGCTTCTCTCACTTGCTAGATCTTGTCTGCACCCTTTGGCTCTAAGTTATCTGTCATTATCCATCAACTTACCAAGCCTTCTTATATCAAATTAGATTCTCTAACTATATTTAATGTGAAAGAGGCCCAACATGACCTTTCGTATCAACAAACCTTCGACTATCTCAACCTTGCCATCATCCCTTCTAACCTTTCTAGGAATGCTCAAAGAACATTTATTCAGAGTACATCACATTATACCATACTAGGGGGAATTATTTATAATTGTGACGTTGATGGTCTCCTCTTTTGATGTCTATGTATCCATAAAATCTCTCATGATATCAATGAAACACATGATGGGATATGTGGGGACACTTTAGTGGCCTAACCATTATTAAACACATCCTTCACCTTTGTTATTATTGGTCCACCCTTAACCAGTATTGTTGTGATTATGTGAAAAAGTGTATTGAATGTCAATAACATACCAACTTACATCATGCACCTAGCCATAGTCTCTAATTATCCAAGGATCTCTGACCCTTCTTGCAATGAGGCCTGGATCTTATTAGTGAAATTAACCACCATTCTTCATAGTGACATCATTATATAATCACTGCAACATAATATTTCACCAAATCGGTAGAGGCTATTCCTCTCATCTCAACCAAAGACATAAAGGTTATCAATTTTATCAACCATCACATTATCTATCATTTTGGTGTTCCACAAAAAATTATCACCGATAATGGTAAATATTTTTAGAACAAACAAGTCTAAGGTCTTTGTGACACATTTGATATCAAGTTAAGTTTATCTTCACCTTATCATCTATCAGAAAATAGACAAGCTGAAGCTTCTAACAAAAATATCAACAACATACTAATTAAAATGGTTAATACGTCTAGTTAGGATTGGCATTTATACATCCCCTTCACCTTATGGGCATATCAGACCAGATTTCAAACCCCTATGGGTACTACCACTTTCTCTTTTGTGTTTAGAGCAGAGGCTATCTTGCCTCTCAAAGTCCAAACTCCCTCTCTTCACATATCATTGCAAGATATCATTTTTGAGAGTGATTATCATCAATAATGTTTAGACCAACTTGAGCTACTTGATGATCATCATTTAGCCACACTTACCCATCTTTGTGTCTATCAAGAGAAAATTAAGAGAGCTTATAATAAACACCTCAAAGTGTGAGAATGCACTATCAGAGACCTCATCCTAAGGAAAATAAACATGTAACCAAAATAGAGAAAAGCAAGTGTGGTAAGTTTGAATTCAATTGTCTTGGACCTTATATAATAATGCACAAGTATGGATCGAGAGCTTACCAATAATCCTTTCTTGAAAGGAAACCAAAACTTGAGCCCCTCAATGCTTCACATTTACATAATTTAAAAAAAAAGGATTAAACTCACTTTTTGTCTAACTTAAGCTCATCTTTTATTTTCACTCACATACATCTCCTTATTTTAAGGACAACTGATTAAAGCTAAATCATGTGATTATCCATTACAGCCTTTACCTTATCTTGAACATGGGTACCATGGCTCTACCCATGACATGGTTCTCATGGTACTTTCCATCTCTTTATAAGATGGATTCCCATGTTTGTTGTTGCTTAAACCTCTTTTACCCATCATCAACCTTCTTGTGCTCTAGTTTTGCCTTAAAAAAGGTGAACATTTCAAGCCTATATAGGCAAATCCATGTCAATATCAAAAATAAGAAAAAATAAATTTAGCAAATCATGACATAGGCCAAAAATCATATATTCTATGGGTCATTCCAAGAATTCGTAGATTACTCCCTTGAAGGACAGCTACCAAACCCAATCACAAATGCTCAATGTAAGGTAGACTACTCCCTTAAAGGACAACTATAAAAAATCCTTAAACAAATCTTACAAACCTAAACCACTCCCTTGAAGGATGGCTAAGTAAAACATTTTTCAAAGGATAACAATTTATTGGAGGCTTCTCACATTGATCAACTTTCCTAATCCCTCTAAACACTAGAAAAATATCAAAAAACCTAATATCAAAATCAAAAAAGGCACAGATAATTTTAGAAGCTGTAATCAGCTTTCATAAGTAGACTTCTTGCATTGATTAGTTTATACCTTATATGATATGGAATTGTTTATATTGTCTCTTTGGCAACCTGCATAAGAGGCATGCTCGTCTCACAAGAAGGTTGTATAATCATCCACCTCCCCTTTATACCCTCTATAAACAAGGGATTTTTGAGCTTACTTAACATTGGGTGGTTAATAAATTTTTTAACTGACTAATGAATGTTAATGTGAAGCATTATAAGGGCTTATGTTCATAAGTAAATCTACCTTAAGATTGTCTCATTCCTTTTCAATGAAGAAACATTGTGCCTTATTCTTATTTCTCTCATACCTACTTATCGGTACATTCATTAAGATGTTTGTGTTTTGATTATCTTATATTTTATCACATTTAGTTTTGTTATCCAACTTACTCTTTGTGTTTTAAGATTACTTCACCTTCATCTAAACAAATGAAATTCATTAAAAACATTTTAACTACCAAACATATGTTTTATTTAGTGTTGGCCTTCTTACCTTATTTGTTTAAGTGTTTTTAATCATAAGAACATTTTGATGAATTAACCATCTCATACATTAAACATCATCTAGTGATCAATCACATCAACTAACCATCTATCATATTTACCAAAATTTAATCATACATAAAAAATGAATGAGTCATTCACATATGTTATCCACCACATGTCTAATCTAGATAAGGAAGTGTAGACTCATTAATTTAAAGAATGAACATGATCATCATGAATATAATCCTATCAACATCATAAAATCATCACCATAACCACAACATAAACATAGTCATCCTTAACCATGAAAATAATCATAGACATCATAGCCATGTCTATCAAAACATAACATGCTAATCATCATCACATAAATAACATCCATCAAATATCAACATCATCATGAGCATATATCCTAAACATAGTCACCAATAAACCATAACCACATCATACTCATCATCATATCATAAACAAAATCATCATGAGCATAAATTAAATGGCCACATCATCACATGCCTAGGTAGGTGAGTACACATAAACCATAACATCATAACCATCATAACATCACATCATCACATCCATAACCATCAAGACAAACCATAAACCATGATCACATATATATCTCATGAACTCATAAATAATCATCATTATACAATAATGTACATGTCTCTCACTAGGGTATATACATCTTGCTACATAAGCTCACATGCTGATATCAAAATCATATAATACATCAAAATACAAGGTCTCATATGAGTCTAAGACCCTAGAGCACTACTGCCTCTTGGATCCTGCCCACCTTCTGAGCTTACCTATCCACCTACAAATTCAACCCACTGACTTGGTGTCACACTGCTGGCCCTTTTGATGATCCTTTCTCTATACTTGCTCAATTTTGGCTCATTTGGAAGACATGTGAAAACTAAGGCCTCATAATATGATGTAGAGCTTGTACAAATAACTCACACTAGTCCTTAAACAATGGAACACTTTTCTAATCTCAAGATTAAGAGTTCATTCACCATGAAAATTATAAATTAACAAGACTATTATAAGATTAAAATATATTTATCTTGCTTAGGAGAGTCTCTAATACTCCCTATACCCATTTTTTAAACTGTCGCAAACACCTACTTTCCACTTATATAACTCTGCCTTCCAAATTAGACTTCCTTTTAGCCCTTTTCTACCTGCAAATAATATTGTATGGAAAATTACCAATAGGTATGACTTTATAGAGTTATTTTCACCTTTTTCTTGTTATAACACACTTGTTTACCAAATTTTAGGTTCTATCTCACTCCCTAAGTCCACTTTCCTTTTTGTAGCCTTTCAAATCAGGTCTCTTTTAGCCCTTTCTCCACTCCACTTGATATAAGTCCATAATTATAAGCCCATATAGTATTATAAATGTGTGATTAAGTTATATCATGTAAAAATACGCAATATTACAAAAAAATTGGATTTTTCCATAGTTTGTTTTCTCACAATGGACAAAACCCTAGTTACCAAGGTTTATGGTCATTAGGCAGGCTGAGGCTATAAAAAAATGCATATATGGTTCCAAAAATAATTTTGAACAAAAATAAAGGTTGGATAAGTTTTGTATAGGTCTCCTCAAACTTTTTAATTCAATGGCCATGACCTTATAACATTCAAATCAAACACAAACAATGAATCTCAGTCATTCTTGACTGTGTCTTAACAATAAAAATAAGGTATACTCAGGGTTTTATTATTTTAATATTTTAAATAGTCTCTATAACCTATATTAGGGTTATTAACACATATTAATACTATCTCACTCCTTTATTATTCACTTTGGACTCTAAAACAAGATCCAAGATAAAAAACACAGTAAATAAACTCAGTGTATCTGCCTATATGCTAACAATTGAGAAAGAACATTGAGTAAACTAAAAATTACCAAATTTTAGATCTAATATAAGTCACAAAAAATTATTTAAAAAATTTAATAAACATTCCATCTCCAAATTCAATGTGTAAATCAATGTGAAAAGATCACATAATCACCTGAACATGTTGTTTGCTTACATTCACTGTTTGACAGACTTGTCTGTCTTCTTAGGGATAACATACTTTGAATTAATCTCATGTTATTAACTCAAAATGAGATATTATATTTGATCATAAAAAACATAAATAAATACATTATCAAACCACTCACCACATGATGATTCAAGTATGTTATAGGCTCTGTTTCAACCTTGCTATTACTATGCACTCAGAATTTCATTATCACAATCATCTTATTCATCAGTTTGGATTGTTTACATCCCATTATATATCATGTTCAAATGGATATCACCAATAAAAAATATAAAATTGACACTACCAACTTATACCAAGAAGCATAACTGAATCTTGGATCATTCCCACATTGGGGTCATTGAACTAAATTACCAATTTTCATGTTTTTTCAATATATGTGCTTTATGACCATGCCTATAGACTAAAGAAGATATTTAGGACCTTTAAATAGTATTAATACATATTTTAAAACTCTTGGACATGTTATTACACCTTTCCACCTCCATACAATGCATGGAAATCCTTCCATAAGGTTTATAAATTCAAATTTTCAAATAGTGCCATTTTGGAGGGAAAATCCACAATTCAAATTTTATGAAAATTTTGCTAACCTAGATCACTCCTAAGACAAAATTAAGACATAAATAACCTATGAAACATATAAATACAAATTTAAGATAAAATTGAGTTCATTTTTGGGTCCATATAGGATGCCCCTGCATCATACTCCCAAGTTGAAGAAATTTTGCCATAGGAATCAACTTGGTGTATGCTCCTCTTTAGTTGATTTGTCCCTCCTAATTGAATGTTTATATTACTAATTTACTCTCATAGAGGTGAAAATGTTCCTACGCCCCACAATTAGGCTTCCTCTAGTTCTTCTTCATTGGTGTACCTGCACATGCAATAAACTTGTCAAGGAAAACACAGTTGTTGTCTTCTGTTGCTTGCTTTGGATGTGCATAACATGCTTCCAATCCTTCAAATTGATCCATCAAAACCTTGATTTAATAATAAAATATTGATTAAAATGTGTCTTCTTTATCCTTCACCCATTCTCCTTATTTGGTACACTTTATCTCATGCATATCAACTTTTTGGTCCTTTTATGCCATCTACTTATATAAGTGATTGGTTTGTTATTGTATATCATTTTCATAACTACTCCTTACCTCCTATATACACAAGGACTTCATGTTATATTTCACATTCTCATTATCTTGACTTAACACTCTCATACTATTTTCTTCACTTGGCTATCCTTCTTGGACCTATTGTACACTACTCATCTCTTTTCTTTTCAAGACTTTCTCTCATGCATTGGAGCTTGCCTATTACTCATATGAAATCACAACTAGAAATATTTACCAATTACTAAGACAAAATTACAAATAACTCATTCACATAATTACTTGAAATTTTTTTACTTGACCAAGGCTCATACTCCTCATCTTGGGCTGCCTCAATCTCCTTGGGTTATTCATCCATCTTCACATCTTCATCCTGTTATTGTACTAACTCATTGTAATATGAAACTAATACCTTAGAAAAAACACCAAAAACTTTATCATCATTATTCAAAGGTAGTAATGTATTCTTGATTCCCTTGTGCTCCAAAGAATAGGTGTTATTCACCCCATCATGACTAGTTTACCTGTCAAACTGCCAAGGCCTTCCTAATAATACATGACAAACATCCATGGGGATGATATCACACATGACCTGATCTCTATAGGTACCAATATAAAAATATACTCAGCACTATTTATTAACAAGCACATGATATCCTTTTTGAAGCCAATAAACTTTGTAAGGTGCAGGATGAGGTAATATTTTAAGGCCAAGTTTGCTTACCATTTCATTTGAAACCAAATTGTTTGTGCTTCCTGAATCTATTATCATCTTACAACATTTACCATGGGACTTACATGTTATTCTGAGGAGTATTCTCTATTAGGAAGGTTCTTTCTCTTTTGGTGGCTTTAAAAATGTCCTCCTCATCAAGAGTGACTCTCCTTCTTCATGTGCCTCTATATGTGAAGCTGAGCAAACACTCTCTTCCTATGTAGGTTGCACCACTTGATTTTTTCTCTCATTTTTATAACTCCTTTCTTGTTGCTCCTCTGGACACTCCCAACACTTATGACTTGCATACTTGTTGCATTTGAAACATTTTCCTATGAAACCACTAGTCCCTCTTCCTCTAGCATCTCCACCTCTGTAATATGGCCTCCTACCTCTATAACCACCTCTTGTCTATGTTTCATGTCTTTATCCACTATTTTCACCTTCCTCATATGTATTCTTGTTGTCATACTCTCCTCTTCCTCTCACTTGTTTACCTCTTCTTCTTGCTTGCCTTGTATGTCTTCTTGCCAACTTCTCCTTAGGTTTCAAGGCTACTTGGTATGCTTCTTCAACTATTTTCAAAGTCAATATACTGATCTCATCTTGTATGGAAAAATTGAGACCATTCAGGTACCTCTCTGCCTTCTCATCATCTTCTTTTAAGTGTCCTAATCTGATTTTAAATCTATGAAACTATTATATATATTCCTTCACTAAGTTCACCTTTTGTATAAGATTATAAAATGTCCTAAAAAAATGTGTATGGTAGTCTTTGGGCATGAAATTTGACTTCATCTTCATCACCATCCTATCACATGATTGGATCTTTGCTTTACCTCTTTTCCTTCTCTCTTCCTAGATTCCATCCCACCACAAAGAAGCATGTCCTATCAATCTTGTGACTGAAAATTTAACTTTATTTGTGTCATCAACCTCCTCATATTTGAAATACTTGTCCATGGCTGCTATCCTATCCACCAACTCATCCACATTAAGATTGCCTTCATACATTGACACATCTAGCTTTGGTTTTGAGCCCATATTCATCATGGCTTTGATTAATATTTCCTCCACTCTATCATCTCTTTCTTATTCCTCTTCATCTCTAGGATTTTTCTCTTCTCTATCACTATCATCTTCAACTATGACCCTTCTTCTTTGAGCTATATCCATGCTTCCATTCTAGCCTGCATATTCCTCATTTCAATGACCAAATTTGCCATATTCTATTGCATTATTTGAGATGATATAAGTTGAATTTGAATTGCTACCATTTTTCCTCCTTATCTTATCCTCTGACTATTTTTAGGATATGATACCAAATGATGTAGAGCTTGTACAAATAACTCACACTAGACTTTGAACAATGGAACACTTTTCTAATCTCAGGCTTAAGAGTTAATTCACCATGCAAAGTATAAATTCAAAAGACTATTATAAGATTAAAATATATTTATATTTATTATGAGAGTCTCTAATAACTCCCTATACACCGTTTTTAGACTGTCTCAAACACCTACTTTCCACTTATGCAACTCTACCTTCCAAATTAGCCTTCCTTGTAAGCCTTTTCTACCTACAAATAAGCTTGTAAAAAAAGTACCAATAGGTATGACTTTTAAAATTTATTTTCACCTTTTTATTGTTATAACACACTTGTGTTCCAAATTTGAGGGTCTATCTCACTCCCTAAGTCCACTTTCCTTCTTGTAGCCTTTCAAATTAGGCCTCTTTTAGCCCTTTCTCCACTCCACTTGATATAAGTCCATACCAACAGGTCTATATAGTTTTATAAATGTGTGATTAAATTATGTCATGTAAAAATACACAATATTACAAAAATTTTGGATTTTTCCAAGGTTAATTTTCTCACAATGGACAAAACCCTAGTTACCAGGGTTTATGGTCATTAGGTAGGTTGATGCTATAAAAAATGCATATCTGGTTCCAAAAATCATTTTAAACCAAAATAAAGGTTGGATAAGTTATATATATGCCTCATACAAATTTTTACTTCAATGGCCATTACCTTATAACATTCAAATCAAACATAAATAATGAATCTTAGTCGTTCTTGACTATCTTAATAACAAAAATAGGGTATACTCAGGGTTTTGTTGTTTCAATATTTTGAACATTATCTATAACATATATTAGGGTTATTACCACATATTAAGACTATATCACTCCTTTCTTATTTACTTTGGACTCTAAAACACGATCCAAGATAAAAAACATAGTAAACAAACTCATGGTATCTACTTGTATGCTAACAATTGAGAAAGAACACTAAGCAAACTGAAACTTACCACCTTTTAGATCTCATATAATTCACAAAAATTTCTCTCTAACACTACATAAATATTACATCTCCACATTCAATGTATAATTTAGTGTGAAAATATCACATAATTACCTAGGCATGTTGTTTACTTACATTCACTATTTGACAGACTTGTCTGTCTTCTCAGGGATAACATCCTTACAATTAATCTCATGTTATTAACTCAAAATGAGAGATTATAGTTAATCATAAACAACATAAAAAAATAAATTATCAAACCACTCACCACATGATGATTCAAGTATGCCATAGGCTATGTTTTAGCCTTGATATAACTATGCACTCAAAATTTCATTATCATAGTCATCTTATTCATCAGTTTTTATTGTTTACATCCCATTATCTATCATGTTCAAATTGAGATCAATAATAAAACATAAAAAATTGACTCTACCAACTTAGACCAATAAGCATAACTGAATCTTGGATCATTCCCATGTTTTGGTCATTGAACTACATTAAAAATTTTCATGGTTATATCAATATATGCACTTTATGACCATGCCTATAGACTAAAGAAGATATTTAGGACATTTGCATAGTATTAATACCTATAGACACCTCTTTAAAATGTTACTACACCTTTACACCTTCATACAATGCATGGAAATCCTTCTAGAAGGTTAAAAAATTCAAATTATCAAATAGTGGCATTTTGGAGGGAAAATCCACAATTCAAATTTTATGCAACTTTTGCTAACCTAAATCACTCCTAAGACAAAATTAGGACCTAAATCACCTATGAAACATCTAGATACAAATTCAAGCCAAAATTGAGTTCATTTTGGGGTCCATATAGGATGCCCCTACATCATAATACCTCAGTTCCTGCACTGTTGCTACATATCTTGCCATAAAGATAGTCCTTGGTGTTTATATAAGTGATGGTACTCACCCTCCTACCTACCTAAGAGAATATATCTCTTATGTAATGATGGATATATGAGATATAGCCTAATCCCTCTCTCTAGTAAGAGTGTCCACTTGGCCTTGTGATGCATCCCTATCTTGGGTCACTGCTACTAAGGATACCTATGCTACTTCTAGTATCACCCATGCCTAGTCCCTCTTAGAAATCAATGCTTGTCTATCTGAGGCATCCTCATCTCTCTGATCACAACCCCCCACCTTTATGTCCACATACATGTATTTCTATCAATCATCACCTACAAAAATGGATACATCATATGTACCTTGAACCACATAGGGTACTCATCAGTAACACCTACATCATCAATATCATCCCTCATCAGTAGCTCCTCATTATCAATAAATATGTCATCTAACTCTAGTATAGGTAATAATAGCTCTACATCCTCCCTCTTATATCTCAAGAACTCACCTAGGATATCTTGGATGAGTCTAAATTACCTCCTCACCTTGTCAAATAAGATAAGCTTAACCTCATGATTTTGCCTCCCAAAAATCCATTGGTAGATCTGTAATGATATTATGTGTTTGGTGTAGCTCACCCATACTAGAAATATAACATATGAGCAGAAAATGACCTCACCCTCCATGAGTTCCTCTAATTGATATTTATACCAATCTAGGTCTCAATATCCTCACCTAGTTTAGTGAGTGTGTATTCATCTCTTCATCACATGTAACCAACCCTTAAATCTATCTAAACAAAACTATAGCATAATAGTCCTTTAGGTCTTAGTACCTTGATGCACTCATATGCCCAATAATGTAGCATAAAACCAACACTCATTCCATATATCCTTTGGGCATGGTATCCCCATAACTCTTGATAGATATAAACTAATAATATAGGTTCCCATGCAAATACCATATAATCCAACCACATCTCCACAACAAACCCCAGTAATAAGTACAAAAATTTTCCAGTGCTCAAATTTGATAGTGCATAACATGTAACAACTATCATCATCATCATGAATAGCCATCTATTATCCCTATCCAACTAATATAGAGGTGTATAATGAAATCTTCCTGAATGTCACCTCATTAACATAATGCCCTCTCCATATAGGTGATCCATCTACTCATCTCTCTCATCACTACTAATATGGTATATCAACTCACCTTGTATCAATAGCCACACTATTTGGTGGATGTCCTCTGATAAAATAGTGATCTTGCTAGTCAAAAGCAAGAATGTGTTAGTAGTAAGATCTCATCTCTTGATAAGTGCCACTAACATATCTACATCCTAAGGCATGTGCTGATATCACCTCATGCCTCTAAGGCCCGCCTTAGTCATATGATCTTAATTTGCACTTGTCATCCCTCATTGTACCTCATTAAGGATTTGGGGTACTCGATCGTGCATCTACAACTACTCCTTTGCCTATAAGGTTTGATATACTAGTACATTAGTTTACCTAGTCCATCAAATTGTGCCTACAAATTCTACCTTTAACCCCTACACCCCAGCTTAACCTACTCAACTCAAATATAAAAAATATGTCTAATTTGACCTATACCCAAGACTTACCTTCAACTTCACTTATTTTACCTTGTCTTATCCACATAACTAATTTTCGTAACCCTTTTCTAAATAAACCCTTAAATTATTATTTTTATCCATAACTTACATAATATTTTACCCAAACCCTACTTTCTAAACCCAACTTTACATCATTTATCAACCATCGATGGTTGAGTGTTGATTAGTGATGGTTCCTTTTGAAACTATCACCAATCAATCATCGATCACTAATGGTTAGGTCAGCAACCACTGATGGTCCATGTATTATCCATTTGATGATTGCTTATTGATTAGTGATGATCGATAATGACTGTTGATGGTCACTATGTGGTGACTATCAGAGAATAAACCCTAACCTTAGCATCCTAAACTATCAAAACCATCAACCATATCAATTAAAAACTTATCTAAATCCATTCTACCCTCCCTTACCTACACTACCCCTACAAATTTTCACTCCTCTATCATTTTCAACTTTAAATCTAAACTTCCCAAACCTTAACCCTAGCCCTAGATCAAACCCACCCAAAATCACACAAATAAAAAGCATTTCAACAAAAAAATCAAGTTTCATTCAAATAAATTTAAATGCACCCCCTACTTCATTCCATGAATGTCATCATAGAGGAGTCCTAGGAACCACCACTACTTATCCCCATGATCTCCCTCATCCTTGCTACATCTTCATCTAGCCAAACCTCTAACTCAACCTTCAATCAAAATAATAATTACACACTCCCTTAACTCAAATCACTCACTCAAGCCCAAACCATCACCATTTATTTTCACTTAGAGTAACTTCAATCACTAGGAGTTTTCAAATGAGGAAATATAAGCCTAATTTGATTTTTAACCTCACCCTTTTAGGGCTGATGTCTAACCATCGATGGTCGACCCTGATAATTGATGGTCAACCTCCTAACATTTTTTCTATCATAACTAAAACTTTTTCATAACCACCAACTTACACAAACCTCCTTACCTAAACCATAACATTGGAGTACCTCCTTATCTGCCAATCGATCAACTAACCACTAACCTTGACATTAGTCATTTTGGCCCCACTTTCACATTTTTTATGGTGACCTTGCCTTGGTCATTTTGACTATTATGACTACATTTCCATCTTTAACAACTTGAACTCATGATACCTTTTATACACCAACCATTATGTATTCCCAAGATCACTTCCTACCTTGGATACCTACAGATACACTAACCTTGCCTAAGGGACTTACGTTTATGAGTATAAGCATAATTGCCATGCCTAAATACAGTCACTTGGTCTACTTATCACTTGTCCTTTTAGTGCTGACCTTATTTTTACCCAACTAACTTAACTATGGCAATCTAGTTTATGTGTAATCTATGCTATCACACTTAGTTACAGTTTGTGTGCATATTTATGCCTTGATGCCTAATCCAACTAATGTTATCACCTACTTAACCACTTGTCAAACCTATAATTGACTCTATTTTACCTCATCAATTCCTAATTTAAGGGGTAAAACCTCCTCCAATACTTAAGGTAGCCAAACCTTTGACCCACCATCCATTTTTTTGTTTTGTATCTTATTGATATAAACTGCATAACAAAAAGAAGCAAAATGTAGACACTAAAAAACTGTACACTATGGTTCTAAATGTTGCATTGATCCTTAGCTCAACCCTAATCTACCTTGGGACCATTTCATGACCTTTTAATCACCAAACCTAATTAAAATGACTAAACTTGAGCATTTTACCTTTTCCCTCTCCACCATTAATGATTTGACCCCAACCATCGATGGTCACCTAACTACGGATGGTTAGCCTTGACTGCTGATGGTTAACCTTTAACTGCCATTCAAATCCAACTTACTTTTTTATTTTTAGCTATTTGATCTATGTGCATAATCAATACATGTTAAAGCTAAAATTAAATAGCTTTTTGAATTTGTTATTGAACCTCTTATTTCATCACTCTCTTATTCCTATATAAAGAGGTGAAAGGGGAGGAGAAATCAATAATCATGATCAGAGTCTTATGCATCAGAGCTTATTATGTAGGTGTTCTTCTCACTCTTGAAAAATTCAAGAAAGCTTCTAGTGAACCAATAACCATGACAGAGATCAAAAGTTTCTTAGGTAAGATAAATTTTCTAAGGATATTCATACCTGGTTTTGCATCTTTGGTGAAACCTATCATAACCTTGACAAAAAAGAATCAGGTCTTTTCTTGGACTAAAGAAGGCAAGAATAGTTTTGAGGCCATTAAGAAAGCAATTGCACAAGCTCCTACTCTTGTGAATATTGATTTTACTAAAGACTTCATGTTGTATTCATTTGATAACCTTGACACTATCTCAGCTATGCTAATGCAAAGGAATGATGAGGGTGTAGAGTAACCAATTACATTATTTAGTCAAGGTTTGGAAGATTATGAAATCAAGAATACCTTTGTTGAGAAGCAAGTATTTTATGTTTTAACAAGACTAAAGAAGTTTAGGCATATGGTTTCAAAAAATAAAATTCGTGTTATGATCTCTCATCTTATTACCAAGGAGTTTCTTTTGAGCAAAGATCTTAGTGAGAAGAGGGTAGGGTAGATCACTAAGGTAATGGAATATGATTTTGACATCAAAGTAATAGAGTTTATAAGAGGTAAGGGCCTTTGTGAACATTTAGTTTCAAATCTTCATGAGTCAAAATAAGAGGTTTTAATCAATCATGATTTCCCCCAACCAACTGGTTCTTTGCATATGTAGAGTTGGACACAAGATGTGATCATATTTCTTCAAAGTGGTGAGTATCCTAATGATATGATTGGATCTAAAAGGGGATATTTTAGATTTCAAGCTACTCCATTTTGACTTGTAGATGGTGTGATTTTTAGAATAGATACTAATGGTGTATTGTTAAGGGGTATTGACAACGACCAATTTGGAGTGTTGCTTGAGAAGTTCCATGATGGAATAATAGGAGATCATTTTTACCCAAGAACCACAACTACCAAGATCACAAGGATAGGATATTATTGTCCTAACCTCTTCAAAGACTGCCATGCTTGGGTGATAAGGTGTGCATAATGTGCCTTATTTTTTGGAAAACAAAATCTTGTAACTCTTCCTTTGAAGCCTATCCAAGTGGATCAACCTTTCATGCAATGGGGTATTGATTTCATTGGCATGATAAACCCCCCATCAAGTGTTAGTAATAAATATATACTCATAGTAATTTCTTATTTTATTATGTGGGTTGAGATAACAACATTGAATTAAGCTAATGAGAATGCTATCTTGGAGTTCTCTGAGAGCATCATAGTAAGGTTGGCACTCCTACTATTATTTTAGATAATGCTCTTGATTTTATGGGTGTTGTATGCACTAAATTATGCTCACCCCACTAATTATTCTAATTTCCATTGATTTGGTCTAAATCCCAATTTTCCTAATTAAATTAACTATTAGCTTAATAACCCCCATCTCATTCCTACATCCTACATAACCTTTATCCCATCCTAAAAGAAATTAATCCTATCATTAATCCATAAAAAAAACCTATTACCTACTAAACCTACCCCTAATCCCACTTACCAATTATAAAATTCAAGAAAATCCTAGCTACCCACCCACCACCCTACACTATCTTTTCCTAAACCCCTAAAACCCTATGAGATCTCTAGAATTAGAGAATTCTAGAAATCTCTCCATTATATCCCTCTTCATCTATAATTCTCTATTCTAGAGGATTCCATGGAATTAAAAATTCTATGGAAAATCCTCCACCCTAGATCTTGATGGCCGAAAATTCAAATTTGGACCATAGGATCTCCCTCCATGAATCTATAAAACCAACACACCCTCACTTCTTCAAGCTAATGAAGAAGTGAATGAATGCATGAAGGAATATCACAAGCAAGGAAACAAGCCATTATCAAGCCTATCCAAGCCATTATCAAGCATCTACAACTAATACAATAATCAAGTTCAAGCATACAAACCTTGGATCAGAGCTATGAGAAGATAAAAATGATGGTAAGAATGAGATTTGCATTTTGATTTGCCTTTTCTATCCCTTCCTATTGGTGTCATTATCTTTGGGTTTCCATTATCTCTTTGATAATATTTTGTTTGAATCCCAAATTTGGTGCATATTTTGGTGACCACGATGGGACCACAATGAATTCCCTAATAGTGGGATTGTAATCTCACTACTCTCTCTATGCAGGATTGTAATCCTACTATTTTCTTTCCCAATCCTACCACTTGCATCTATAATACCGTGACTATGAGCATAATTTACATTCAAAAGATTGTAAGTCCATGGCACCCCATTTGTTTTCTACTCTAAAAACACTTACCAAAAACACCAAAATGCTCAAAAAATGAAGAATGAGAGAGATACTTACTGGTGGTCCTACCTCGGGCTTCCTTTGATACATCTAGACCCACTCATCATGATGTGAAGATTAAGGAATGTGGTCCATGGTTCTCAACTAGAGATCTATATTTATGCAAACAAAGAATACAAATGACCTCCCAAACTCACCATTGGCCTATATCAACCCCCCCATCTCCCTAGCCAATCTTGCCATCCACCTAATCCAGCTGAGATTCCTATCCTCTCCAATACTCATTCCTACCCCAGCTGACCCCATATCACTATGATCTCCCATCTAGAAATATATCTCCTCTCTCGTTCCCTTATATGTTCCTTTACTTGGGGCATCATCTTAATCCTTTTGATCACTTGATCATATCAAGTTTCATCTATCATCAACAACACTATCATGATCATTTTTGCTTTGAGCTGTACCTATCGCTACTCTTATTAAATCATCCATTTATCTAGGCTAATAACTATCCCTTATCTACCTCCTTGCTTGGGATATGACTACATCTTGTAGCCTTTCAATCCAATCATCAACCTTATCTTGGTCAATAGCTCTACCTTGCATGCATCCTTGCTTAGGATACTTCTAAATCTGGTGGCCTTTTTAATCCTTTCATCATCATGTTATTGTTTATCCCCATGCATGTGTCCTTGCTTGAGGAATGTCTATCACCGTAGACACCCGTCATCAATACCCCTATGCATGCATCTTTGCCAGGGGCATGATCATAAATTTTTGGCTCATTGATCATGTCAACCTCATTTTTTTCCTCTTTTATCCCACATCTCACATCCCATCCTCTTGTCTAGCCATCTCATCCCACCCATCATTTCTCCTTTTTGAGTGGCCATCCAGCTCATTCCTCCTTGTATTTCCTCTCGAGGGGGCATCATATCCTCCCCTAATATCATCTACTAACAATCACCCACAACATGGTTTTTCTTTGAAATACCATTATTCCTTTCACTTTGTCCTCTTGTAATACCCTTTCAAAGAGGGGCAACATGTATGCACTAAATTATGCTCACCTTGCTAATTATTCTAATTTCCATTGATTTGGCCTAATCACACTTTTCCTAACTAAATTAACTATTAGCTTAATAACCCCCATCTCATTTTTACATCCTACATAACCTTTATCCCATCCCAAAACCAATTAATCCTATCATTAATCCCTAAACAAAACCTATTACCTACTAAACCTACCCCTAATCCCACTTTCCAATTAAAAAATTCAAGAAAATCCTAGCTACCTACCCACCACCCTACACTAGCCTTTCCTAAACCCCTAAAAACCTATGAAGATATCTCTAGAATTAGATAATTCTAGAAATCTCTCCATTTTAGCCTTCTTCCTCTAGAATTCTCTATTCTAGAGGATTCCATGGAATTAAAAATTCCATGGAAAATCCTCCACCCTAGGTCTTGATGGCCCAAAATTCAAATTTAGACCATAGGGTCTCCCTCCATGAATCTATAAAACCAACACACCCCCACTTGCTCAAGCTAATGAAGAAGTGAATGAATGCATGAAGGAATAGCACAAGCAAGGAAGCAAGCCATTGTCAAGCCTATCCAAGCCATTATCAAGCATCTACAAGCAATCCAACAATCAAGTTTAAGCATGAAAATCTTGGATCAGAGCCACGCGAAGGTAAAAGTGATGGTAAGCATGAGCTTTGCATTTTGATTTGCCTTTTCTATCCCTTCATATTGGTTTCATTATATTTGGGTTTCCATGATCTCTTTGATAATATTTTGTTTGAATCCCAAATTTGGTGAACAGGTGTTAAGACTACTGATTGGGAAAGTAGTAATTGAATTTTCTTGAGTACTTCATCTAATTATTACTCTCAAGGTAATGGGTTGGCTGAATCTACTAACAAGAATATGATCAAAATCATCAAGAGAACCTTGGAGCATAACTAGAGGGCTTGACACACCAAATTAAAGATAAACTTATGGATTGATGGGATAAATCCCAAGAGGTCAATAAGGAGTTATCCTTTTGTGCTTGTTTATGGAAGAGAGGCTAGGTTGTTTATCTCTCAAGATCTACTTGCTTTAGAGTTGTCACATCAATTAGAGTTGCTTGAAACCACTCTAATGGAGGTGAGATTGACATAATTGATGGAACTACAAGATACTAGAGATAAGGCTCAACAAGCTATGGATCATCACCAAGTATTAATGAAGAGGTCTTCAATAAGAAGGAAACTCCAATATCATTTTAAGAAGGTGACATAGTATTGAAGTGGGATGAAGATAGATCAAAACTAAGAGGCATGCCAAATTTGAAACCTATGGAGTAGATAATATGGCATCATCAAGTATAAGCAAAATAGTACTTTCTAATTAGCAAGGATGAATGGGTAATATCTACCTATCCATGTGAATGGGATACATTTGAAACTGTGTTATTAAGGAGTAAAGGTTAGTTTTGTAAATAGTAGATTAGGTGTGTGTTTTATTTTAGTTGTGTGTGTTATGTTCCCTAAGTGTTCTAGTTGAACACGTGTGTTTTTTATTTGTTTCTTTTTCTTTTTCTTTTCTATTGTTTGGTGTGTTGTTTTGAGGCAACTTGTGTGTCAAACCTATGTATAAGTGACTCTATATCCCAAAGGACATGATTAGGCAATTGGTCTTGGCATAACAAGCATACCATCCTTAGGGGTAGAACATAGTGTCATAGGGTATGTTGTGGTATATTTTATGTCATTTAATGCCATTCTAACCTTGGTCATTATCTAGTTTAGTCTTATGTTATTTTGAGTCATCTAGGGGGTCAGACCGTCATGGCATGTCATACAGGAATGAACATATTAGTTTGCTTATGCATTTTAAAAGTGTGCTTAAAAAACCTTTTAGGATAACAATAATACATAGACATGATGATTTTGGTTCCAATATCATCCTCTAAAAATTTTATGTCTGTATGATCTTGTTATCTCAAGATATAAGCATTTGAATTTAGGATAGTAGAGATAAACATGCGTGGGGACATCAAGTTCTGGCCTCATAAAATGACCATTTGGATTCAAATTATCCTAAGGTTTAATGTAGGGTTAATAAGTGTAAAGATATTAGGTGTTTGGATCAGATATAATGGCACATGGGTAGTTGATGAGTTAAAAAGACCCTTGGGGTAGATCAATGGTACACATTCCTATGTACAAAATAAGATCAATAATCCACATTTAAAGATTAAGACCCAGATCTAATGAAGAATGTCAAATCATACATTTAAGATATAATGGTGTGAGTGAGGGTCAAAGAGTCAAAATATATTGATTGAATGCAAAGCTACCAAGTGGAAAAATGATGTTCAATCAAGCTAAGATCAATGACACATGTTGAGTTGTGTAGGTAAGATCCAATGGTGCATGTTGAGTCAAAGGTCAATGAACTTAAATCAAATGCAAGACTACCAAGTGGCACAAGTGCATTAACCAAATGGATAATAATAGTTCAAAGATTGAATGTAATGCTTCCAATTGTCATAATATCAAGACCCTGAATCAATGATTAATGACCAATGTTGAAAGTTGAATCGAAGAGACTCTAGAAGAGATCGACAGAGCAAATGATTCCAGATGGACAAGATGAGAATATGTGTCAAAATTATGATAGGCATATTTTAAAATGGAATGAGCAATGTGGTAAGGTAATTCCACATAGAAATCCATGTAGGATCAAATTATTCTATAGTAGAGCAAATACTTTGGACTCATATGCCACCATGAAAGCTCATTTGAGATCTGAGATGAACAATGACTGCTAAATGTGAAGAATAAATTCCAAGAGATAAATGGATGACTTTATATGGTAAATACAAGTGTCTATAAGATATATAGTATTTATAAAAATGTCTATGACTATCATAGCATATGTTTCAACTCTCCTAATTCAATTTTAAATGCTCTAAAGATGATCCATGATGAAGGCAGTTTCACAAAGGCTAGTTGAAAAGTCTTTGCACCATTTTAGAGAGTTTTTCATGGTTTATATGGAAATTTGTATTAGGATATATTCATAATTAATTTCACACTCCATTCCCATATAATGTAACTTTTTTTCATGCCTTGACATGTGGCATTGTGACCTTTGAGCTTCTTTACTGCATTCTGTTCTCCTCCTTCTCTAGTTGTATAAGTAGCTACCATTTTGGCCTTTGTAATCTAATACCACACCATGTGTGGTGAATCTTTGATGGTTTCAACATTATAATTTACCTTATAATAATAAATTAAATTTTTTGATTTCATATCTCATCTTGTTAAAGTGTGTGAAGAGATGCATAGTAAATAGCTAAGTGATATCCATCTATCCTTGCTTTCTCTCAGTCCTTCCATGTTTGATACACGTGATTTCAGCCTAGAAAGTCATATGAAGTGTATTCAAGTGTATGAATATATTTTAAGTGTATAAAGATCTTTAGTATCTACAACTGATCTATGGTCGTACTTACCTTGGTTAGTCTTTGTGTATCTCACCTTCATATTGAAATACTAATGTTAGTGCATTCTAGGACTTGTAGGTTAGTGTTGTAAACACTATTTCTTTGTGGAATAAGTAAAATGGTCATGTAGAAGACATATTGGTGTATCACCATTTTATAATAGGTTTGTTTCATGCAACTTCTATCTCTTTTACCCCCACAAGAAAATAGTTAACATAGGTGAAAGTACTTCAAGACACATTCAGGGAGCTAACCCTTAAATATAGAGGCTCACTTCAACTATAGGTACACCCACATACTTATAATCATTCCCATATTTCCAAAATCTATAATAATGTTAAGTTAACTACACTCCAAACTTAATTCTAACCTAACTACACTTGGGTTAGAGTTAAGTTTGGAGGCTATAAATACAAGGCCTCACCCATTGATCTATAATATTTTTATGTGTAATGTTATTATTCAGAAATACCTCCAAAAAGATTTAGTATAATTTTATCATGCCCATTTCATAATCCAAGCCAATCCAGAGCCAACTAACATTACCAAGGTGCCAAGGAGAAGTGGAGCAATGGAGATTCATTGATAAAGATTCATTGAGCATACAACTGAGTACATCATTCTATGGCCAACTCACAACACTTGATCTCATATAAGATAAGATCTCTTGTTTTTACTTTCACTTGTTACTTACTTATGTATTTCTCTAACTCATTGAGTGTCTAGGCTAGAGGTGTTAGTTTTTAGTGTGTTTATTTTGTTTTGATTTCTTGACTAACACCATACTCCGTTTTAGGATTCCTTGTTCATAATTACCACTTGTAGGGGATATATTATTACTTATATTACTTATATTATACCAAACCATCCTCAATCCCTTCCACCTCCACAAATATAACCAAAGGGTGTGATATTATCGATCAAATATAACATATGCATGCTAAGATTTCTTTATTAGACTTAATTCAAACAATGTTTATAAATACCTCCTTTATATGACATTAAAAGATACCATGGAACCTATAGATGTAGAACCTCCTTATATTTATTTTATTGTTAATATATTATGATGGAATAAAGAGAGTATCTCATTTGATAAATAATATTTACCTCCTAAGCATATAATAGATGAACACCTTCCAATATATATTTCAGTATGAAATCACAATAAGGTTGTTAAATGAATATTAGTTGATAATGAATCATAATTATTTTTTTTCAATATATCTTTCCTAAAATCATTGGAAATAGAAGCTAATTATCTTTCATTATGATATGAACATCCAAGGATTTGATAATATCCCAAAAAAAGTATTAGGACAAATTACATTACCTATCACAGTGGGTCCTGAAATAGTGGATACATTTTCCCAAGTTATGCCTAATGATCTCAAATACAATATACTTCTGGGAAGACCATGGATTCAAAAAATGTATGTAGTACCATATACTCATCATGCATGTTTAAAATTCATTTATCAAGGATACATTTATACATGCCCATTCAGTAAAGAACCATTTAAGTATTGTGTGATGATGTAACTTGAGGATCACTACATTCCTCATATGCAATCATATGTGCAAAAATTCAAATCAATTGAACCACCGATTTTATCTTCCACTCCAACAAAATAATCAACCAAATATGACCAAAATGGATTTGGATTTACATATTTGAAAAAAATGGGATATACAAGACAAGGATTGGGACCACATGCACAAGGTATTATTATCACCATTCACACAGTTCAACCAAAAGGATGATAAGGGCTTTGTTATTTTAAGGAATTAGTAAAATCAAAGAAATAATCATCCACACCATTCACTATTTATATACATTTTCTCAAAACATAGCCTGAGTTAGCACAAGAAGCCCATAATCTATCTAAATTAAAGTTTATATGCCTATAAATGATAGATGATACAACTTTGCAAAAAATTGTGACATTGGATGAATTCTCTAATGATGAGGCTCTCCTCAAATATTTGGGTGTAAATGAGGATATCCCTCCCTTCTACCATAAGAATATATTTCCTCATACTACTAATTCTCATTCATATTTTGGAGAGACTAAAATATCTAATATCCATATCCAGCTAGATGGTCTAGATATTATCCCTATAACACCTTATGTCAAGGATAGATCAACTTTACTTAATGAAGAAACAATGAAATTAAACTTTGGAATAGATAAAGGCCCACATCTAGTACTATTAGTGGCCATGTTACAAAATAAAGAAGATACAAATTTAAGGCAACTTTTAAAAGATTATCCAAAATTATTTATTTAGGATTATTCAGATATATCAAGCATTGATCTTACAATAGTGATGCATAATATAGCATTAAATTCAGATGCACAACTAGTCAAATTTAAAATTAGAAAGATGCATCCCAAATTGGCATTATTAGTTAGGAAATAAATTTAAAGGTTATTAGAGGCAATATTTGTTCGATTTATTGACTATCCTCCATGGGTATCCACCATAGTACTTATTACAAAACCTAATGGAGAAATTAGATGTTGTATAGACTATCAAGATTTAAATAAAACTTGTTAAAAAGATGACTTATTTTTTCCAAATATTGATATGATTTTGGATTCTACAACTAAATATGAAATGTTATCATTCATGAATGGGTTTTTTGGATATAACCAAATCAAAATTAATCCCGAAGATCAATAAAAAAAACTTCATTTATTACACCGTAGAGAACATTTTGCTATACAATTATGCCTTTTGGATTAAATAATGTTGGAGATTCTTATTAGCATGTGATGACACACTTTTTTCATGATTACATACATAATATAGTGGAACAATATGTAGATAATTTATTGGTTAGATCTAAACAATTAGAAAAATCATACCATTAATTTATGACAAATTTTGGAGTGCCTACACAAATATAATGTATGCTTAAATATAAACAAATGCATCTTTGGTGCCACTTTTAGAAAGTTATTAGGATACATTATATCTCATCGAGGCATTGAATTGGATCCCAAAAAGGTAAAATCTATTTTAGACATGCCTCCACCACAAGGGTTAAAACAATTACAATCTTTACAAAGAAAAATTTAGGCAATTAGACGTTTTGTGGCTCAAATTATAGATAAAACACAAAATTTTACACGACTGTTAAAAAAGGGAAAAAAAATCAAATGGGATGAAAATTTAAAAAAATTATTTGATGCTATGAAAGAATACTTATTGCAACCACCTATTCTCATGTTGCCTATTCCCAATAGGCCTTTATTATTATACATCTCTTCTACAGAACATGATTTAAGGGATTTGTTGGCATAATATGCTGATGATCATAGGGAATGTGTAGTTTATTATATTAGTCTCACTTTGGTTGGATATGGAAAGAAATAAAGTATTATTGAAAAACTATGCATTGCATTAGTTTTTACCACAAAAAACTTACAACATTACAAGCTCAATAATGAGACATAAGTTATCACAAAAGTGTATCCACTTAGATTTATTATATCTAAATCACATTTATTAGGACGTATTGTTAAATGGGTCATATAATATCTCAAATTAGATTTGAAATGTATTCCTTAGAAATCATGAAAAGGATAAGTTGTCACAAACCAACTTATGGTAACTCTATCAATAGATACACTATTGATTAACAATGATTTTAGAGATGACTTCATTTCATATCACATTGATGATGACATTTGGACCAAAGTATTTTGATGGATCTAAATGTGAAATAGGTGATGGTGTTGGTATTGTTTTCATTTCACCTTAAGTCCAACCTATGTCATTCACATATTGTTTGGGGTTTGATTGCATAAAGAATATAGTAGAATATGAAGCAATGTTATTGGGTTTATATACAAGTGTATTATAGATAAAATCATTAAGGGTAAATATAGATTCTCAACTAGTGGTTAATAAAGTTTCATACATTATAGACACTCAAATTTAATCATTAAGGTATCTTGACAATATTTAAACTTGACATTCTTACCTTACTTGGTCTATTTGCCATTTTGTTAACATGAAATCTATATGGGAGTCTTCACTATTCTAAAAATTGTCTTTCAACTACTAAAACATCATTCAAAAGCCTTTTTTTGATTAAAAAGTCCTATCAGACCAATTCTATAAGTCTCTATCCTTCTGGTACAAGACACACGAGGTTAGATAGGGCCGCACTATGACCTTGTCCACTAGTGTGGCCTTATCCCCCATGCAACAATAATAAAGTTTTAAATTATAGACATTACATTTAATTATTTCCATACTTTTATCAAGGTTAATTTGATAAAATATTCAAAATATTCCTCTATATAAGAACATCAAGGCCTCTCCAAATACATCTAGTAATCACTTGGCAAATACTACTGCATATTGAACAAAAGAGCACTATTCTTTTCAATTTCAATTTTGTTGCATTTTAATAGTCATAGGACAAGCTTGAAGTTGATTTATTGCAAGTCACGGGCATTCATAATCAAACATTTCAAACAAGGTTAGTTTTTTGAAATAGTTAAAATATTCATTTACATAAGCACATTAAGGCCTCTCCAAACAGATCTAATAATCACTTAGAAAATACTACTACACATTGAACAAAATATCACTCTTCTTTCCAATTTCATTTCTAATTCATTCTAACAGTCATAGGATAAGTTTGAAGTTGATTTATTACAAGACAAGGGCACTCATTATTAAGCATTTAAAGTAATCTATCTAGTTGCATTCATATAAAAGATTCAAGATTATCACACTCATTCTAGGATGGAGAACTACATTGCCCTAAGGCCCTTTTGGGATATGTAGGAAACACTCAAATTATGTGGGTAGCTCAGTTATTCTCCTAACCATATTCTTCTATTTTAGAATTTGATATCTATTATTTTTATTATCTAGGAGCTATAGTTTGTATTTTTTATGTTTTTCATGCATTAAATTATCACACAAATTCATACAGTAAACCCTCTAGACAAATGCACACACCCAAATCAAAAAATTAATTGCATAATCAACTGAGATTTAGCTAAAATTAATAGACAAGCCATAGTATGACCCTATACCTTATCTCAACACAATTTGAATTCTTGATTTTAGTTATGACACATTTCACATGTCTTTTTAGGTAATTTTCAGTCATATTCAGCCTACATGGTCAACGATAAATCATATCAAAGCTAGGTTTGCATATCTTATGTCAATTTATTATTTTTAGCTATTTTTAACTCATGTTCAGTTCTATAAATTATGTATTTTACATTTATAAATACATATTCATATAGATCTAAATCAATTTTTAATAGTTTATTTATTCTTAGTATTTCATTATTAAATTAAAAAAACATTAAACATTCTAGTGAACCCATATTTTATTTCAAGCATTGCTTGATTTTTGTCCTAATATTTCATACAATGTATGTAAATTCTGTTGGAAATATTGTCATTGATGTCAAAGGTCTAACATTATTAGTGATAAAGGCCCCATTGCATTTAATGTTGTTTGTACTAGATTTATCTTGGCTAATGTGAGTTAATATTTATTTAATATTAATGAATATATTTTTGGTTGCATATGAGATAAAAGAAGGGCCCATAGATAAGTCAAAGAGCCACAGGGTAAAGGCAAAAGAAGGATGGGATGCATTTTCCCATGAAGAGTCATCTTGGGGAATTCCAAGGGTCACCAAGTGAAGACAAAAGAGGAAGGGAGAAATTTCTCATGAAGGGACACTTTAAGGAATACGAAAAGTCACCAAGATGAAGACAAAAGAGGGAAGGATGTTTTTGGTCATGAATGGTCACCACATGACTTTTCAAAGGCTTGAATATGAAGGGTCATACAAGTTTGGCACCATTTTCCATGAGGACTGAAGGGTCACAAAGGGGGAAGGCCAAAGGTCATTTGGAAAGCTATAAATAAAGGCTTGACAAGCCATTTTTAATATGAGAGAAAGAGGTTGATTTGATATTGTAATATCTAGCTTAGAAGAGTAATTGTGAGAGATGAATATGATTTGTATTTGTTATATCTAGCTTAGAAGAGCAAAGGTGAGAGAGAGAAAAGAGATGTTGTATTGATCTATCATTTATTGAGATAGCAACATTAAGAGATAGGTGTGTGGTATACACAAAGGGGTTGGTACTCTTGTGGGTTGGTGCTCACGAATAGTTGTTGGGTTGGTGCTCGACAAAGGGGTTTGGTGCTCTTGTGGGTTGGTGCTCACGAATAGTTGTTGGGTTGGTGCTCGACAAAGGGGTATGGTGCTCCTACAAATTTGTGCTTGAAAATATTATTTGGGTTGGTACTCATTCATATGCTTGAGACTATTCTCTGTGGTTTTTCCCACATTGGGTTTCCATGTTATATCTGGTGTCTCTCTCTATCTTGTGTGGTGTTTATTGTTTGAGTTTTATTGCATATCTTGAATGTTTGATTAAGTAGAATTTGGTTAAAGAAAAGATTAATAAGATATATGATATATTGATTCACCCCCCTCTCAATATATCCTATGCTTAACAATTGGTATCAGAACAGGTTCCTTTTTGAAAAAGTTTTACAGCTTGAAGGTAGATCGGGAAAGCACGATGGCTGGGTCACAGGAAGGATTTTCTACAAACAAGGCACCTTTGTTTGATGGGATGAATTATGATTTTTGGAGCATGAGAATGAAGGTTTATTTGATGGCCCTTGGATTTGACATATGGAAAGCAGTGGTAGAGGAATATGAAGAGCCACAGACATTTGCAATTACTCCAAAAAAAAAGAAGGCAATTGAATGTAATGCTAAAGCTTTAAATGCTATTTTATGTGGTTTATGTGAATCTAAATTTGTTAAAGTTATGCAATGTAAATCTATTCATGAAACTTGGGTAAAACTTGAGAATATTTATAAAGGTGATGGAAAGGTTTAGCAAACTAAGTTGTAGACTTTTAGAAGGCAGTTTGAAAGTTTGAAGATAGAAGAAGAAGAAGATATAGCAAGTTATCTCTTGTGAGTTGATCAGATCATAAATCAGATTCAAGGTCTTGGAGAAACATTGGATGAGTCAACGGTGGTACAAAAGGTTTTGAGATCTCTACCAATGAGATATGTTGTAAAAGTTTTGACAATCGAGGAGATGAAGAATTTAGCCAAGCTAAAGATGGATGAGCTTCAAGGTATTCTAACGGCATATGAGATGTGAACAAAACAAGATAAACCCTCAAAGAGAGAAGCAGCTTTTAAGACATCAAATAAGGAGAAAGCTATGATTCAAGAATCAAGTGATAGTTCTAGTAATGATGAAGATGACAATGGATCACTTTTCATTCGTAAGCCAAAAAGAGGAATAGGTAAATATCAAGGAAAATTACCTTTTAAATGTTTTAATTGTGGAAAGATTGGACATTTTTTAGCTAGATGCCCAGATAAGGTTAATGATGATGAAGAAGAAAAACCTACATACAAAAAGAATTTCAAAGGCAAATCTAAGAAGGGATTCGAGAAGAAGAGCCTATATTCTAAGGATCCTAGCTCAGGCGAAGATAGTGGAGTCAACGATTCAGAAGAAGAAGAGATTTTATTCATGGCCATACATGAAGATGATTAAGAAGAAGAAGAGGAGGAAGCTAAAGTGAATATGGAAGGAGAGCTCATTTGTGCCTTAGAAGAGTTAGAAGCTGTTCAGAAGAAGAATCAAAGATTAAAGCGTCAGATCAAGAAAAATAAACAAGAGTCGAAGGAAATGATTGAAGATCTACAAGCTCACTTTGAAGAATCCAAGAAGAATGAAGAAGACCTCACAACACAGTTGGAAATGACAAGAAAAGAATGTCAAAGGTATGTTATTGAAATTGCCTCTTTAAAAGAAGATATTAAGAAAGTAGTCAGTGATTCAAAATTTGAAGATAGCACTAACATGCTAAATAAGATATTGGAAAGTCAAAAAGCAAATTCAGATAAAATAGGGATCAGATTTGAAAAGAAAAAGAGCTATGCTAAAGCTCTTACAAAAGCAAAAACAAAAAGGAGATAAGTGAAAAATATAGAGGACATTCCAAACAGAGAAGGCTGGAGAGAACAAAGCTACAAAAGATAATCAAGTCAAAGATATACAAACAGGTCTTATTTTTATGTCTATTGTTTTTATTCTAATGGATATGGTCACAATAAATTAGAATGTAGAAAAAGAGCTAAAAATTTCAAAAATAAGGAGAAGGAAAGTCAAGGAGAGTCAAGTAGAAGCCACAACTCTTTTGCTCCTATATCAAGCTTTGATGAAGAGACCATAGTATGCTACAAGTGCAACAACTTCGGACACATAGCTCAGTATTGTATAAGCATGTTCAAGTCAGTCAAGAAGGATCAAAGTTTCAAATCTCCATTCATCAAGAAGAAGGCTCAGACATGTTCATGGCAGAAGAAATAACCTGAAGATTCTGTAATGGTTCAAATAGCTCTGCATGTAAGAGGTAAAGATCAGCCATGGTTAATTAATAGTGGATGTTCGAGGCATATGACAGGTGATAAAATTAAGTTCACAACTCTAAAGAAGATCAATGGTGGTACAGTGAGATTTAGAGATAAAACCATTGCTAGGATAGCTGGAAAAGGTACTTTGAGTTTGGATTATGGTAGAACTAAGACTAAGAATGTTTTATATGTAAAAGGTCTTAAGCATAATCTATTGAGTGTTAGTCTAATATGTGATCAAGGATACACATTAAAGTTTCAAAGAAGGTTGTGAGATTAGAAGAAAAGATTCAAATGAGTTGATTGTAGATGCTCAAAGGATAGGGAACAATGTATATGTTTTGTCAGATATCTTCTCAAAGGCACGATCAAAGGATACATTCAAAGATCGACGAGAGGAGTTGGGAGTAATTTCTATTACTTCCTGCCATTGATGTTCAGCATCAGTTGAGGTCAAGCTAAGTGTTAGCTCTAGGTAGGCCCTTTGCCATTGATGTCAAAGGGGGAGAATAACAAGTACAAGTACAAGTGCAGAAAATAGGTATAGGGAACAAGTACAGGTTACTACAATAAGGGGGAGTTACTGTATGTTTTCAAATAATAGTATGTATAGGTGACAAGATGTGGCAGTTTCAGGATTGAGGTTGCCATCAATGACAAATGGGGAGATTGTTGGAAATATTGTCATTGATGTCAAAGGTTTAGCATTATTGGTGATAAAGGCCCCATTGCATTTAATGTTTTTTGTAATAGATTTATCTTGGCTAATGTGAGTTAATATTTATTTAATATTAATGAATATATTTTTGGTTGCATATGAGACAAAAGAAGGGCCCATAGATAAGTCAAAGAGCCATGGGGTAAAGACAAAAGAAGGATGGGATGCATTTTCCCATGAAGAGTCATCTTGGGGAATTCCAAGAGTCACCAAGTGAAGACAAAAGAGGAAGGGCACAATTTCTCATGAAGGGACACTTTAAGGAATACGAAAAGTCACCAAGATGAAGACAAAAGAGGGAAGGACATTTTTGTTCATGAATGGTCACCACATGACTTTTCAAAGGCTTGAATATGAAGGGTCATACAAGTTTGGCACCATTTTCCATGAGGATTGAAGGGTCACAAAGGGGGAAGGCCAAAGGTCATTTGGAAAGCTATAAATAAAGGCTTGAGAAGCCATTTGTAATATGAGAGAAAGAGGTTGATTTGATATTGTAATATCTAGCTTAGAAGAGCAATTGTGAGAGATGAATATGATTTATATTTGTTATATCTAGCTTAAAAGAGCAAAGGTGAAAGAGAGGAAAGAGATGTTGTATTGATCTATCATTTTTTGAGATAGCAACATTGAGAGATAGGTGTGTGGTATACACAAAGGGGTTGGTGCTCCTGTGGGTTGGTGCTCACGAATTATTGTTGGGTTGGTGCTCAGCAAAGGGGTTGGTGCTCTTATGGGTTGGTGCTTGGCAAAGGGGTTTGGTGTTCCTATGGGTTGGTGCTCGATAAATGGGTATGGTGCTCCTACAATTTTGTGCTTGCGAATATTATTTGGGTTGGTGCTCATTCATATACTTGAGATTGTTCTCTGTGGTTTTTCCCACATTGGGTTTCCACGTCATATTTGGTGTCTCTCTCTATCTTGTGTGGTGTTTATTGTTTGAGTTTTATTGCATATCTTAATGTTTGATTAAGTGGAATTTGGTTAAAGAAAAGATTAATAAGATATATGATATACTGATTAAACCCCCCTCTTAGTATATCTCGTGCTAACAAATTCTTGACACTAAAATAAAACAAACTTTAAATTTGGATATAAAACTGACACTATAAGTTAATATTATTTGACCTTGGATTAAATCCAACACTAAAAAAATTATCTTGTCACCTTGGATAAAATTTGACATTGAATCTCTTTCTTTCAACCAACCTCAAGTTAAAATTTGTTGATCTCTATAAACAAAAATATTTCAATTTTATTTTATCTTTATTTTCTATTTTTTTGTTTCTTGTTTTTAGAATTGTGTTCTAGCAATTGTAAAACTACTTAGTGATTGTCTTTAGGAACAATATAGGGATATGTGTTATGAACATCATGGCATGAAGGGTACTACCCCGATACTCATAGTCATTATACAACATTAAACAAAGAGTTTAGTTTCCATGTACCTCATATTATATTGGAAATGCCTAGGGTTCCTTTTTTATACCAATGAATCCTCTTTTAGCCGTTTGATTTATGGTGCACTTGAGAGGAGCGTATCACTTAGGGAAGTTATTCTCACTGTACCCTCAAAAATTGAAGTTATCCCACACAATCATTCAATCCCTTACCTAAATCACCTATTATACCTTGATTTTTTATTGTATTATATTTATAATCATTAGCATTACTTGATTCATATTGTATTGTATGCCTCTGAGGCATAGTGCTAGATTAAGTGGTATTCCTTTTTCATATATGTAGCTTCCTTTGGTCTCTTCTACAATGGAAAATCATAATGTTTTGCTCAAAATAATAATTCTATTATTCATATTACTTGGTCTCCTACAAATGAAGTTCATATTGAAATTGATAATGAAAGAAATGAAGAGTATTATGATGTACATAATGAACATGAAACTCATATTGATCCATAAGAAATTAATGGAGTAGATCAAAATCAAGTGAAAGAATTATCTAAATTTTCTCAAGGTCTTCAAGAGAACCCCCACAAGGTGAATAATATAATTAATCTCCTTTTAATATCAAAATCTGAGCATCAAAATAAATTAGCCACAACTGTACCACAAGATTTGCATTTTTGAGTTGTCATCCCCTACCTCCAATGTTGTCATTTATAGTCTTGCATCCATTCCTATTTATACACCTTGAGTTAATTTCATAGCATCATACCTTTGTTTGGAAACATCACTTGGTTTCTAACAAATATCCATGCCTATATCTATTCATGCTACTTATACTCCTTCAAGCACCTTTACAAATACTACTCTATAGTTTAACATTATTACCTTACAAGCTAATCTAGCTCACATCAAGCAAACCATTTCTCATGATATCCATTCCATGAACTCATATTACTTATTACATAACCCTTTAGAACTTAAAATTGCATCCTATCCATTACCAATTGACTTTTTGGCTCTTAAACTTATTGAACAACATTTTTATGCATTCCATGTAGCTTGTCTTGACTATGTAGTTAATGACAAATTTTTGACAAAGCTCTTTCTAAGAAGTCTCAAAGAACATGCTCTTATATGGTTATATGATCTTCCTCTTCAATCATTAAAGGATTTTAATCCTTTAGAAAATTAGTTTTTGACACAATTTTCTATCAACATTGGTGAGAAGATGTCATATGCTCAAATTAATAAGCTCAAACAATGGTCTAATGAAATAATCAATGAATATGTTCTAAGAGACAAGACTATGTTAGTAAAAATGAGAAATCAAATGGCCGATAATGAGCTCCAAGATATCTTCACTCAAAGTTTTTTATCTCCACTCTAAAAGTCTATTATGTTTGTTAAGTTCAAATCTTTTAATGAGCTATGCCATACAATTAAAGAGTGTGAGGTTAAATTGATTACTTTGAACAAGCTCAAGTACAATTCAAATGTCAAATTTCAAATAAATCCAAATTATAATAGAAAAACCAATGAAAACAAGAATGAAGCTACATTTATAGTCAATGATATCTCATAGCCAACATAAAATCTTCAATTACAAGCTCCACCAAAGAGAAAATTCTCAAGGTTACCTTGAGCTCCTCATGTATTATTGTAAAAGCTAATTGAATGTAGTCTCATCAGTCTTCCTACATCAATGGAAGTAGACATGTATAGACCATAATATATAAATTTTGATGTTAATGCATATTGTGACTACCATAGATGTATTGGACATTCCAAAAACATATGTTTCAATCTTAAACACAATATTCAAGATATTATTGATGAAAACATTATTGATATTGACATACCTATTGAAGAGGCTAAGCCATAAACAAATCATAATTTAAAGCTCAAAATTTATAAAGATAATTTTGAAAATCATGAAACAACAAATAACAAGGATAATTTTGAATTACATTATGCATATAAGATTCATCCTCCTCCTACATATGGGCATCTACTTGATAGCATAATTGTTATAGTTACTAGTAAACAAGCATCATATCCTATAATTTAATTTAATGATAGTGAAGTTTTGGATGATGATTCAGATATATATGCAGTCTTTATTTGAGTATATGTTGGCAAACAATTCATAAATAATGTTATAATAAATAATAGGTCAAGTGAAAGTGAAAATTTGTAATAGGAAAAGATTTACAAGATACTTCTAGAGTTGTCAAAACATTTGATGGTCATACATAGGATACTCTTGGGCATATAGTGTCACCCTTACAAGTGGGAATTCTCATAGTTCCCACTCCATTCTTAGATCTACCAAGCAAAGGGGTCTTTGACATGCTATTAAGACACCCTTAGATACAAAAACTTAGAGAAGTACCTTATATAATGTATAAATGTCTCAAATATATTCATGGTAATCAAGTGGTCAAAATTACAAGAATTCAATATAAATATCCTTTGGGACCAATAGTATTTACTTATTCTATAGAATAGTTGGAAGGCACATACATTGAGAAACATGGTAATGAAATAGTCTATAGAAATATTCAAGAGCACATTCAAGAATCGATTTTTCCACCTATTTATAAGAATGATATAATTACACATAAACATGTTATATAACTAGTTTCTCCATCTATTTATGATCATGATATAATTATATAGGATCATAGTCAATTAGCTTCAAATAACATGGTACATTATCCCAAATAGAAATAAGCATCTAAAAGGAGGTCTTCATCTCCTAAGGCATCATAAGTTATTTAGAGGACTTAACCACATGTATAGGTTATTGAATCATCTCCTATTACAAATTAGGTTGCATGTATACATGGGTATATTAGTAATGATTTAGATGGTTTAATTGGCTTTAAAGAGCATGGTAGATTCTCATAAATAGAAAAATACATCTAAAAAGGAGGTTTTCATCTCCTGAGACATCATAGGTTATTTATATCACTTCAACATAGGTACAAATTATTACATCCTCTCCTATTACACATGAGGATACACATCTAAATGAGTATATGAGTAGTGATTTAGATTTTTATATTACAATATATGGTTCTTATTCAGATTCAAAGGCATCTACAGTTGGCACTTCCTCTTCACAGGAATTCATTCTTTCATATCATGCCATGGGTTATGCATGCATGCATCCTATTATCACCAAATATTGATAGGACCGAAACTCCCCAAAGCTCTAACACAACTTTTCAGATTTAAGAGCACACATGATTACCATTGTATAAGCAATTAAACATGTGAAAATACCAGAAGAATAAATAACTATCAATGAGAAAAACACAAAACATGAGAGGCAACACACAATTGTATTCAATTCATTACAAAGGAAATTACAATAAAGAGATCACACTCTTCTTCCACCTCTGTGAGGCTTCCTCCTCAAGGGCTCCAAGTAATCTTCCCACCTGAGTAATCTTCTCTCATAGGTCACAACACATAGCTAACACAAGCTGTTGTTCACCTCATTATACATTTGTACAATCAAGTATGAACCGGTTCTCCAAGTAGATCTCACCATGATCCTACTGATGTATTGCTATCACCTTGGATCCTGGCCAACCGCCGATCTCATTCTGACCCTTGAATTCACACACCCCTACAGACTAACCTAATCTTACTTATCACATACATGGGGAATCCTACTTGATTCCACCATGGGAAGAACTCTCCAAGCTCCACACTTGGATTCTCCAAGTTCAACACTTAACAATATAGCCCATGAGTCTATTATATAGATCTCATGCATACACTGATTAGACTTGCGACTCAAGACTTTGAACAAGTCTTTAACATGCAAACTCTGCGTTCACTTAACTGACTATTTGTCAACAATAGTTCAGACCACTACAGGAGATTGATGTCGGTCCCTGCCTTCTTGGAGGTGACCGACACTGACCGATCACCCACTATTGTTGGTTTCCCTTCTGCATCCCCTGACCGACATCGATTTGGCCTGTCGACGCTGGTGACTGCATACTCTCAGAAACCTCTATTTGCAACAAGGTGTAGCTTTTAGCTCCACACCCTAACAATCTCCCACTTGGAGATAAAGAGCTGCACCTATACCCATACCAGTACTCTATCCAATCTGCATCCTGGCTTGTATTCCTCTTCAAGCTCCCACTTGAAGACAACCCACCACATTCCTTGTGGTGCTAACCCTGTGCCTGAATTTCATCATTCTCAGCTTACCTTCTTCTGCCTTGCTATACTCCCACTCAAACAGCAACCCCTATGAGCAACTTGTAATCAACAAACACTTAACAGATCTGGGTCATTTGTTAGTCAAACTCACTATAAGAACATCCAACCTCGCTCTGATACCATTTGATAGGACCAAAACTCCCCAAAGCTCTGACACAACTTGTCAGATTTAAGAGCACACATGATTACCATTGTATAAGCAATTAAACATGTGGAAATACTAGAAGAACAAATAACTATCAATGAGAAAAACACTGAACATGAGAGGCAACACACAATTGTATTCAACTCATTACAAAGGAAATTACAATAAAGAGATCACACTCTTCTTCCACCTCTGTGAGGCTTCCTCCTCAAGGGATCCAAGTAATCTTCCCACTTGAGTAATCTTCTCTCATAGGTCACAACACACAGCTAACACAAGCTATTGTTCACCTCATTATACATCTGTACAATCGAGTATGAACCGGTACTCCAAGTAGATCTCACCATGATCCTGCTGATGTATTACTGTCACCTTGGATCCTAGCCAACTGCCGATCTCGTTTTGACCCTCGCATTCACACACCCCTACAGACCAACTTGATCTTACTTATCACATACATGGGGAATCCTACTTGATTCCACCATGGGAAGAAATCTCCAAGCTCCACACTTGGATTCTCCAAGTTCAACACTTAACAATACAGCCCATGAGTCTATTATATAGATCTCATGCATACACTGATTAGACTTACGACTCAAGACTTCAAACAAGTCTTTAACATGCAAACTCCATGTTCACTTAATTGACTGTTCATCAATAGTAGTTCAGACTGCTACAGGAAACCAACGTTGATCCCTGCCTTCTTGGAGGTGACCGATGCCAGCCGATCACCCGCCGTTGTCGGTTTCCCTTTTGCGTCCCCTGATCGACGTTGGTTTGTCCTATCGATGCCGGCGACTGTATACTCTCGAAAACCTCTATTTGTAACAAGGTGTCAATTTTAGCTCCACACCCTAACAAATATTTCACCTTATAGATGGTTTTTCAAGACTAATATAATATTTGTGAAATAATGGATTACCTCTAGGCCTATGGGTTGCCTATAGTAGAGATAAACCTTTAGGTTTAAGGGTTAGCTCCGTAGATTTCTATTTGTTTGCTTATCACCTACACTAATTGATTGATTAGATGAAAATGGGTAGAAGTAACATTAAATTAAACTAATATAATGAGGTGATACACCATAAATATCTCTGCTAGACTACCATACAAGTGCACTATGAAATATGACTTACAACACTAGTCTCAAAATCATGAATTGCTCTAACATACCACATGTTGGTAAATAACCGGAAGCACACAATTGATTACCAAGTACAAGTAACTTAATATGCGGAATTAACTAGAATCAACAAGTAACTAGAATCCAGAAATAACACATGATATGAGAGACAATACACAACTTGTATTAAAACTCTTACAGAAAAGAATACAATAAAGAAGATGCCACTTCTTCTCCACCACCTCTTCAGAGGCTTCCCACACCTCAAGTGAATAGTAATTCTCTCCTCAAAGCTCTCTCTATTAGGTCCCAACACCCAACTCAAACACAGAGTTGGTGTTCACCTTATACCTATGCTCCACGCACTCCACAAGTACTCAACATACTTCAAGTAGATCTCCCATGAACCTGCAACAACCTGCACCTCAATAGACCTTACTTATGGAAGGATCTTCCTTGCCTTCCTCTTTGCTCTGAGTACACACCTGTACTCCAAGTAGATCTCTCCTGATACTGCTCCCTGTTGTGTTGTTGTCCTCTCTAACTTTGCACACCTGCAAATCAATCTGGTTCTGCACACCTGTGAACCTTGACCTTGCACACACATACACCTGCATATCAATGATCTTACTTACCATGTAGATCTCCTATAGAAGCCATGCTCACCTGATGACCAAGATCATACACTCCTGAAGAACCCTGCTGATTCTCCAATCTAGTACCCACCTTGGTACTATGGCACTAGGAGGAACACACCATGCTCACCTCACACACAGAAGGAGCTTATAATAATGCTCTCTTACTCTCTAGCACAAGTTTACAATACAATCCATGAGTCTCTTAAATAGATCTCATCCAAACAATAATTAGACATCTAATTACAATAATTAGATTCACAACTCTCAGTCTAAAATTAGCTCTCAACATGCAAACACTTGGTTCGTCAACTAACTACCCATAATATACTCACAACTTGAACCACAGGTGACCGATGTTGGTCCCTGTCTGCCTGGGGGTCGCCGATGCCGGCCGACTACTGACCGACGTCAGTTGGCCTAATCGACGCCGGTGTCTATGACACTCCAACAACTCCTCCAATGGCCTTATCCATGTTTGCATTAGTGAAGCTTTTAGCTCCACAACCTAACAATCTCCCACTTGGAGATAAACAACTGCACTATACCTGTACTTGTACCCCATCTAATTTGTTTCCTAGCTTGTATTCCTCTTCAAGATCAAACCTGAAGACAACCCACCACACAACTTGTGGTGTACCTCCTGTCATTTGAGTACCCTACCGCATCTGAACCTACAATCCCATGTAGTGAAGTCCTAACCCTGAATAGCATGAATCCCTACTACTGGTCCTTCTCAAATCCCTGAGAACTCACTTCTCTGAATTGGCTCCTAACTCTCTGACAGCTCCCACTACTTGGGAAAACTTAGGTCTATACTAGACCTCATGTGATTTTGGACACTAAACTATCTAGCCTTTGGTGTGCTTCGATTTTGCATCCTGCATCTTGCCAACACCTGATTCACATCAGCTCCCATTGGAGACAAAATCAATATGTGATCTCCCATGCCAAAGAATTTCACTGCTCCAAATTCTTCATAGCAAACCATTGAACTAATCTTACCCTTAGCTCAACAAAACCCTGTATGTACACCCCTGCTAGCTAGCATACTATCCACATACAGCAACAGAATGATGTTATAATCATCATCCCCCTGGTAAGACAAACCACAACAGTTACCCTGACATTGACTAAAGCCATGCTTCGTCCTCCACCTGTCAAAACCTGTACCACTGTCTTGCAGCTCCTCAAGACCATATGACTTGGTCTTCTGTCTCACGTGTCCATTCTCTCTATTCTTCAACTAAGGTAATCCATTCATCTCTGTGCTTTCTTATCGGCTGGCAACCCTACTAAATCTCCTGCTTGGTTCTGCAATCTCTACATGCCATGATCCCACTGTTCCCTAGATCCTTCCTACTGTGCAGTAAGCAATGTGTGTAAAGAAGAGGAACAATGAATTTGAGGCCTACTTACATCTTCAGTCCTCCATATGGGCATTTGAGACTCCTTGACAGCTCACTATCTACCCAAAATCCATTACAGTGACCGACCTCAGCCACCACACAGTCTGCATCCGATCGACATCGATTCCTATGCCTGTCCTGACTACCAACCCTGTCGACGTTGGTGTCTCCTTCTACCAACGTCGGTCCTTGTGACCGACATCGGTCTTGCCTACTTGGAGGTGACCGAGACCAGTCGATCACCCATCATTGTCAGTTTCCCTTTTGCGTCCCCTGACTGACATCAATTTGGCCTGTCAACGCTGGCGATTGCATACTCTCAGAAACCTCTGTTTGCAACAAGGTGTAGCTTTTAGCTCCACACCCTAACAAATATTTCACCCTATAGATGGTTTTTCAAGACTAATATAATATTTGTGAAATAATGGATTACCTCTAGGCCTGTGGGTTGCCTATAGTAGAGATAAACCTTTAGGTTTAAGGGTTAGCTCCCTAGATTTCTATTTGTTTGCTTATCACCTACACTAATTGATTAATTAGATGAAAATGGGTAGAAGTAACATTAAATTAAACTAATATAATGAGGTGATACACCATAAATATCTCTGCTAGACTACCATACAAGTGCACTATGAAATATGACTTACAACACTAGTCTCAAAATCATGAATTGCTCTAACATTAGTATTTCAAACATGGAGGTGATATGCATTAAAATAATCAAGGTGAGTAAACCAAAGGTCAAATTGAAAACATTAAGGATACCCCTTACACTTAATGATATATAAATGTACTTGACTATACTTCATGTGACCTATTAGAGTGATAACTTCTTGCACCAAACATGGAAGAGTTGAGAGAAAGTAAGGATAGATACTAATCACTTGAAATTTAACTATAAACCACTTCACACACTTAGAAAATATAACTTGTGAACTCAAAACCATATTATAAATATTTATTTAAAAGGCAAAATCTAACATCAAACCAGTAGGGCTTTTCCATACCATATGTAGATTCCTTTACAAAGCCAAAATTTCTTGCATTTATAGAACATGTGAGAAGAGAGAGAAGAAGTAGAGCTCAAGGGTCAAAAGAACAAGTGTCAAGTTATGAGGACTAGTTACATTGTATGAGAATAAAGTGTGAAATATACCATGAAGGTCTTCTTGGATAAATGTCCATTTGAAGCATGATAGACTCCCCAAAACTAGCATAGAGGTCTTCAACTAACTTCATCATGAAGCATCTCTTGAGTGTTTTAAACTAGATTAGGGAGATTTGATACACATGAAATATCTTAGGGAGGTTGAAAGCATGATATTACAATCATTATATGCTTCCTTAATTGCTAGCCTTCTTCATGACACTTATACTCACCATTTACAATCATTCAATGCTCTTTTATGTCTTATTCTTCACATTTTTCATCTTGGTGACCTTTAGTTTCTCAATAAAATCTATGGAAGATATGTTAAGAAACCTATCTATGGACCCTTTACCTTATATTACATGATTTAGGCCTTAAAAGGATCCCAAATCATACTTATCACTCTCTCACTTGGAAATCACTATCTTTTCATTTCCTGTCTAAGACTACCTGTGATGAATGACTTAATAGAGGTGTTTGTATTCTTATCTAAGGTGATAATTAGATTTATGGAATTATAACAAGTCCCCATATACCTCATTAAATGGTTTCCACTCATCAAAACTCCTTTGTACATATAGAACAAGTCAAAACCTATAGAAAATCCTTGAATTTAACTTGTCTGTACAAGCAAGGTTTACACCAATTGGGTGTCTAAGAGCTTGAGAGGGTCTTAAACAAATATAAAACACTTTCTAGGCTAAATTACCCCTTTTAAGTGCATCTCCTTGCATAGTTTCTCCAAGGGATCAAAACTAGGGTTTTAGGAGGGTTTTAGAAGGTTAAGATTGTTAATGATTATTCATAAAAGTTATACATCTAAATTTTGAAAAAATTCTAAATATTTTGGTTATAAGACCCCCTTAAAATCTCACCAAGTGCTTGAGGCATCATGAAATCATTGTGTATAGGTATGAGTGTTTGAAGTTGGCCTATCAAGCTCTTCCTTTGCATTCTAGACACCCTTGTCATAGTTTTAGGCCAAAAGTGACCACTCTAAGTGGTTTCCTACAAAATAATGGATCTAAAAAATCTTATGATATCCACTTAAGGTCTTAACATGTTTTATAATGGTCTTATGGTCATATAAATGGAATGTAGACCTTTGTAGGGCTTAGGTCTAGTTATAGGCCTAATAGGCCTGACTGTGTTTCATTACCCAAGACCACCTCTAAGTGGTTTCCAACATATTCATGTGACTATTAATGTTTTTTTATGTATCAATCAATTTTATACAACATTATTTAATTTAATTAAGACTCTTCATTCACCTTTCCATCATCCACAAATCAAACTTGTAGGGTGGTCTTGACTGGGAGTGTCTTTTGTTTGAGACAAAACATTGGCACTTCCCCTATTTGTCTTGACAAAATGAAACTATGGGAGGTTATATTAGGTCATAAAGACCATTGGTGAAAAGTTTCATAGCCAAATTACCCTTTTATATTCTTCAACAACACAATTCTTTAAGATAGACTTATAGAGTTGATGACTGTGTAAGGTCAAAAATTTTAGACTGGGTGACAAGTGTGAACTTATCCTTGTTCTATCTTCTTTTATCTAAGAAGCTAATAAGATATGTTATCATCACTTTGAGAGTGGATACTATATGTTCCATCCATTGTGTAACTATATTAACCTTCCAATCTCACATCTCTCTATTTGCATGAGTTAGTCTATCTACTATAACACACTGTATGTGATTATCTTAGTGGAGATAGGAGGTTTCCTATAGGTGAAGGTATGTGTTTTAGCCCTGTGTTACATGCCTAGGTCCTTGTTGAAGTCATAAAGGTCATATAATATTTGTTTGAATTCATCTCATGCCTAAAGATTATGCCAACATGCAAACTACCTATTCCTAATATATTATTAGTCTATAGTCAGACTATAAGTGACATTTTGGGAGAAAAAGGGACTCTTGTAGGTGGTTATGTTGGGACATTATTGGTAGTGTGTTGTCATTGATGTCAATAGGCATGAATGATGACAAAGTGGTGAGAGAGAATGATCTTGGTCTAGTCTTTAATGATCTTGTGAGGTTGGATGCTAGTGGGAGTAGTTGGTTCTATGGAGGCATGAGTGGATAACATGGAGCTTGGAGAGAGAGAACTTGACATGTTCTTCATATGATCATAGTAGGAGAACTCTTCTCATATGTTCTTCATGTGGAGTTTTAGTCATCCTAGGCCTTATATATTTGACCTTTCTTGGTTACATATAGAGGTAAGTGTAGTATGACTTTTATGTCCTCATTAGGTGATTATAGTGATTTTATTAAGTGCATTTAAGGTGTCTAAAGTGCTTTAAGTTTAGAAATAATGGTTTCCCAATGTCTTCAAGTGGCTAGTAGGTCTATTGGCTTTAGGCCTAGTAGGCTTGGTAAGCTAGTATGAGCAGTCATGAAGAAGATCTAGCTTGGCAGCCCTTGGTGTCCTTGGAATATGTTTGTTGAATAAGTATATGATGCCAATAGGTCAGAAAATTTATTTCTAAGTGATATCAAGAAGGTTACATGTTAGTTTGGCTCTTGGCCTAATTTGTCTAGGTGCCTAGTGGGACTTGTCAAGGGGGTCAAAGAGAGTTTTCAAGATGAATGAGCTGATTTAACCATGGTGGTTGATTATACATGTGTGGTTAAATTTTTTGACCATGTTAGAGATCAGAGATTGAGATACAAAGTTAGAAAGTTGGTTTAGAAGCTTCAAAGGGTGCTAGAAATGAGTACAAAGAGCTTGAGAGGAAGTTTCTCATGCTTTTTGGCACATGAAGGGTTTTCATGGGAATATAATATATTTGGAGTATTTACAAGCATTGGTTTAGGGGTTAAGGGGCACAACTTTATGAACAATCGCTAAGAAGCTAAGAAGGTTTTTGAGTACCAAAACCCTAGTCTTGAATTTGATTAGAGAGATCTTGATTTTTGGTGCCTATTATGATGGTGAAAGGTTATGATGATGATTTGAGGTTGTATGGGACTCTTATAGGTTTCTTTTAATGTATTTTTGGTCTCTTAACTATGTGTGGGCCCCATAGGAAAGTGATTTTTGGTAGTGTTTTTGATATAGAGGAAGGTTTATGAAAGTGTCTAGGTGAATGAATGGGTGTTTGATGAATATTGTGTCTTCCGTAAAATATCTATGGAAATTTTTAGATTTATTCATCTCTCTGTGTCAAAGTTATAGGTCTTCAAAGTTGACTAGTCACTAGAGTGGAAATGGAGCAAATAGTGAGAAAGACCAGTTGGAATGAGAAGATGAATTAGGAAGGTGATTAGGTGTTTAGGGATGAATTTTAGATCTTGTTGGTGATTAAATGGTTTTATTCACTAAATAAATGAATTTTAATTTTTTATTTTCTTGAGTTATGATCAAGGAGTTGACTCAAAGTTGACCTTCTTGGTCCTTTTGAGTCTGTGTGAGCTAGTGAAGTGAAAATGGCTTGTAGAAGAATTTTTGATATTGTATCCTATTATATAATTGTATGAGAGTGATATAGGATAATCTAAGATATTTATCATGACTTTAAATATTTTATTGAATCCATTTGAGGTGAGATAAAGTCATGTTTCCATGACTAGTTTTTGGAGCATACAGGTAGCCTGAAGTGGCCTATTTAAAGAGGCTAGTTTGAGTTGTTATGAGAAAATTTTGAGGTAAGTGAGTGCTTGGTGATATTATATGATTCTAAAAAATTTATTACATGGATTTTTTATTCATATTTTTCCTCTAGTTTGGTTGGAGCGATCAAAGTTCTTTGACTAGGTTTTTGATGTGCATGACCAGTTTGAGTAGGTCATCTGGAGTGAGTTAGTTTGGATGGTTATGAGCTTTGTGAAGGTGAAAAATGGATTTTTGAGTCATGAAATAAATTTTTAAGGTATTATATAAGTTTTTCAATTGTAAAAATTAAGAGTATGCTTCATTTCTTCTTGGTAGTGTTGTATGGGTGTTTGCAGGTCTTGGAGCGAGAGAGAATGGCTTGGATGGAGTAATGGTTTGGAATTACAAGTGGATTGGACACTTGGGTAAGTTTTAAATGGTATTATGGGATCCATTATGATGTTTTTTATCCCTTGGTTTAATCCCAAGATGTTTTTCTTTTTCAATGTGTGAGCAAGTGGTTTTAGGCCTATTAGGTCTATTTAAGCCTAAAGGTGAGTTCTAAGTATATTTGATGTATGGACCTTGTTTGGATATGAAAAAGGTTTAAAGTGCCTTTTATTATATTATATAATTAGTTATTATTATTTTTTGAGGGCTGTTTTTCATGGAGATGGTCATATGTGATGAATGCCTTATAAGGGCTAATTGGGCCTAGTGTAGCCTAGATGTTGGATAGGTGCCATTTGAAGTATGGATGACCTATGGAGTGTTTGAGTTGCCTCAGTGGTGTGTAGAGGATATTTTATTTATCCTTATATTTTATCTTGGCTGAGAAATATTATATTAGGTTTGGAGAAAGGTATATAAGCAAGACTAGCTATCTTGTTTATCTAGAGCAGAGGGTGTGTGGTGAAAAGTGAAGAAAAGAGCTCAATCAAGGAGTAGAGATGGGTAATTAAGGACCATGAGAGGGTGAAGATATCAGTCATGTTTTTATAATAAATTTCATGAGCTAAAAATTCATTAGACCTAACAATCTAAAGGGTGACTTGGTTGAGTGAATGAGCTAGGAGTGCCTACCTAGAGAAGAGAAGTAGATTGCAGGTGCATGATCTTCAGGTGTTCCATCATCAAGTATAAAATACATCAGACCTAATGTGGTTGAGTGGGTGATTAATCACCTATGGTGTTGTATCCTATTTTCTAGTTAGAGCTAGCTAAAGGTCTAGTAGGTACTGGACTAAATTGAGGGGTGGGTGCTCATTGATTAGTTGATGCTGGTCTAAAAGTCTCATGTTTTTGATATCTTTATAGGACAGGTAGTCCATTGGTTTTAGGCTTGAGAGTGGGTTTTATCCCCCATGAAGTTTTCCCATATAAATGAAGTATACTTGTATTGATTGTTCTTGATCTTGTTTATGTGTTGATTTATTTATGTTATGCTTACGTGTTTATTTCATTGAAATAAGATGGAATTGATTATGAGATGTTGAGTAACTGATTCACCCCCTCTCTCAGTAGCTACTTCCAATAATTGGTATCAAATCAGGTCCTTATTAAGGCTTAATTAGCTTAGAAGGTGATCTTGTGAGTAGCTTGGTTGTTGGTGTCTACCTAGTCAACTTGCTAATAGAGTTGATAGAGTTGTTGATGATTAGTGTGGTTGTCTAGTTGTTGACAAGTTTCTTCATGTTTCCTATGATTTTCTCTCAAGGATTAATGAGCTTTGATATTTTATTTGATAATAAGATATATGTCAAGAGTTGGATTGTTCTTCGATCAAAAATAGGTGAGTTTATTGTTATTACAGGTCTACATGATAGATTGAGGGCTTGTCAAAGATTGCATATTGAATGGAGAAGAATTATGTTGAAGCCAAATCAAAAATCAAGCCTATATTTCAGATCCAAATTTTATTGGAGGAGATGTGATAGTTGATGGCTTGTGGATTAGGCCTTCTTGTGCTTTCTAGGCCTAACAGAGTTTTTGTGATGGAAGTGAGTTACTTGACAAATGGTCAGGCTTGGTATTCTTATTTCTCTAGTTGATCTTGTTCATATTTACATTTTTTGTGTATACAAGGTCCTTATGAAATATCCTATGTTGCCCTTTGAGGGTTTGAGGTCTTCATGAGACTTAATAGCAATATAAGGACTAAATGTTGCTATAAGACCTAAGTGAGGGTTTGGTGAGTTTTGAGATTGCTTGAAAGCAGTGGAAAAATGTATCTCTAAGTGTTATTCAATTTTGAAATGGTTTGGAGGGTTTTATGGTCTTTTAATATTCATAAAGTCTTCATTTAGGTTGGAGAAAAATGGAGTATGAGGCCTCTTGGAGACCTAAAAGGGTTTGGTGTTCTTTTAAAATTATTTGAATTTTTCTAAATAGAAGTGAATGGTTTGAGTTCTTAAAGATGACCTATAAGAGTAGAAGTCAAAGATTTTGAATTATATAGATCATTTTTGGTGGATTTAAGGAGTGTTTCTTGCAATAATATTTCTTGAAGTGGACTGTAAGTGGTGCTTAGGTTGGCTTGTACAGTCAAGGGTCTAAGTGTTTGATTGGTCTGCAAGACCAATGCTATTTGTGAAGATTGAATCTCTTTGGTGCTCAAGAGTTCTCTATTTGGTTTCAAGAGATGTAGTTTCTTGAATCATGGTTCCATGAAGGAATTCTATATCCCTAGAAGTGGTCATGTAATTTAGCATGACCATAAGGTTGCTTACTTAAAGTAGATTGTATTTGGAGACTCCTTTGTGCTATGTCTTGGTTTCTAGATCTAAAGGTATGTTTTTGAGTATCTTTATGGTATTGTTCCCTTGCTTGGAGTGTCTTAAATTTGGATCAAGTTTATATTGATGTAGAAGGTCCTGTAACATATGATGGTGCTTGTCTCCTAGTTGAGAAGTATGCTTTGGTGGTTCCTAAGAAATAATGCTTTAGTGATTGGATGCTTCTTGAGTTTCTAGATGACCTCAAAGGTCATGAAGTAATATGAAGTACTTTTTCAAATGAGAAATAAGAGATTGGAAGTTTTCTATAGATGATCATGATACTATACCATATCATGTTGTTGGGAAGGATTGATCCTTGGTGTTCTTAAGAAGAAGATTGCTAAGTAGTACTCCTTAGTGTTTGTCATGAACACTTGATCTTCATGGTGTGATTAGTATATCTAAAGGTGATCTTGTTTTCATCATTTTTGTATCTTCAAGGTGGTTCAAGTTCAATATTTGAATATATTCTTGTAGCATCTCAAGATGCTAGGTCTTTGAGTGAAGAAGTCTGCTCTTTTTGGTCTTGAGAAAGGTAGGCTGCTGGGTTTTGGTTTCTAAGCTTGATGATGATCTCATAAGATCATAATGTTGTTTGAATCCAATTGCTATTGAGATCAAAAGTCTTGAAAGATTTTGAATATGGTTATGCTCCTGTAGCACATCATTTTGAGTGTTTATTAGATAGAGGTATATGCCTTTGATGTTTCTTAAGAAGAGTGCTCCAGTGTGTTTTGAATTCATGAATTGGTTGATAACCTCAGAAGATCATAAGGTAGTATGAAGCCTTGTTTTAGTTGATTGATGGGAGAAGGAATGAGTTATATAGGTGTTCATTTCTGATTATGCTTGAGTCATCTTCTTGACTATGTGTATAGTGTCTTTCCTTGGTTTCTCAATGTGGCTCTTCAGTATGGGTGAAGTGTTCCTTGGTTTCTAATTACATGATGATCCTTTGCCTTGACTTAGAGATATTCAATTTTTCTTGAGAAGATTCAATTATCTAATCAGATCTTTTGAAGGAAGGGAGTGTGCTTCAATGTTGTCTAGGTATCTTGGAGACTTAGAGGTCTGATTTTAGTGTTTAGCAAAGGGGGAGCTTTCTGTAGTTTTAGATCATCTCTTATTAAGGTCATAGCATGCTATGAGGTCTTCAAGTATGTCTATGAGATATTTTGAGAGTTGAGTGATTAAAGAAGGCTTGGAGTGATTTTTTTGAGGGGGAGTTGAGTTCTTTGTTTCTCAAGTGGTAGTGGTCTGAGGGGGAGCTAGTGTGATTTCTTAGGTAGTCAAGTCCAAGGATATTGCTAGCCTATTGTATGAGTGACTTGAAGTGGTTTGAGAAAGGAGCTTGATTTGAGGGGGAGTCTCGTGTTGTTCCAATGCTTTCTATTTTTCTCTTTAGGTGGTTTATTCTAAGTTTTAAAGAGTGAGGGAGATAAAGGTATGTGCTCTTGGTTTAATTCTTGAAGATTTCTTGATTGAAGAGGAGAAGAGCTTATTGTTGATAGATGAGTCCACTTTGTCATTTTGATAAAGGGGGAGAGAGAAAAAAAATGTTGCCATCACTGAAAAAGGGGGACATTGTTGGGAAATTATTGGTAGTGTGTTGTCATTGATGTCAATAGGCATGAATGATGACAAAGTGGTGAGAGAGAATGCTCTTGCTCCAGTCTTCAATGCTCTTATAAGGTTGGATGCTAGTGGGAGAATTTGGAGCAGTTGGTTCTAGGGAGGCATGAGTGGATAGCATGGATCTTGGACAAAAAGTATTTTACATGTTCTTGGTATGATCCTAGCAGGAGAAGTCTTCTCATATGGTCTTCATGTGGAGTTATAGTCATCTTAGGCCTTGCATGTTTGACATTTCTTGGTTGCATATGGAGGTAAGTGTAGTATGACTTGTATGTCCTCAGTAGGTTATTCTAGTGGTTGTATTGAGTAAATTAAAGGTGTCCAAAGTGTTTTAGGTATGAATTTGAGAGATTGGTGGTGATTTATGGGTTGTATTAACTCTATAAATTCATTTTAAGTGGTTCATATTCTTGAGGTATGATCAGGGAGTTGACTCAAAGTTGACCTTCTTGGTCCTTTTGAGTCTGTGTGAGCTAGTGAAGTCAAAATGGCTTGTAGAAGAGTTTTTGATATTGAAGCCTATGATATAATTATAGGAGAGTGATATAGGGTAATTTTATGATATTTTTAATTAATTTTAATATATTATTGAATACATTCTAGGTGATATAAATTCATGTTTCCATGATTGGTTTTTGGAGCTTAAAGGCAGCCTGAAGTGGCCTATTTGGAGAAGCTAGTTTGAGCTGTTCTAAGTAGATTTTGAGGTAAGTGAGAGCTTGGTGATATTATATGAGTATCATAAATTTATTAAATTTATTTTTTATTCATATTTTTACTCTATTTTGGTTGGATCAGTCAAAGATATTTGACTAAGTTTCTAATGTGCATGACTAGTTTGAGTAGGTCATCTGGAGTGAGTTAGTTTGGATGGTTCTAAGATGTGTGAAGATTAAAAATTGATTTGGAAGTGTTTATTGAGTCATAAAAGACATTTTTAAGGTCTTATATCAATTGATCAAGTGAAAAACTTAGTATCATGCTTTAGTTCTTCTTGGCAGTGATGGGTGTTTGCAAGTCTTGGAACGAGAGAGAGAATGGCTTGGATGGAGTAGTGGTTTTGAATTAAAGGTGGATTGGAAAATTTTGGAATTTTTAAATGGTATTATATGATACATTATGATGCTTCTCATCCCTTTTTTTAATCCCAATATGTTTGTCTTTCTCAATGTGTGAGCAAGTGGTTTTAGGCCTATTAGGTCTATTAGGTCTATTTAAGCCTAAAGGTGAGTTCTAAGTATATTTGATGTATGGACCTTGTTGGGATATGAAAAAGGTTTAAATTAAATTTTATTATCTTTTTAAAAATGAGATAGGAGTGTCTACCTAGATAAGAGAAGTAGATTATAGGTGTATGAGCTTCAAGTGTTCCATCATTAGATATAGAAGACATCAGAGCTGAGGTGGTTGAGTGGGTGATTAATAACGTAGGTGGTTATAGTCTCCTTTATAGTTGGAGCTAACTAAAGGTCTAGTAGGTACTAGAATAAATTGAGGGGTGGGTGTTCCTTGATCAGTTGATGCTGGTCTAAAAGTCTCATGTTTGTGATATATTTATAGGATAGGTAGTCTTGGTTATAGGCTTGAGAGTGGGTTTTATCCCCCATGAGGGTTTCCCACATATATTAAGTGTGTTTGTGTTGATTTCTCTTGATCTTGCTTATGTGTTGATTTGTTTAAATTATGCTTAAGTGTTTGTTTCATTGAAATAAAATGGAATTGATTATGAGATATTGAGTGACTAATTTACCCCACCTTTTAGTAGCTACTTCTAATAGGTCATTTATTTATGACCACTATATTTCAACTCATCCAATTTCTCCTTGGGTCACTAGTGTTATCTATCATCAAATGAGATCACTTTATTTATATGCCATGCTTTCATTATGTTATGTTGCATCATAAGACCATTTAGGTTTCAAGAATACTATAGATTACACTAAAAGTCTACAGTAAGAATTTTCTTGAGATGGAAGCCTATCTACATCACCTTCTCTTGACCAAACACCTAATTTTCTATGTCAAGACATTGAATTTAGACTTGAAATACTAGATACAAGTTGTTTAGAATAGCACAAACCTCCAATTTCTCATCATTAGATGGCATTAAAAATAGACAAAATCCTAATTCAGAGAAATTAAGGTAAGTTGTCTCCATTTGCAACTTCCTTGACTTGTGAGCATGTTATCAGGTATGTATACAATGTAATGACTTCATCATTATCACCATGGTTATCTAAATATTATTGGACCTCAATTAAGGTTTCATAAAATTTCCAACATCTTCATTTCAACTCTTTTAGACCTTTATAGATTGCACTCAGACCATTGAGGAAGCTCCCTGTAGGTGCTACTACAAGATATAAGACAGTGTGTGTTAGATTGGTTCTCAAAACCAATTTATAACCTTTATAATAGATCAAACTCATTATTTACACTTTGGGAGTCTATTTACCATGTTGAAACCTCCTTGTTTCATTAATGTGACTGATCAAGACCTAATCTCACTGAACTGTAGGTGATAGTCATAAGGAAATTGATTGTACGTGTATGTGTTATACCTTGTAATTCATATAGAACATTCTGTAGACCACACCTTCAAAATTAAAAATTATCATAATGATTATAAAGGTTCAATACAACATATTACCCTTGTCCTAAAGAGCAATTCAAGAGGAAGAAACTCTGCTATTGTGAAAACATGTTTACAGACTAGTAATTGAGTCCCTCACTAACAAGATGAGATGTTTTACTCATTCCTCAACCTTAACACATGAAAAATAGACTAATAAATACATTATTAAGGCATTCACACTCTCTAAAATAATGTATAATAATTGTTTTTCAAACATCCACCTAGATAGAGGAGAAAATTGAAGGATATGGGGATGTGTAGGCAAAAAAGAGGAGCAAACATTCTTAACAATGATTCATAGAAAAAAATGAATAAAACCTAAAAATATTACCATGAATTGGAAGTGCACAGAGATTAATTCACTCCACTAAGTGCACTTGCTTTAACTCTTAGCCATACCAAATTTAAATCAGTTAACCATTTATGCTTGTAAAGGAGATCGATAGAGAAAATAAAATGTTTTTTTTATTTTAAATTCTATCAAACCTTTTAAAGTATGAAATTGAGTTGAGGGGACTTGAATAGGCACTGATGAAGTCCTCTCATATGCCAAAGCTTCTATATAGGCTATACAACAACTAAAAATTACCACTTTTCTCATTGATATTCTTATTTGGATGTTACATCTATAGTTGTTAGTTCAAAATTTCCATATTTGACATGATCTTTACATATAGGATGTTTAAATACACTTGGACACACTTTCATTCCTATGGAAATTGGACACGTCTAATTAATGACTCAAAATATGGCCTAGAATGACTTAAGACTAACTATACAAAGATGACAAAGATGAAAACATATATTTGACCTCATTTAAGACTATAGGACACATTATAAACCCTATTATACCCCTATAAAAAGTTTTAATATATAGGGGGTTGAGCAAATTTGACTTATGGTCAAATTAGTCAACATTTTGGTAATTTCCTAGGGGTGACAAGCTAGTTATGCCAAAGACTAGTAGCTTATTCCCATCCATTGGGATATGGAGTCACCTATGCACAATATGGACACTGAATTTATTCTAAAATAACACCAAACAATAGAAAAGAAACACACAAGAAAACAAGACACCTAAGTAAAACACTTGTGTTCTCAAGAACACTTAGGAAAAACACACTGAACATAAGCAAAACACACCTATCATAGTATGTAAAAGCCCTCAAAAATTTGAGTTAACGAAAAAATTTACCATGATTCAAATAGGATCAAGGATATTAGCTCTTGCATCATTACTACTCCAAGTGAGCAATTCATCATGTGAATCATGCTTATTAATAAGCAATTGCTTTTGTAAGTAATCAAATGACTTACCATATTTATCTCTTCTTCTTTATACATGTGTGCTACTTGGATATTTCAAGGATGCCCCATAATTCCCTCCAAGAATCTTTTTTGGGTTTGAAGTTTACTTGACTTCTACCATGTCTGATTGGTACTTCTCAAACTGTAACATGGGAGTGATCAAAGTTACCTCAACTTCACTCTCTTCTAGGACTTGATGCATTTGATGTTTAAAAACATCAATCTTATTCTCTTTCTAATCCAACACATCTGAAAATGATTCAACCTTAGGTTTAGGTTTTGACTACTCCTCAAACATAAACATTTATGCTTTAGCTTCATAGGATTCCTCTATGACTGCAACTTTCTGGGCAGTAGTTAGACATCTATCTTTATGTTTAACAAGACATTATCCTTCATGCCAAATAAGACACTCTCCTTCATTATTAGGAGACTCATCAACCACCTTATCATCAGGTTCACACTTCTTAGGAAGGGGATTTGGTCTATTCAACTATTTAAACTCTTGGCTTATGGCATAGAACCTTTGCCATAGGTCATCTTCCTCTTCATGAATGTCATATTCAAGGACTCCTCCATCAAGTGTAGAAAAAATGTAATTATATTTATCACTATAATAATCTACCATTCTTTAAAAAAAATCATCATCATGAAAATGAATAAGTTAATTGACCTTAGCAGCTTGTGGAAAAGAATTTTCAATTCTTACCTCAGATTATCCATCACCTACCTCATGGATGATGTATGTGCCAAGATCATTTTGCTCAAGGAAAATGTATGGATCATGTCCATAGGTATCTGAACCATAATACATATAGGAAGAGGTTATAAATACCCTCAATATTATAATATGTTCCATCATCCATATCAAAATCTTCTTGATCATTGATTGTGCAATTGAGATTAGAGCTTGCTTATACATAGGACTCAATATGAAACCTAACCAATGGTTGAGTTATAATGGTTACCTTTAATCCATGCCTTGTATTGAAGGCTAATAAGGACTAATTATCTAAGAGGTATATTCCTATCTTTTCTATGAAATCCCTTGAGAGGTAGATAACAAAGTGAGCAGGCAAGCCAACCACTACTATATCTTGAAGGATAGGGAAGTTTGGATAATCGTGAAGGAAAAATATTAAACCCTTGACAAGTCCTACTAAATTATATAATGTCCCATCAATTTTAAGCACTCCCTTATTTGATGGTTCATATTTAAATCTTGAGTTATCTGCTAGAAGCTTATGCATAAATGAGGTACTAGCCTCACTATCCACTATGCAATTTGAACAAGTTTGTCTCAAATAATGAGAGTGAGGTATAAGGGTGGAGCTTCTAAAATTTTGAAGAGGGTTCAACTATATGAGTGGGAACATTGGTGAGGGAATAATTACTATCATTTCTTGATGGTTAAGGACTGAGGTTGATTTAAGACAACTGCTCTTGAAGGAGCTTTTTTTGACCAGCCAATTGAAGCATTTTCCAAAGAGAGATATGTCTTAAAACTTTTTAACAAATCAAAAATATTCAAATAAGGATAATTTAAATTTTATTGTGTCCTTAAATGAAAATAAATGCCTTGATTTTGAGGCATTGATGCACTTTGAGTCACCCTTTTACCATTCTTATTTGAAGTAGGTGCAGAAGTTGTAGGGACTATCACACTTAGAATCACACCTTGCTACCTTGTAGAAGGGTTACTTGAACTTGTTTCAACACCATGATAATCTCCTAATTCCCTCCTCTTGGATCTGATATTATCTAAAATTTTAGTATTCTGACTACATACATATGTATCTTCAACTAGAAAGTTTGCAAGGTTCACTTTTTGGAGTTGCCATCCTTTATTTACTTGCATGTAATTCTCATCTTCTGCTAACAACTGAGGAGTGAATCCTCCTTTGGTAACCAAATATTTCTCACCACTTTCATTTACATCCATGAACTATCCTTTTTTTCATTCTTCTCCTTGTATGAATTTACTATGCACTGAGACCATATCTCTTGTGTTGGAGGTAGAAGTTGGGTTATATGCATTAGATGGTCTATTGAAGTTAGGTTATCCATGCCCTCTACCTTGCTATATTACTAACTTGGGAACCTATTTAATTGTTGAGGATAGGGGTAGGGATTTTTATTAACTCTATTCTATATATTAATCTACCTAACTTGAGCATCCAAGGCTTTAAACATTGCCTCCCAATCAATAGTTTCTTTTACCTTATTTGGGGTAATTCTAGACTTGGTATTTGCATTAGGAATTTGAGCAACATTTGGAGTAGAAATAAACATATTTAGAAATAGGGGAATAAAATTTTTTGGAGGGAGTTTATTAGCTTGTATTAGGCCATTTTCAACTTTGTTGGACAGGTCATAAGATCTAGGTAAGGTGTAACCACCCATGGACTGCAACATGTGGGTTATGTTAGTAGTAATAGCCCTTAGGTATGTAGGGAACACAAAGGTTGTAAGTGGTCTCATGGGAGGATGCATCCTATGCCAATTTATTTGGAATCTCTCATAAAAGTCATGCATAGTCTCCTTAGGATCTCTTTGAATAACATTCATATGGTGAATAAGTGATATGTGATCACTTTTGTCTTCAAACTTTGATGTCAATAATTCTTCAAAATCATCCCAAGTTGTGATACATCCTCCAGGCAATGTCCTATACCAATCAAGTGATTTCCCTCTAAGGTAAATGGTAAGTAGTCTAATTATAATATTGAATTTGATGACATTTTGAAAACTATAGATGTTAGAAATGTCCTTAATATGCTCACTAGGGGTGACATGACCTTCACCATTGAAAGTTGGGACACTTTTGGTAGTATTAAGGGGTATATCATCGTATACATTGAGGTGGATGGAATTTTTAGTGGTAAAGGCTAGGAAGGCATGTTACCTAGGCATATTGTCCTCAAGATACTCTTCACTCTCTTGATCTTCTTGGATTTCATAGTCTTCTTGTTCTTTAAAGGTCAAGATAGACTGAGGGTGTTGAACTTCAAGAGGAATTTTAAGTTGGAATGGGTTTATGGGATTGATACCTATACTATTACATGAACTAGTAAGTACCATGAAGTATGAACCAAATATATGATAAAACTTGGTCTACAACCAGATATTACCTTAAATGGAGTTGCCAAATGCTAAGTAGAACACCATATATAGTTGTGATGTTGTCAAGACCAACATTCACCTTGACAAGATGTCTTTAAGACAATGGTCCCATTAGGTGTTCTATAACTATTGTCACCAAATATTAAACCCTATAGATGGTTTTTAAATCATACTCTAATATTTTGGAAATATTGGATTACCTCTAGGCTTGTGGGTTACTATAGCAGAGGTAAACCTCTAGGTTTAAGGGCTAGCTCCCTAGATTTCTCTTTGCTTGCTTATCACCTACACTACTTGCTTCCTTGGATGAAAATGGGTAGAATTAACATGAAATTAAACTAATACAATGAGGTGATAGACCCAAATATCTCCACTTGATTACCATACAAGTGCACTATGAAACATGACTTACAACACTAGTCTCAAAATCTTGAATTGCTCTAACATTAGTATTTCAAACATGGAGGTGATATGCATTGAACTACTCAAGGTGAGTGAACTATAGGTCATATTTCAAACACTAAGGCTATTAATTAAACTTAAATATATACAAATGAACTTGAATACACTTTATGTGACATGTTAGAGTGAGAATTTCTTGCACCAAACATGGAAGAATTGAGAGAAAGCAATGATAGATAATAATCACTTGAAATTTCACTATACACCAATTCACACACTTAGAAAAGATAGCTTGTAAACTCAAAACCAAATTTAAAATATTTATTTCAAAGGAAAAATACATCATCAAACTAGCAGGGCTTTTCCAAACCATATGTGGATTCCTTTATAAAGCCAAAATGGCTTGCATTTATAGAACATATGAGAAGTGAGAGAAAAAGTGGAGCTCAAGGGTCAAAAAAACAAGTGTAAAGTGATGATTAATAGTTAAATTGTATGATAATATAGTGTGAAATAGACCATGAAGGTATTCTTGGATAAACGTCCATATGAATCATGACAAACTCCCCAAAATTGGTGTAGAGGTCTTTAATTGCCTTCTTGAAACTGCGTTCATCATTAAGCATCTTTTGAGTGCTTGAAATTAGACTAGGGAGAGTTGAAACATATGCATTGTATTATGGAGGTTGGAAACATGATATTAAAATCATCAGATGCTTCCATAATTACTAGGATTCTTCATGTCACTTGTACTCACTATCTACAATCATTCATTGCTCTTTTAGGCCTCATTCTTCACATTTGTCATCTAGGTAACCTTCAGATGCTCAATAAAATCTATGGAAGAGATGTTAGGAAGCATTTTTATGAACCATTTGCATTTTATTACATGATTTTGGCCTTAAAATGATCCCAAATTAGACTTCTCACTCTCTCACTTGGCAGTCACTTTATCTTTTCATTTCCTATCTAAGACTACATGTGATGAATGACTCAATAGAGGTGATTTTATGATTATATAAGGTGATAAATGGATTTATGGAGTTATAATAATTCCCAATATACCTCATTTAATATTTTTCATTCATCAAAACTCCTTTGTACTTACATAACAAGTCAAAACCTACAAAAAAGCCTTGAATTTAGCTTGTCTGTACGATTAGGTTTCATACCAATTGGGTGTATAAGATATTGAGAGATTATTAAAAAAATATAAAACACTTTACAAGCCAAATTACCCAATCTTAGTTAATATCCTTTCATACTTTCTCCATTGGGTCAAAACTATGGTTTTAGGAGGGTTTAAAAACGCTGAGACTATTAACAATTATTCATAAAAAAATAGATGTCTAATTTTTGAATAGATTCCAAAAATTTGGGGTAAAATATCCCCTTAAACTCTCTTTAATTTCTTTAGTCACCATTCAATAATTATTTACATGTATGAGTGTTTGAAGTTGGCTTATCGAGCTCTTCCTTTGCATTTTAGACACCCCCATCATAAATTTAGGCCAAAAGTGACCCCTTTAAGTGGTTTCCTAAAAAATTATGGGTCAAAATAGTCTGATAATCTCCCATTAAGGTATTCACGTGGTTTATAATGGTTTTTTGGTCATATAAATGGAAGATAGATCCTTGTAGGGCTTAGGTCTAGTTTTAGGCCTAATAGGCCTGACTATGTTTCATTACCCAAGACCACATCTAAGTGGTTTCCAACATATATAAGGTGAATATTCATGTATTTTTTATGTATAAATAAACTATAAACATCATAATTAAATTCAATTAAGACTCTTCATTCACCTTTCCATCATCCACACATCAAACCTGTAAGGTGGTCTTGATTGGGAGTGCCCTCTGTCTGAGATAAAACAAAGGGCACTTCCCCTATTTGTCTTACCAAAATGAGATTTTGGGAGGTTATATTAGGTCATAAAGACAATTTATTTAAATTTTAATATCTATATTACTACTTTAGAGTCTTCAACATCATAATTCTTTAAGACAGACTTATAGAGTTGATGACTGTACAGGGTTAGAAATTTCAAACTAGGTGACAAGTGTGAACTTGTCCTTATTCTATCTTCCTTTTTCAAATAATATAATATGATATGGTATCATCAATCTGAGAGTGGATTTTATATGTTCTATCCATCATGTATCTCTTATAGCCTTTCAAGCTCACATCTCTTTATTTGCATTATTTAGAAATTCTACTATAGCAAACTGTATGTGCTTATCTTAGTGGAGATTAGAGGTTTCCTGTATGTGAAGATATATATTTTATCCCTGTGTTACATGCCTAGGCCCTTATTAAAGTCATCAAGTTCATATCATAGTTGTTTGAATTCATCTCATGCTTAAAGACTATGCCAACATCTAAACTACCTATTCCTAATATATTGTTAGTCTACAATTAGACTGTAGGTGACATTTTGAGAGAAAAAGGGACTCTTGTAGGTGGTCATTTATGTATGACCACTATATTTCAAATCCTACAATTTTTCCTTGGGTCACTAGTGTCATTTATCATCAAATGAGATCACTTTGTTTGTAGGTCATGCTTTCATTGTGTTATGTTACATCATAAGACCATTTAGGCTTCAAGAATATTGTAGATTACACTAAAAGTCTACAGTGAGAATTTACTTGAGATGGAAAGCTTATATTCATCACCTTTTCTTAATCAAAAACCAAATTTTTTGTGTCAAGACATTGAATTTAGACATGGGATACAAAATAGAAGATGTTTAGACTAGCACAGACCTCCAATTTCTCATCATAAGATGGCATTGAAAATTTACAAAATCTTGATTTGGAGAAATTAAGGTAAGTTATCTCCATTTATAACTTCCTTAACTTGTAAGCATGCTATTAGGCCTATCTATAATATAATGAATTCATAATTATCATCATGGCTCTCTCAATGATATTAGACCTCAATGAAGGTTTCAAACAAGTTCCAACATCTTCATTTCAACTCTTTTAGACCTTTGTGGATTGCACTCAGACCATTGAGGAAGTTGCCTATAGGTACTACTGCAGGATATACGATAGTGTGTTAGATTGGTTCTCAAAAATAATCTATATAGAATAGGTCAAAATCATTTTTTCCATCTTGGGAGTCTTCTTACCATGTTTAAACCTCCTTTTTTCATCAGTGTAACTGATCAAGACCTAATCTCACCTGACTGTAGGTGACAGTCATAAGGAAATTGATTGTATGTGTATGTGTTAGACCTTATTATTCATATAGAACATTATTTATAACACACATTCAAAATGGAAACTCATCATCATGATTAGAGAGGTTTAAGACAACATATTAACATTTTCTTAAAAATCAATTCAGGAGGAAGAAACTTTGTTACTATGAAAACATATCTGTAGACTAGCAATTGAGACCCTCACTAGAAAGATGAGATGTTCTACTCATTACTCAACATTGACACATGAAAAATAGACTAATAAATACATTAGTAAGGTATTCAAACTCTCCAAAATCATGTATAATACTTGGTTTTTAAAGATCCACCTAGACAGAGGAGAAAACTGAAGGGTATGGGGATGTGTAGGCAGAAAAGAGGAACAAACATTCTTAGCAACAATTCATAGAAATTAAGTAATAAAACCTACAACTATTAACATGAATTGGAATTATGAAAATATTTTTTCCTTCCACTAAGTACACTTTCTCTGACTCAACTCCTCTTGGCCATACCAAACTGAAACTGATTGACCATTTCTACTTGCAAAGGAGAGTGATAGGGAAAATAGAATGGTTTTTTACATTTTAAAGTTTTTCAAAGATTTTAAGCATGAAAGTGAGCTAAAGGGACCTAAATAGGCACTGATTAAGTCAACTCACATGCCAAAGCTGCTATATAGGTTGTACGATAATTGAAAACTTCCACTTTTCTCACTGATCTTCTTGTTTGGACATTGCACCTATAGTTGTCAATTTAAAACTGCCATCTCTAACAAGATCCTAATATATAGGACATTGAAATACACTTTGACACACTTTTATTCCTATGAAAACTATGCAAGTCTAATTAGTGACCCAAAATGTGTCTAGAATGACTTAAGACCAACTATACAAAGATGATAAAGATAAACACATATATTTGTCCTCATTTAAAACTATAGGACACATTTTACATGTTATTAGACCCCTATAATAAGTTTGAATATATAATGGGTTGACCTAATTTGACTTGTGTTTAAATTAGTCAACACCTCCCATTACTAATATAATTAGTTAGCTACTTTCATTCTCCTTTCTACATAGATTTTTGGGTTTTACTTCATCGCTACTTGTTATATCCCCATTCCAATCATGCTTCTATCCCTTAGATTTATTTTCAATTTAGTCACTTGCCTTCTTAATTTTCAAATTGATTTAAATAATACAAGATGATTATCTTCTAAATGTTTTCAATGTTCATTCTTGCTTATTATCGCATACCCATCATGTTATGGTTTCATTTGAGCTTACATGATCACATCTATTTGTGTTCATTCTCCATGAGCACACATAGATTATTGACCATTGGGGGTATGAACATCCTTATCTAAATTGATATAATTCTTTCCATACATCCATTAGGGGCACATGGCTTGCCTACCTTCTTATCATATTATGTTTTATCTCCTTGTGTAGATTGTTCAAATCCATTCCTTTTCCACTATTTTTGAAGCCTTTCTTCTTAGCATCTTTTCAAATATATTAATTTAAATATTTCAAAAAATTCAAAAACATTCATGAATGTCAATTTTTTTGAAAAATCAAAATATATTTTAAAAATTCAAAATCAGGACCTAAAAAGCATTTTCAATTATTGCTAGCTTACCTCTTTACATATATTATTTATTTCATGTTAAGTAGATAGAATATTTCAATTTTCAATACACAATGTTTTTCATGAGGTATGTGAGTGTGACACAAGACATAATTTTACATGGTTTTCTAATGTCAAGCTTCCCTTATTACCCAACAACCTTGCTAAGCTAAGAGAATCTCTTCGTTCTCTATGAAAAATTCAACATGTTGTATCTATTCACAACCTCTTTACTATGTTAATCCATATATCATACAAATGTTTTTTTAATTACTCATACTGTACATTGTGTAATATGAAAATGTTATTTGATAACAATGATATGGATATATATGATTGATATAAACTAGTATCATTTCCTCTATGCTTCTTTTACATTATTACTTTATTACATGATAAGTTAGGACTTTGGCTTTGTTTGTAAAACATATACATGTTTTTGATTGTGTAGCATCATCATACCATTTTCATGTAGTCCCATGGCCTCTTGTGTCTATGTGACATTTACATGTCCCTTGTATGTGGCCTTTGGGCCTTATGTGTGACATTATATACAAATTGTGTGACATTATGTAACATTGCTTTTATGTTCATTACTTTTTATTGTGGTGTCATGATTCATATCATGCACTAATTCTACTCTCTACTCTTACTTTGGTGCCATGATACATATCATGCACATATTTCTTATGTGCTTGAATTTTATATCTATCTAACACATGTTTTCATATACAATTCAATGTTACATTCAAAACTATTATGCATTATAATTCAAATGTTCAAAGTCCCACTACTTGATTATATCTTTCACATATGATTTATTTTGAGATATATGACTTATAGGCTACATCTCTCATCTTAAATGGGGGCATCACAATGGGTTTGTCTTGAGAATTCAAGCCTCATGAATAACTAAATTATAGATTTATGATAGAATATAGTTTTCATATTTCAAATATGATTCAACATTTTTAGATTATAAGAGCATATACCAAACATATGCACTCATTTCTACAGTTACAAGTTTCAAACAGTTACAAGTTATAGGTTTCAAATGTTTGTAAGTTTTAAAAGGTACAAATTCAATATCAATTTATTATAGTATAAGGGGCATGATATTCATTCATGTTCATGTTTCTAAATGATAATTTCAAAATTTTCAAGTTCAAAAGTTTAAAACTTGTAAAGTTTCAAATAAAATCTAGATCCATCTGCAGCGGTGTGATTCATCTTCACATTGTAAGTGGGCCACATTAGAGTCTAGTGACACTCAATGTTTATGGTTGCACTTTTTATATGTAGTAAGACACATTTAGTGGTTTCACCCCTTATTTTAGTTTCAAAGAATCAAACCACACTTTTTGGTTCCACCCTTCAATTATTTTACAAAGTACTATACATATTCATATGAGAATTAGAGCATACAATATTTTCAACTCAAGGTATTTCTCTAGTTTTAAAATCAAGACCTTATTGGTCTCAATTCACCATAGATTTTAGTATTTCTCCAAATGCCTCAATAAGGAAGCATAAACACTGCTCCAATTTCAAGTTATAAGGCAATTGGATTGCATACTCTTTCAGGTGTATACTTTCCTTGCTCTCTTTTTAAATTTAAAATTTAAATTTTTCGATTTGTCATTTTCAAATATGGACAATAACTACTTTTAGTGGCATTGTTGTAGGTTTTTACATTAAGACACTTCTCAAAGTCAAGCTTCACATCAAAAGACAAAGTGTGTATACACACTTAGGTTCACATCTAATTTACTATTGTAATTTGATTTCATCAAATCACTATAATAAAGTGGGAAGAAATGTAGACACTCAAATTTAATCATTAAGTGATTTAAAATGTTTAATATTGATATTCTTACCTCACTTAGTCTATTCACTATTTCTTTCACATGTAATCTATATGGGAGTCTTCAATATTCTACAAACTATCTTTCAACTACTCAGAACATCATTAAGATGTACTTATTTTGCTTATAGATTAATTTCAAACCAGTTTTAGTAGTCTTTATCCTTTTGGGATAAGGCCATGCTAGGTCGAACAGGGTTGGACTATGAGCTTATCCACTAGTGCAGCCTTGACCCTCATGCTTCAATGGTAATTTTTTTAAATTTGAGATGCGTTTAACCCTTCCCATGCTTTTAATAAGGTCAGTTGGCAAAAATATTCAAAATATTCATCTATATAAACACATCAATGTCTCTTAAAACACATATAAGAATCACTTTAAAAATACTTCTTCACATTAAACAAGAGAGCACTACTATTTCTAATTTCAATTATGCCACATTCTAAAAATCATAGGCCATGTCTAAAGTTAATTTATTTTAGGTCAAGGGAATTCATTATTAATCATTTGAATAAATATATCTAGTTGCATTCATATATCAAAGTCAATATTCTTACACTCTAGGAGGTAAAACTACACTGACCTAAGGCCCTTTTGGGTTATGTAGGTAGCACTTAGATTACATGGGTTTTTCTGAGGGTAGTTTAGCTATTCCCCTAGTCTTATTCACCTCTTTTGGCATTTGATATCTATTGTGTTTATTATACAAGATCTAGGGTTTATATCTTATAGGAGTTCTACACATCAAATCATCACACATAGTTAAAAAAAAAACTTTATAGATAGGATGACACACCTAGATCAAAAAATTAGTGACACATTCCATAGACAAGGCCATAGTGTGGCTTTATCCTCCTAGTGTGGCCTTGCCCTAGAAAAATTTAAATTTCTTGTTTTATTTTTGACACAATTCACAAAGATTTTTAGGGAGTTTCTAGTCATGGTTTGCTTGCACAATCAATAATAAATCAGATCCAAGCTAGGTTTGCATATCTTGTGTCAATATACCTTTTTTTAGCTCACTTTCAATTATGTAACTTTTGTATTTTACATTTAGATTTGTATATCTAATTTATTTAAATTTAATATTTTATATCTATTTATTTTAGTATTTTCAATTCAAAATAGATTAAACAAACATATACCAAACAAAAGAATAAAAACTAGTTCCATATAAAGAATTGGTACAATAGTTAATGACATATTTTGAATACTTTCTCATAGAAAACACCTCTTGAAAATATAATTGATGTGCAGATGCCATGGATAGTGATACTTCATTAATCCATATTGATAGCAATGATGATCATTCCATTCTTACTATACAATAGTTACAATAGTCATCAATATCTACAACATAAGTAGAGGCTCTAGAAGTAATAGCAGTTACTCATAACCCAATCAATTTAGAATGGTACGATGATATATAGATTTTTATACAAGACAATAATACTATAGAATGCTACATGAAATGAAAAACATAAATTACATGAGTCTACATGTTATGTTCTTATTAGAGAATCTTTATTTAAAAAATCACTTGATGGACAATTACTTTGATGCCTAAACCGTGAAGAAGCTAAAATAGAAATACATGAAGTACATGATAGTGTATGTGGTGGTCATTTTAGTGGTAAATATATGTATCATAAATTATCATGGGAAGATTATTTTTGGCCTATAATGTAATATGAATGCCATGAACATGAAAAATTTTGTCCACAATGTCAAAAACATAACAACCGAAATCATGCTCCATCATATGAATTACAACCCATTCTTTCACCTTGGCCATTTTCCATCTATGGATTTGATTTGATAGATAAATAAATTCATAATTGTCAGATGGTCACATGTTCATTGTTACAACTACAAATTATTTCATAAAATAGGTTGAGATAAAACCTTTATGGTTAACTACAATTGAAGAGATATGTCAATTCATAATGACACATTATTTCAAGATTTGGATTCTCATAAGCTATTATTACAGATAATGAATCATCAATTTAAATAGTTAATATATTTTATGCAAAATACAAAATTCATCACACATTTTCTACACCATATTAGCGACAAGAAAATGATCAAACAAAAGCTTCAAATAAAACTCTTGTCAACATTTTAAGCAAAATAGTTGTAAAACATGGTATGGATTGGTGTAATTAGATTATTTATGCACTCTAGGCATATCACACAAATATGCATACACCAATAAAAGCTATGAAGTATTCTCTTGTTTAGGGCACATAAAGAATACTACCACTTGAGTTATAAATTCCTTCCTTATGGGTCTCTCTTAAATATATAATCAAAGATAATAAATATCAAGAAAAATGATTACATGAATTAGAAATGTTCAATGAAAATTTTATTCAAGCCAATGAACATCTCAAAGTCTATCAAGATTGCATCAATCATGCACATAACAAAAAGGTTTGTAATCAAGAGTTTTAAGTGGGGGATATAGTGTTAAAATAAAATAAAATAAATACAAATGTGGATAAGGAGAATAAAGGCAAACTCAAACCCAATTGGTTGGGTCTATTAGTGAATATAGAAAAAGTAGTTACAGGGGCTTATCAATTAGCTACAAAAGAAGGAAAAATTATGAAAAACCTTATGAACATCATGCACCTGTACAAATATTATACTTAACATAACAAAAAAGTAAAAATTTATTGTACATAGCTTATTTATTGCTTCATCATGTTATTCTTCCACTTCTTATGCATGATCAATTTGATTAGTAGTCTATCCCTTGGATCTTTGTGTCTTTTTGGACTCTTAACTTTTCTATTTAAATTCCTAGATATAAATAGTCCAACACAGTGAACTATTTTGCAATATTTTTCCATTTAACATGTTGTTTTCATAGTTTGAATAGAGCAAACTACATTTTTCTATCATTAATAGTATCGACCAGAATCAATCAAGATCATTTATCTATATTATCCTAAGCTAGTCAATTATATTCTAGAGCATTTTGACATAACCAAATAAAAAAATAAGGAAAAATAAAACCTTATTATATTATTATTTTTATATTACATTCAAGTCCAATTTACATAATAATACTTATTCATGCAAAATCTTTCCTTTGTGTACTATATTACTCATACTTGTGATTAGATACATTGATAAGTGTACATTTTATGAGACAAGGATGTATAATCATTCCTTTGAATTCTTATTATATCTCCCACATTTACATATAAATTGGGGGTATCTTAATCACACATGGCCATACCATCACATTCAGTGCATATTTTACCTTGACACATGTTCCAGATTGTTTAGATCCCTCCCCTTTCATCTAATTTATAACCCATGGTTACTTACTCTCTTTTTTTCTTGTTTCAAACTTCAAAAAAGTACAAAAAAATTCAAATATTTAAAAAATAAAAAAACATTCAAAATATTCTAAAATTTAAAATCAGGACCTGAGCATGATTAAACATATATTTTACATTATTATCATATGTTATTTATCTCATGATTAGTAGATAGCATAATATTTTTCTATCACACATTCATTTTATTGGTATTTCTGAGTGTTATGCAGGATGTACAAATTTTCACATGTACTGAGATGTTGGACTTGCCTCTACCCATAGGTCATGCCATACTAGGGGAATCTTTTCCAAAGGTTACAATATTTACAAGTGTTACCATTCTATAACTCCTATACTATGTTGAGTTATATAATGTTTAAAAATGTCTTACTAACATCTCTATCTTACATTATTTACATGGATAAACTATTTGTTACGATATGATTATTGGCCAAATTTGGCCTACATACCAAAATTTACCTGATCTAGAAAAAGAAGCTGAGTATGATCCTAATTGAAAAGTGATATAATGTCAAAATGAGCATATGGAATTCAAGAGAAGATCATTTAACATTTTCAAGATTTTGAAACATTGTAAGCAATCTCAAAGTGTGAATTTGGTAATCTTAGACATTTAGACTATCACAACACATCATGCAAGAATGAATAGATAATTTTGGTTTCACATTTGATATACTCACTTGGGAGGTTGACAAGAGCCAAAATATTACAAGGAAATGATGTATCATTCCTAGATCACCCTCTGTAAATTTCATATCTTGATGTCTTTTCTATCTCAAGATATAAAGCTTCAAAGTTAGACTTGCACAGTGAAATATGCATGGGGATGTCTAGTTAAAGTTGTGGAAAATAAATATTTGAATTTAAATGTTTCAAGGATGAACATGTGGATGGAAAGTGTCCAAATCATAGGATCTCAAGTGAAGATCCAATGGTGAGTGGTCGACTAACAAAGTTAGTGGGTCCAAAAGATTCAATGGAGTGCATTGAATCGTACATCAAAAATCAATGGTGAGCATAAAGTAAAAAGGTCAAAGTTTTCAAAGATGAAAATGGAGCTGACAAGTTTCAAGATCTTAGGTACTCAAACAAATATCTAATGGTGTGTGTCAACTAATGATATAAATGAGTCTCAAAGATCCAATGACACATTCGATCATACATTGAAGATTAATGATGAGCTCACAGTCAAAATATCAATAAATCTCAAAGACAAATGCATAGCTACCAAGTGTCTTAAGTGTTTTAAACTAGTATAAGATTGATAATACATGTTTAATCCATGAAAAAGTAGATTGATGGTGCACATAGGGTCAAAGGGTCATCAGGATCCTAAAAATGAATGATGAGCTTCCATGTGGCACATTCTTAGAAACCTAGATCAAGATCAAGGGTCAATATCAAAAATCAAAGCTAAATATGGTTAAGTTGAACTAGAGTAAATATTTATAAGGGAGGTCATGGAGGCAAAAACATTAGTTTCAATGGGTTCATCACCAAAGATAACAACATGATTATGACCCTTTTCTCCATTCTTACATGTGAAAGATGACCTAGTAGGGAGCAATCCATGCTATTACAAGATCACAATAGATTGATCTAACTATTGTAACTACTTAGATGCCAAGATTCAAATTTCAAATGACTTGATCCCACCATTTTAACCATAAGGAGCATCAATGTGAGATTGAAATAGGTTGAAAGGGAATGATACGATTGTTATGGTCACCTTCTAGAAGTAATCTTAGGCATTATGATATTTTTTAATGACATTAATGCCAAAATAATTGGAAATATACGTCATTATGCTCCCTTATCCATCCTTATATGCATGATCCCCATATCTCTCATCCCATTATACTATAAATATAGGCTTCTAAGCCTTGAAAAGGATCCCTCTCTTTGCCATGACTAGACTCTGCCAAGATTTTTATCATAACACCTATTTGATGTAATAAAAGACTAAATTCCTTCAATTATAAGTTAAATTAAAGTGTGTCTCATGAATTAATTAATGTGGTTAAGTGAATGTATGTTTTCCTTGCCTCTATCTAAGTTTTCTCACCTTCATGTAGTGTTTTGGTAGTTCTCATAGGTCATTCTAAGTGCATATATAGTATGTTGGTCAGTTTGGAAGTAGACAACTACCCTCCTGTGCTAAGCAAATAACTATTCCATGCCTTTATATGATATAATTCTATATGAGATGATCAAATATTGAATTAAATAATGTTTATAAGTATTTAATACATCTTATAGTGTGTCTTGTGCAAGTATAAGTATTAAAACATTTGGTACATCACCTCATTTTTACATTCTTTCATAGATTATTGTTAATCTCTCACCCCTTTTCCTAGCAAGAAGATAGTTTAGGTTTAGTATAAATGATAGATCTAAAAGGAAGTCAGCTTTCTCTAGAGGTCTAACCTAGGATTAGGTGACCCACAGCCTAGGGTCATTCCCATGTTAGACTAGGTTTGAGCAAGAGGACTTGAATAATCCCCTTTTTAGCTAAGATGTAACCTAAGACACAATAGTTATGACATGCCTGATGGGAAACATTCTCCTTGGAATAGCTAAAATTTGGAGCTAAGGAGAAGTATCTAAAATTCAACAAAGGAGATCCATCATCATCAAGAGCTAAATATCTTTAAAGTTGTAGAGTTCATAGTACCTTCCAGACAACATTCTCATGCCAAAAGTTACTACAAGATCAGATAGTAAAGGTATTCCCATTTAATTCATTGAGATACCTTCTATTTCATATAAGAGAGCAAGATTTAATCAGACAAGACCTTATCCCCAAAAGCAATAATCATCTCTTGGTCATCTTATTATTTTCAGTAGTGTAATCACTGCTACCCAAATAACTATCAGGAATCAAGTGTTCATCCCATTAAATAGAGGTATTCCATTGAATTTGGCTCATTTTGATGACATTCCTTTGTCTACCCTTAATATTATCCCATTATTCTTAGGATAAGGTCAAATAAATGTTATTGAGCACATCTAAGATGTTGCCAACCTTTGTTCCATTCATAATGTTGTTCAAGATAATGTGGCTATCAAACTGCTTGCTACTTCCTTCAAAGGAAAAGTATTATAGTGGTATATAAGTCTTCCTTTTAATTCCATTTATATCTAAGATGAGTTAGGTACAGCCTTAGATAGTTTGATGACAAATTTGATCACCTATCTTTAGTTAAACAACTGACTAACATAAAGAGAGCTCCTCATGAGTTCATGTTTGATTTCAAACTCATATTCTTAAAGACATGGAATAAGATTACTATAATAATTATACCATTCCCTAAATATGCATTCTTATATTATTTAAGATCCCTTAATTTTGATATTAGTGTGATGATATAGTCCATAGGTTATAATACCTTGCCAAATACTTATGAGGTTGCAATAAGAGCAAAAAATAGTTTGATACAAATTGATAAAATTACTTCAAGGCCTACAATTCCTATATTAATAGAGTTTTAATCTATTCCACTTCCTCAAGTTCCTCAGTTTCCATCATTAGACCCTATTCCACCTCCTCAAGCTCAAGTTATAGCCCCTTCTAGTCAAGTTAATGAGCTTCATGATCTGAAACGTTTGATTCAATATTTTGGAAATGAAATAGTACAACTTAAGGGACAAAAATATTAGAATAATATGCCAAATCAATAATAAAATAAAACTACTTATTATCCCTTCAAAGATCATGGACCTCCTCATCAAGTATTTATAGAAAATAAACCACCCTACCAAGCATAAGGAGCCATAGTTCCAACTAAACCATATGCATATCTTGATCCTATTGCACCTTCCACATCAAAAGCTATTGTTCCCACACCAATTCAAAATAATTTGATGTATAACTCAATTTTTCAGCCCTCCAACCTCAATGATGCTCAACACCAAGCCTTGGTATCAAAAAACATTATTATGCCACAAATGACACAAGAAGAGTTTTCTCTTCAATGAGGTCAGTATCAGGAGACAAGTTTGATACCCCGAGGAGAGGCTCAAAAATTTCAAGGGTAGCTTGATTCCATTAATATAAATTGGCAAATAGATGATTATGTTGTATTTAATCAAATTGGTGAGACTAACAACATAAGTGTTCAAGTTACAACTTTAACTAGAGCTAAAATAAGAGCCATTGATGAGGCTAAAGATGTGAATAATTCTTAAAGTACTCCTAATTTTATTTCTAATAGTACCAAAGATCAATGTGTTACCCTTAAAACATAGAAAAATTAGAATGTAGTGGTTGGGAATGTCCCTCAAATACCTCTGGTCCTCAACAACCAGTGGTTTAAAATGTGCAACCAAAGGTTAGTGGAGCTTCATTTAGCATAGTGGATCAAATGAAAAAAATATAATGTCAAAATTAGCATGTGGGATTCCCTTCTACCTCTCTCTAATATTTGGTGACTATTTAATTCATAACTATATGGTGGATAATAGAGCTAGTAGCACTATCATGCTTAAGCAAATTGTAGACAAGTTTGGTCTTATCTATGAACCAAATGTTAAAGGAGTATTTTAATTGAATAGTTCACCAACAAAGATAGTAGGCATCATTAAGAGTCTGAAGTGGACATTACATGCTTGTCTCGATGTTACCATTCAACAGGATGTAGTTATGGTGGGCTTGCCTCCCTACTTTACCATGTGTCTATTAAGGGACTTTACCTCAAAGATTAGAGGATATTTATCAGTTGATTGGACATATTTGATGTTTAGGACTAGGTATGGAACTAAGGTAATAATACATTCTAAACCTATTTCATGGTTCCATTTAGAACCATATATGCCAAGTGTTATGAACACAAATTGCCTCATCGTAAATGAGGTGATATAAGTTATTATGGAGGAAATTAAATCACCTTTAGATGGAATTCCAGATTTGTTCCTTAGTGAGTGGGACTCTAGCTCACACGAATATGATCCTTATAATATCATTTAAGAAGAAGGGCTTGTTGTTTATTACTTACATGAGAAAGATGCACCAATTCCAACCTTGATGAAGGATGATGAGTCTACTGATGGTCTTTGGAAATTATACTTTGATGGATTAAGGAATAAGCATGGTACCAAGGTTGGAATAATTTTGATTTCTCTAGAAATACAAAGCTACTTCTCATCTATTAAGTTTCAATTTGGTTTTTCAAACAGTGCTACTGAATATGAGACACTAGTTAATGGTTTGCAAAAGGCTAGGAAGATGAAATTCAACACCTTACAAGTTTTTGGTTATAGTGAACTTATAGTTCACCAAGTGAGAGGTATTAATGTATACAAAAACCCATTGCTTAAATATTATAAGCATAGGGTATGAGACTTACTTGAAGAGTTATAGGCCTTCAACATTCAGGGAATACCAAGAGATGAGATCAAACATGTATATATGTTGACTACCATTGGGACATAATTTAGTATCCCAACTAATGTAAGAAGTGAAAAGGTCTAATCACATATTAAGGTGGTTATAAGGCCTTCTATTCCAAATAACAATGATAATTGATAGGTATTTGAAGACAATAATCATATTTTCATATTCTTGCAAGAAGAGACTTAGTTTTCCTCAAGAAATTAGTCAAAGTACTTGCAGTAGTATGGTAATTAGATTCTACAACTAAAAATAAATAAGTTTCCCAAGGGATTGGTTGCACTTGAAAAAATATTTAGTGGTGATGATGAGGTGAGGAAAGAAAATTCATCTTTGTCAACAAAATAAGTACACTATGCCAATGTAGAATTTGCACCTAGTAAAAACCTAAAGTTGGATAACGTGTGTACTTATTCAAAAAAGGGAGCTTTCATTGAGTTATGTCAAATTTTTCTAATATATTTTCATATCAATATAGTGATCTCAAGGGATTTGAACCAAGTTTATCTCAACAAACCATTGACCTAGAAGATGAAACTAATCTAGTAAGACAAAGATAAAGGCCTATTGATCCTAAGATTGAGCCTTTGATGAGAGCTAAGCTTCATAAGCTCATTGAGTTAGCTATTATATTTCTAATTAAGCACTCAACTTGGGTGGAAAACCTTGTTCTAGTATGGAAAAAGAATGGTGAAATTAGAATGTGTGTTGACTTTTGTGGCCTAAATAAGGATTCCCTTAAAGACAACTATCCAATACCATTTATGGGATAGATTTTATAGTTGGTTTTAGGTTTAGAAAATTTCTCCTTGTTAGATGGCTATAGTGGTTACAACCAGATTTTAGTCAAGGAAGATGACCAATTCAAGACAACATTCACCACAAAGTGGGGGGCATTTGCATATAAAAATATGCCCTTTGGTTTATCCAATGCTGGAAAAACTTTTTAGAGAGCCATATATGGCATTCTAGGGCTTTCTTAACAAGTCTGTGATGGTCTATTTAGATGATATAATAGTGTTTTAAAATAATGCAAGTGATCACATAGTTCACCTTAAGTGTTTGAAAGATGTAGACAATTTGGGGTATCCCTAAATTCCAAAAAGTGTCTTCTCAATTCATGACGGTAAGCTTCTTGGACATATAGTTTCAAATCTAGTTTAAGCATAGATCCTGAAAGGATAGCTTCCATTCTTGCATTTTTCTTGTGCAAACATAAAGAAATTTGCAAAGTTTCTTAGGGGAGATAAATTTTATCAGAAGATACATCTCAAACTTTGCCACTTTAGCTAAGCCACTTAAAACCATGCTAAAGAAGAATCAGAGTTCAATTGGTCCAAGGAAGAAGTAAGGAGTTTTGAGAAAATTAAGAAAGTCATGGCTATTGCTCTTATGCTCATGAACCCATATTTATCAAAGGACTTTATTCTATACACCTCTAATAACATCGACACCACTTCAGGCTTCTTATGTAACAAAACCATAAGGCCTTAGAGTATCCCATATCCTTCTTTAGTTAAGGCTTGGAAGAATATGAAACAAGGTACTCTTCTGTTGAAAATCATGTACTTTTAGTCATAAGGTCTCTCAAGAAATTTAGATACTTGTTGTCCAATAATAAGATACACCTAATGGTTGCACATCTAAGTGTCAAGGATTTTCTCTTGAATAAGGACATAAGTGAGAAAATATTTGGATGGATAACAAAGGCAATGGAGTATGATGTGGAGATAAAAGTCATAAATTTGATTAGAGGACAAATGACTTTATGAGCATCTATCCCAAGACGTACAAGAAGCTAATGAGGTGGTTATGGTATCAACTGATGAGGAAGTTACAGTTGATCATACCTCACTTTCTATTTGACATCATGATTTGATAAGATTTCACCAAGATGGTCTTTATCCCTCTCACCTAAATCCTTAAAAAATAAGATATTTTAGATTATAATCTATTCCATTTCTTCTTTGGTGTTTTGTTTAAAAAATATATCAATGACAAGTTGTTAAGATGCATTAAAAAACATCAAAAGGAAAGGTTGCTTGAAGAGTTCCATGATGGACATGGTAGAGGGCATTATTTAGCAAGGACCACAACCCACAAGATCATGAGAGGTGGGTATTATTGGTTAAACTTATTTGGTGATTTTCACGCATGGGTTAGGAAATGTAGAAAATGTGTTATGTTTGTAGAAAAGGTGAAATTTGTAGCTTTACCTCTCCAACCAATTATAATGGATCAGTCCTTTGTCCAATGGAGATTGGAAATTTTTAGTTTGATTAACCCCCTTCAAGATCATGCCATAAATGGATACTAACTACTACAGATTACTTCACTAGATGGATAGAAGCAGTGGCATTGAAAGAAGCAAATGAGTCCAATGTATAGATTTCTATGAAGGTTTTCTTACTAGATTTAGATTCCATTAAACCATTATTTCTAACAATGTTATGGCCTTTATGGGGTTTAGAACTAGCCAATAGATAGTTCAACATAGTGTCTTTCTCAACACTTCATCAAATTATTATCCATAAGGCAATGGCCTTGCTGAGTCCACTAATAAGTATCCATTGAAGATCATAAGAAGAAAAATTGAAGATAATTAGAGGTCATGGCATCTCAAATTAAATTTATCTCTATGGGTTGATAGGATCACCTACAAGAGGTCAATAACCAACTTTCCCTCCAAGCTGGTATATGGTAAAGAAGTAAGAATGCCTATTTCTCTTGAATTTCCTTCTCTAGAACTGATGCATCAACTTGAGTTATTGGAGAATGAACCTATGGAGATTAGATATGTTGAGCTTATGAATTTGGAATAGAAAAGACATCATTTCATGCTATCCATGGAAAGCCATCAAGAAAAAATGAAGAGAGCCTTTGAAAAATGAGCTTCTTCATGAAGTTTCAAAGAAGGAGATTTGGTCCTCAATTGGGATGAGGACAGAGCTAATCTAAGAAGGCATACAAATTTTGGATCTCTTTGGAGTGTTCCATACATAATCTCCAATTTTAAATCCCACCATGCCTTCAAACTTGTAAGGATGGATGGTGAGGAGCTTCCTATCCCAGTTAATGAAATACATTTGAAATATTTCTACTAAAGGTTGCATTCCTTGTACATAGTTGGTTTTGGATTTCCTCTAAGTGTTGTCCTAGCACATTAGTTTGTTTGCTTTTGCATTATTTAGTTAGCTTTCCTATTTCATATTTTTCCATCCTTATTTTGGTGGAAACCATTATCTTTGTAAGTCAAATGGTTTTTTATAGGCATGGATTAGATTCATCATTATTAGTGAATCCAAGATTCATGTGCATGGTCTGAGTTCTCAAGCATAGTAGGCATGTTGCCCAGCTAAGTCACCAAAGATGTTGGCCAAATTTGGCCTATATACCAAAATTTTCATGAACCAGATAAGAAAATGAGTAGGGTCATGATTGAAGAGTGATCTAATGTCACAATGAGCATATGGACTTCAAGAGAAGATCACTTTACATTTTCAATCTTTTGAAACACTTTAAGCAAGCTTAAAGTGTGAATTTGGTGATCTTAGACATCTAGACCATCACAACACATCATGTGGGAATGAATAGATCATTCTGGTTACACATTTGATATATTCATTTGGGAGGTTGACCAAAGCCAAAATATTACATGGACATGATGTATTTCATGCCTAGATCACCCTCTAAAAATTTCATATCTTGATGTCTTTTATATCTCAAGATATAAAGCTTTAAAGTTAGACTTACAGAGTGAAATGTGTGCAAAGACATCAAGTTAAAGCTATGGAAAATAGCCATTTGAATTAAAATGTTCCAAGGATGAGAATGTGGTTGACAAGTGTCCATATCAAGGTATCTCAAGTCAAGATCTAATGATGAGTAGGTGACTGACAAAGTTGGTGGGTCTATAAGATCTAATGGAGCACATTGAATCATACATCGAAGATCAACATTGAGCATCAAGTCAAAGTTTCTAAGGATAATTACAGAGATGACAAGTATCAAGATCTCAAGTACTCGAATGAAGATCTAATGGTTTATGGTGACTAGTGATGTTAGTGGGTCTCAAAGATCCAATGATGTACATTCAATCATACATCGAAGATCAATGATGAGCTGATAATCAAAAGGCCAATGAATCTCAAAGATAAATACATAACTGCCAAGTGTCTTAAGTGCATTAAACTAGTAGAAGATCAATGATATGCATTCATTTGTATAAAACTAGATTGATGATGCATAGAGGGTTAAAGGGTCATCAAGATCCTAAGAATGAATGAAGAGCTACCATGTGGCACATTATTAGAAACCTAGATCAAGATCAATGACCAATATCAAAATTCAAAGCTAAATACAATTGAGGTCGAACAAGAGCAAATGTTTCAGAAGGAGGCCATGAAGGTAGACACATTAGTTTCACTAGGTTTGTCACCAAAGCCAGTAACATGATTATGACTCCTTTCTCCATTCTTACTTGTCAAAGATGAACCAATAAGGAACAATCCACGTCGAAACAAGATCACAATAGATTGATCCAATTGTTGTAACTACTTTAGTGTTGAGATTCAGATTTTAAATGACTTGTCTTGCTATTGTAATCATAAGGAGCATCAATGTAAGCCCAAAATAGGTTGAAAGGGAATGATATGGTTGTTATGGCTACCTTTTAGAAGTAATCTTAGGCATTATGATATTTTTAATTACATCTACACTAGAATGATTGAAAACATGGGTCATTATGCTCCCTTTTCCATACTTCTACACATGATCCCCATCTCTCACATCCCATTTTGATATAAATATAGGATTCTAAGCCTTAAAAAGGATCCCTCTCTTTGGCATGACTAGACTCTACCAATATTTATACTATAACACCTATTTGATGCAATAAAAGATTGAATTCCTCCATTTGCAAGCTGAATTGAAGTGTGTCTCATGAATTCATTGATGTGGTTAAGTGAATGTATGTTTTCCTTACATCTGTCTAAGTTTTCTCACCTTTATGTAGTGTTTTGGTAGTTCTTATAGGTCATTCGAAATGCATATATAGTCTATTGGTTAGTTTGGAAGTGGACAACTACCCTTCCATGCTAGGTCATTAGCTAGTCCATGCCTTTCTATGAAATACTTATGTGGGAGCTGATAAAAGAGTGAATGAAGTGATGTTTATTAGTCTTGACTACATCTTATAATGTGTCTTGTGCAAGTATAAGGATTATGACATGGTGATGATATGATCAATGATTATGATTATGGATTCATGGATTTATCATGGGGATTGTATGGATTCCTCTATTGGTTTCTAGTTAGTTTCAATGGAGGATTGCATGTGTTTAAATGGAATACTGATGAAGGATTAAAAATGAATTAAAAATTCCTTGGAAGCCCTATAATAGAGGATTCTAGAGAAGAAGGGCCAAGTTAGAGAGGATTCTATAATTGAAGAATTCTAGAATCCATTTAGGGGATAAGTAGGATTAGTAGGGGATTAGGATAGGTGATTAGGGACTAGGGATGTAGGAGAGCCTAGGAAAAGGCTAGTGTAGGTGGTTAGGCAGGTCTTGGGAGTTTTAAATTATCAAATAATGGATAAGTGGGATTAGGATAACATAAGCGATGATTTAGGAGAATTGATAGATTGGTGGGGCAGGAATAAGGTTAGTGGATGAGTAATGATAAACGGGTAGGTTAGATAAATTAGCTAGGATTATGATAAAAGGGATAAATTAGTAGGATTAATTAAAATAATTAAGATAAAAAATATATTGTATACATTTTTCCCCTCATTGAAAGGGCATTACGAGTGGAAAGAAGTGGAAAGAGTACTGGTCTTTTAAAGAAAATCCACTTCATGGATGAGTGTTAGTGAATATGATGCCCCCTCAAGGGGATATACAGGAAAAAATGAGACATATGGCCACTCAAAAGAGGAAATGGGGGAGGGATGTGATGAAAAAACAAGGGGATGGGATATGAGATAGATGATAAAGAAAATAAATTTGACTTGCATAATGAGCTAAAGATTGATGATACCCATGACAAAGACATACACAGGGAGTGGACACATAATGATGATAAAATAAAAATCCATAAGCTTTAGACATATCCCAGGCAAGGATGCATGCCAGTGAGAGTTACAAACTAAGGTAATAAAAGCCATGAGTTATCAACATATCCAAAGCAAGGACACATACTGGGAGAGCATTAGGACAAAGATAAGACAATAATTTGATAATAATAATGATGGGTGTAGCTCAAGGCTAAATTTGAGAGATATGATGAAGGATATGAGAGAGAAGAATAGATATGATTGAGTGACCAAAATATGAAGGCAATGCTCTGCATTGATGAGCTTTTAGGTCTCTACCATACTACATATCACCATGGATCTAGGTAGGATATTACTTTGTTTCCATTAATTAATAAGTTTGATCAATGATTCACCCTCTAAGTAGTATGGGGTACCCTTTATTTAATGACTACCACCTCCATATTTGCATATATGGATGTAGAGAAAGTTGGATGGAGCCAGTGCCATGGCCCTAAAGGAGGTGAGGTAATTCATCCCAGAGGTCTTCCACAAGGTATTGTTGATGATTCTGACTCTCCATTACCTGATGTTATTTTGGATTTTCCATAATTTGATAAATCCTATCATTTTTTTGAAACTTTACTTTAATTTCTTATTTTTTTGGTTGAGTCCCCCTTAAATCCTTCTGAAGCAATGGATTCACAACCACTAGTAAGGTTATGGTGTGAAACTTAAAGGAGTCCAAAACCTTATAAAGGGATTTTTTTGTTTCACTTTTCTAACCCAGATCACTACATAGCTATTGTCAATCATGGGAATTGGTTCATTTACAACACTTTGGTTGTGTTTTCTCACTGGACTCATGACTTTCAAGTCTTAAAGCAAACAAAACTAAAAATCCCTATATGTGTTGAATTTCTAGGCTTGCCTCTCCCCTTATGGGGTTTTATAGATGAGCTTATAAAACCCATAGGGTGTTTCATATGCCATGAAAATAATAATTTATTTATGGCTTGTCCTTGAAAGAGGTTTTGTGTAGAAGTGGATATGTCCTATGATTTGAAAGATTCTTTTGATATACAAATTAGCTCTAACCACTTTTCTCAGAATGTCTTGTATATCAATCTCCCAAATACTTGATTTCAGTGTCAATCCTTAGAATATATGATCCAAGAATTCCCTCTAATGGTGTACACACCCCCTACTCCTTAGGAAAAAGGTGGATTTGAAGCCAAATATCAGAATAGAAATAATGATGGTTGGAATATCATCACCAATAAGAAAAACAGCAATTCCTCTAAAGGTGGTGGCAAGCCATAAAATTTTTCATTTTAACCTATTAGAAATAATTATACTTTGACTTCTATTATAAAATCTACCTTACCTACCAAAATTTCTCCTCCTCTTGTGTGTACGCTACAAGCAGTGGCCTCACTGGTTGAGACACCACCTTTAGTGGCACTGTCACAACCCTCTCCTAGGGTGAGTGCCCCAGCTAAAGAAAGAAGCCTAGTAACCTTGGACCACAAAATAATATTTTGGTCATCTTGAATCACCTCTCACTCTCCTAAAGAGGAATAATATATGGCACACAAGTGAAAACCATTTATAATTAATTATTTCAAGCCCAAAAAACTCATGTATAATATGTTTGTTGCACTAGAAGGTATAATATAGGAGAATGACATGCACCTTGATCCTGCCTAATAATTGTGTATTCTTGGAATGTTTGATGTCTTATAATCCACTACATAAGTATGTAGTTAGGAATAATTTCCAGCTTTTTGACAACTTGAAAATTATTTGTTTGCAAGAGGTCAAGATTTATGGATTCTTACTACATAACACAACATGAATCATCTAGCCTAGGGCCATTTATCAATCTATTGGGCATGACACTGGGCATGGTAGGGATTTTTTTTTGGCTCCAAAGCTAGCTCAAAATATTATTTCATGGGGTTTAGACCCCGCCCCCAGGTGGTGTGGAACCTTTTTAATTTTATTAACTACATCATTGGGCTAGTGAATTTGTACACCTCTAATGATGTTATGGAGTGGGTCACCTTATGGAGTTGGTTGGTTGATTATCTCCTAGATGCTCATTGGATCCTCTATAGTGATTTCAACATGGTGGAATCAACAAAGGATATATAAGGATGCCTTCTAATGTGATGTTGTGCTAGTGAGCATGAAGCATGGTTTTATATGCACAATAATTTTGGGATGTTTGATCCTAACCATCATTAGAGGAATAATTCAGACTCCCCCTAGTTCACTTGGTCTAATTTTCAAAACAAAGAAGATAGGGTGCTTTAGTGCTTTGATAGAGTTCTATTGGCTGATCAAGGTGCATGTCATTCTCCTATATTACCATTACCATTACCATGGTGTTTTCTCAATGCAAGCTTCATCTCCAGAGAGGTAAGTGGCTCTCCTTAAATGCCTCTGGGTTATTTCCTACAAAGTCTCTAACTCTCAAAGAGTTACATGTGATACAAAATTATCTCTTAGTGACCTCCATGAGGCTATTAAAGATATGGTAGTGGAAAAATCTCCAAGAATTGATAGTTTTCCATGTGAGTTTTATCAAACCCTTTGGGATATTATTGGCCCTGATCTTCACCAAGTGTATTTTGAATCTATTCTAACCAATTTTTTGGGAATGCTTATAAATTAGGATAACATCAAGTTTATTCCCAAAGATAGTGATCTTGAAATTATCATAAATTGGAGGCCTATTCATTTTCTCAATGCCTCCTATAAGATTATTTCTAAATCTTTAACTCTTAGGGTGAAGCACATTCTCCCTTTAACTATTGGGAGTGAGTAAACTGACTTCATCCAAAATAGGTTGATTCTAGATAATGTCATTATTATCTAGGAAGGTATGGAATAAGATTATATTTCTAATCAAAATGATTTATTTATGAAGATTTATTTTGATAAATCCTATGATCACATCGAGTGTCCATTCATTCTTTCCATAATGTAGGCACTTATTTTTTGCCCTAAATTTGTTTAAATTGTTAATATGATTTTTTAGGATACTAGGGCCTGTATCAATATCAATAACACCTAATATTCTTAATTTTAACTTTATCATTCTATTTGTTAAGGATGTCCTTTAGCCACTTCTTTATATGTGCTTGTAGCAATAAGATTTAGGTACCTCCTAGATAACTATGTTGCCAGGGGTTTGGTGAAAGGTATCTCCCTTCCTCAGTCTGATAGATAGCTTTTAAATGGTCATTTCATGGATGACTCTTTTCTCATACTTCAAGAAGAATAAGAATCCATTATAAATGCCATGGAATGTCTCCACATTTTTTGTTTGGCTTCAGGCTCTTCTATTCAATGGAGGAAGATCTAGTGGTACATAAATCCCTAGGACCTAAACCTTCTTGGATAGAGGAATTTCAATGGAAATGGATTCTACCAGGGGTGAAGTTTAAGTTTCTTGGCATTCCTTTTACCTTTCAAGATTCTTCATCTGATTTATGGTCTTATGTGGTGTAAAGAGTTGAAAAAATATATCATTTTGGATCATCAAGCCTCTTTCTCTAAATGGCAAATTTCAAATTTGCTCTAAAGTTTTTACAACTACACATGTGTATTATTCCTCTTATTGGGCCCCTTATAATTCTACCCACAAAAAAATTACAAAAGCTTCTAAGATATTTTCTATGGGATAAATCAGAGGCACATAAGGGCTTTCATAGAGTTGCCTAAAACATTTGTTGACATCTTAAGGAAGCTAGGGGATTGGGTCTCCTAGATATTAAAATTCAAGGACTTGATCTTAGTGCCAAATGGATTATCAGAGGTCTTTTTGGGGTGAATCCTTGAATATTATTATCCTCCATTGTATCTCTCAGGGACTCCCATGTGGTATAAATCCTTGGAAAGGCCTAAGACTTCATATTTTTCTCATTAACCCAATGCTTGTTAAAATTAAGCTATCTTTTGTGATTTAAAGTTTATAGAAGACTTGGGAGAAGTTTAAGCCTCACCTTAACTGGGTAGGTGAGGAGTTTAGTGTGATGAAATTACTTCAAAAATAAAGTAGAATAACATAAATAGATCCAAATATGACTGAAATATATTAAAATATATAATAATAAACAAGCCACTTTGAGGGGGAAACCTCCACAAGCTTCAATAAGAGAAAAATTCATTGTATGATGATAAATAATTACCCACTACCTCCTATATATAATCTATCTAGGCCATGGTTACTCCATAGGCCAACCTACTAACCAAATGAATGCATAGAGAAATGTGATATAGCATCAAAGAAGGATAAGTAAGCCACAAGTCAGCTATTCATATCCTAATACATGCAATAGGTTAGGGGCGTAGCATGCCCTTCCCCTTTGAACCAATGTTGTCCTCAATGTTGAACAACTCTGGATGTTGTTGTAGAAAATCTTCATCTTCCCAATTTGCATCTTCACTACTCAGGGTCTTCCACTTGATCAAATATTCCCAAATCTCTCTAGTTCTCAACCTCTTAGTACATGTTTAGAGGATCTTCTCTGGTTCCAAAATGACTTATCCTTCTTCATCTTGTTATGGGAGCTCTATTTGGGCTGAAACTTTATGTCCAATGATCTTCAAATAGGAAACATGAAATATTGGGTGTATGCGAGATGAATGAGGTAACTCAAGCTTATAATCCACACTTCCAATTTTCTGTAGAACCTGATAAGGGCCATAATACTTAGGAGCAAGTTTGTTGTCCTTTTTATGTTGCTTCAAGGACATCTGCTTGTAAGGCTACAAATATACAAATACCTAGTCACCTACCTCAAAATTTTGCTCACTATGGTGTTGATCTACTTGTTGCTTCATCATGTTTTGTGCCAAAGCCAAATTCTCTCTCAAACTAGCCAAAACCTCTTGTTGATGTTGAATTTGCTCCTCCACATCTCAAACCTTGGTTTGCACCTTTAATGAAGAAGTGATGGAAGGTGGATGGTAACCATATAGTGCTAGAAATGGAGACATTTTAGAAGAGGTATGGAAATATGTGTTATACCACCATTCTATAAGTGGTAGCCATTTAACCCAACATTCCTATTTATCTAATACAAAACAATAGAGATACCCATCTAAACATTTTTTAACCACTTATATTTGTCCATCAGATTGGGGGTGGTAAGATGAGCTACGAGCTAGCTGAGTACCCAAACAAGAAAATAGTTTAGTCCAAAAAATTACTAGTGAAAATAGGATCATGATCACTTACAATTATTTTTGGGATTCCATGTAATTTTAGAATTGCTTCTAGAAAAATAGTTGCTACTGTACTTGCTGAAAATGGGTGTGAGAGAGAAAAAAATGGGCATATTTTATAAGCCTGTCCATAATGACCAAGATAACATTCTTACCTTTAGAACAAAGCAACCCTATGATGAAATCCATGGAAACCTCCACGTTTGACTAGAAATTTCTAACAGTTGTAACAAACTTGGGGTCTTAACTATCTCACCTTTATTCTAATGGCATATCAAGCATTCTAGCATAAAATTTTGTACATCTCCCTTGAGTCCTTCCCAAAATAATTCTTTCTTAAGTCTGTGATAAGTTTTCAAGAACCCTAAGTGTCCCTTAATTGGAGATGCATGCAATTCTTCAATAATCTTATGCTTAAGCTCTAAATTTTTGCACAAGTATAACCTACCCTTGTACCATAGGGCATTACCTTTCCATTCAAATTTTTCAGAGGCTAAAGTACTTTGCTAGAGATTCTAAATCAGAACTTGTGTATCCTTTTCTTTCTCCCATTCTAACCTAGCTTCATCCACCCAATCTACTTGCAACATGGACATTACACAAAGTAATGCTTCTATGGATGTATCCCATCTCGATAGTGCATCTACTACTACATTATCTTTACCCTTGTAGATAATTTCAAAATCATAACCCAAAATTTTGGTTACCCACTTTTGTTGTTCGTCAGATGATAATATTTGCTCCAAAAAGTATTTGAGACTATCATGATCCATTTTCACCTTAAAGTGTCTACCCATCAGATAGGGCCTCCATTGTTTAATTGCATGAAGAATAGCCATCATTTCTTTCTCGTAGATAGGTTTTTGTATATTCTTACCTTTGAATTGCTGACTCTCAAATGTAATGGGTCTTCCTTCCTACATTAGTACCGCTCCCAACCTAGATTTAGAAGCATCACATTCAATAATGAATGTCTTTGAGAAGTTTGGAGTAACCAAAACTGGAGTGGTGCACATAGCTACTTTTAGTTTCTCAAATGCTTTGGTGGTGGCATCATTCCAATGGAAGGCATCCTTATTTAGTAATGTAGTGAGTGGAGCCGCTATGCTACCATAACCTTTCACAAATATTTGGTAGTAACCTCTTAGTCCTAGGAACCCTCAAAGGTTTTTGAGAGTTTTTGGCATGGGCCATTCCATCATAGCTTTAATCTTCTGGGGATCAACTTTGACACCTGCATGGGAAATAATGTGACCTAGGTACTCTACCTCCTATACTCCAAAAGCACATTTGGATGGCTTCACATAAAGTTGATGATTCTCCAAAACTATCAACACCTATTTCACATGTTGTAGATGTGCTTCCCAAGTCTGACTATAATTCAATATGTCATCAAAGAAAACTGGCACAAACTTCCTTAAAAAAGGCCTAAAAATAGTGTTCATCAAGCTCTAAAAAGTAGATGGTGAATTTTTAAGACCAAAGGGCATTACCAAAAAATCATAATGGCCCTCATGTGTTCTAAAATCAGTTTTATGAACATATTCATCCTTGATTCTAATTTTATGGTACCCTGAATGAAGATCCAATTTTGTGAAATAATTAGCACCATGCAACTCATCAAGTAAATAATCAATTAATAGAATACTAAACTTATCTTTGATGGTGTAATTGTTGAGTTCCCTATAATAAGGGTACATCCTCCATGTGTCATCCTTCTTCTACACCATGACTACTGGTGATGAATATGCACTTTGGTTGTGTTTGATGATCCCTACCTCCAACATCTCATGGACCATATTTTCAATTTCTCTCTTCTATGCATATGGATATCTATATGGTCTGATATTTGGTGGTTGACTCCTTGGAAGTATCTAAATGGCATGATCATGTTCTCTTTTTGGTGGTAGTCCTTTTGGCATGGCCCCAAAAATAGATGGGTGGTCATCAAGAATCATCTATAGATTAGGATGTGTAGATGCCTATGTGGGTTGAACTTCTATGGAACATAATCATGCAATAATTCCCTCTGCCCCCTTTTTTAGTGTCTTGGTCATCTAATGTGAACTAATCAATTATGGAGATTTTCCTTATAATCCACGCAGTTCAATTTTCATACATTCAGAATGAAAGTGCATGAATAGTTCCTAAAAGTTCATCTCAATGGTACCCAAGGTTGTGAGCCATTAGACTCCCAAAACAATGTTTGTGCTATCCATGGGAATAACAAACATAGGAGAATCAAGATTGTACTCACCAATAGCAAGCTTAATACTATGGCATTTGCCTGAACAATTAATTGTGCCACCATATGCAATCATGACCTAAAATTCTAGTGTTGGGTAGATTAAATAGTTTAATCGAGTGGAAAACTTATGGTTGATGAAGCTATGTGTGCTCTCTAAATCAATCAACACTGTCACCTTCTGTTTCTTGAGGAAACCCACCACCTTAATATTTTGTGGAGTGTGTAATACCTGCAAGTGCATGACAAGAGACTATAGGTTGGGAATCTTCAGGTGCTTCCTCTATCTCTTCCTCGTCATCATTGGAGGCATCATCTTCTTCATCTTTATTAGATCCCTCAATTTAGAATAAATTCTTCTCAACACATCTATGTCCTTTGCTCCACTTGTTGTCACAATTGAAACATAATCCTTTTGCATGTTTCTCTTCAATTTGCTGAGGGGTCAATCTGGTAGGTGGAGGAAATGTTGGTGTCGATATGATATGATCTTTGAAGTGAGTGAATGGTTGCTTCTTGTTGGCTATGAATTTTTCCTCAGCTCTGCATGCCATGATAATAGAATAAAAAATTGTAAGTGGATGAAACATGTGTACCTCATGTTGAAGGTGGTCCTTGAGTCCACCCAAAAATAGGTCATTCAAGTTCTCCTCAGAAATTGTCTCTACACGTAAGGATAGGTTCTGAAAATGATGAATATAGTCCTCGATGAAGCTAGTTTGTTGCAATTTTTCTAGTTGGATAAAGTAATACTCAATCACACTATTGCCATAGTGTAATTGTATATCCTCTATAAAAATTGACTAGGTGACACTGAGAGTCATCTTTTTCTTTTGAGCACACAACCATCAATACCAAATGAATTGATTAGGTTCAAGATACAAGGATGCCATGTTAACCTTCTATCCTTCTAGGATCTAATGTAGATAAAAAAATTCTCCATTTGGTTGATCTAATTAAGTGGATCTTTTCCATCAAATTTATGTATATCCACCTTTGGTAACAGGTTCCTCTGTGGTAATGTAGTTGGATTTGAAGTAGACTGGTTGGGAGAACCACCCTAGTGGGGTTGTGCAATAGTGATAGCTAGATGATTTGACTAATTATTTTTCAAATCCATCATGATATCTACCAAACTATCTTGTATGGATTTCATATTATATTGTATGCCTCGCACCTCCCTTTGAATGCCTTGCACACTATAGTCAAGCTGGCTCACTTTGTGATCTATGTTAGAGAACCCTGGTAGAAAGGATCTAATACATACCCCTTATGACTCCATATATTCCTTTTTAGGATTTTTACCTAGAGTTTTAGCACCCTTTCCTTGACCTCAAGTTTGTGGACCTACCATAAAGGGGCTTTACGATGTCGACCTTGATTGGCACTTATGACCCAACTTTGATCAAGAGATTTTGGACTTATGTCAACCTCAAATCAAAACATACAAAGAACATAACCTAGAAAAAAATTTATAATCTTTCAAAAAATGTAAATAACTCATAAAAATTCTTTTAATTGCGCACTATAGAGCAATTTTATGAAAAACCCTAAAATGGTGATAACTTTTGTAAAATAGATCTAAATGAGCTAAAATTTTAATAGAATATTAATTTAATGATTTCTCACCTATAGTAAAAGAATTGATTATAAATTATCAACCATTTTTTAGATATATCCAAATTTTAAAAATTAGGGTTTCACCCACAAGATTGCCCAAATTGCAGCTCTAATACCACTTGTAATGAAATTACTTCAACAATAAAGTAGAATAGCAGAATTAGATCCAAATATGATTGAAATATATCAGAATATATGATAATAGACAAGCCACTTCAAGGAGGAAACCTCCACAAGCTTCAATAAGAGTAGAATTCACAATATGATGATAAACAATTACCCACTACCTCCTATATATAGTCTATCTAGGCCATGGTTACTCCATAAGCCAAACTACTAACCAAATGAATTCATAGAGAAATGTGATATATCATCAAAGAGGGATAATTAAGCCACAATTCAACTAATCCTATCCTAATACATGTGATAGATTAGGGGTGTAGCATTCAGGAATGGTCTCTCCATTAACTCCCAATCCCTTTGGTGGCCACCTTGTTTAAATTTTCATAACATTCCCTTTACCTTAGTCCCCAAGGTTAAAGCATTATGGCTCTTAAAAAAGGGTTTGAAGGTTATCAATGATCTTTTTTGCAAATAAAATAGGGTATGGCTCACTTGGCAATAGCTTCATAATAAATTTCATTTAATAAATTCAGATGTAGAGGTTATTACAAAAATTTAAGGCTCCATACCTAATGAGTATTTGCATAAAATTGGAGTCAATTCCTTTGTTCCTTGGTGGAAGGATTGGTACTAGGATACAACCACCCCCTTCACTTGATGCTCTCCTTAGATAGGGTACTATTTACTTACTCTGCAACATATTCTAGATGATATGCTCAACATCAGATTGAATCTTCATTCTAAATATGGGATATGGGCCCACTGATTTAGCATTGTGTGGTTTGCTTCTATTGAGCTGAAAAAGCTCATTTATTATGGTACTTTCTCTATTAGGGCCTACCTATAGGAAAATGGCTCAAGAATTTGGGTGTGCTTAACCCCATCTGCCCATCTTGTCAGTAACTAGAGACTGTTAAACACCTTTTCTAGTTTTGCATGCATGCATAATATGTGTGGTACTGGATACATTACCTCTTCTAGCCCTTTTGTCCTAAATTCTTCACATGGAATATGGCTCTCCAGGGGGACTTAGCTTTGTTGCCTATAAAATATAATCATTTTTGATAGATATTTATATCTAACATTTTATTTTAAATCTAAAAAGATAGAAACTATGCTTGCTTTAATCATGAAGAGTTGGAATGTAATTTTTTTGTTGCTAACAAAATTATTATTCTCTCTAATGTTACTCTTCAGATTCAAATCAAATTAGATAAGGTCCATCTATAACTTAACTACCTCCAATGTTTACTCTATCATTAGGGAAATGCTTCATGCACAGTCAACTATGAACCTCTTGAGCCCCTACAACATCCTTTACCCCTTGGGGACATGGGAGTGGGCCATATCGGTAGTGGTCCAAAACTAGATGTAAGAATCACTCTCCATGATGGTAACCACCTCCATTGTATTATCCTCATCATGGTGTCCCAAGTGACTCATCTAGTTTTGGAGGTGATGTCAGGGGATGGGGATCTCTTCCCCCATCCTAGTATGGTGACATCAGAGTCTAGGGCCTACCTACCTAAGTCAAATTCCCATGTTTGGATTTGGTAATTTCCCATGAAATAAATCAAAATAAGAATTTAGAGGCTTGACAAAACATTGTTTGGGATCCCTTACCTAGTGATTAGGATCCTCCTACCTTGGGAGCATGGGGTGATAAGCCTTAGGGTATACCATCTCCTCCACCTCCCTTGATATCCATGTTTTTTGTGGCTATGTAATTATTCTTATTATTATTTTTTTTATCACCTTACTCTCTCTACTTTACTATCAACTACTGATGTGATGTAATATTTTGTGGGTGTGGTCATTTTTTGACCACTTTCTAACCTATCCCAAGGTGTTTTTTACCCTCAGTGTGATTTTGCTCATAGGGTGTGACTTTTCTACCCATTTTTTATATGATTAGCATTGTACCATATCTTGTTTTATAAATATATAAGTGTTTTTCAATTAGAAAAAATGAAGTGGAAGAGTTAGTCTATAATGCATCAAATTAATAAGCTATAATGTGATGATAATAATGATACCCCTTATAAAAACACATGCAAGGGAGTGATATATGATGATAAAGTTATGGTTATGGTCATACTCCAATTGAGGGATAAAATTGTAAACTTTAAATGATGAATTGGCCAATCAGTGATAACAGATGACTAATAAAAGAAAAGATGGATGTTATGATTTATCAAGCCCAATTGAGAGGTATGAGAAATTGACTAAAAGATTAGGGAGATGATTTTGGGGATGGTGAATGATCAATATACTGATTGATTAATGATTTATAGCTCAAGGATGTAATTCATGAAAGACTTGAGGATGATGAAGGACATGATAGATGTGACATGAACGATGGGGAAAGAAGGGAAAGTGGCCAAGCTAACCTTAGGCATGTTATATGACTAAGCACTACCTATATAGTCTAAAAATACCTTAGGCCAATATAGCTTAGACAATATGATAGGATGATGAGAGAGACTAGAGAAAGAGGATGACAATGATTTTTAGACATGTTAGTTGTTAGATAGATGATGTGACTCAAACGAAGATAGAAGACTATGAGAAATGATGAGAGATGAGATGTCATATGGTGATGACTAGAGAGATGATATATGATTGGTTAGAGGATATAGATGTGATGATAAAATGACTTGGAAGAATGATTGGATATTAAATGTGTGAACTTGGATGATCAACTTGATGAGGAGATGAAGATGATGAGATGAATTAGGAGAATTAATCGAGAAATCATTACTACAATAAGGCTCATCATAGTCTAAGCAATCTGCTAGATATGGCACTTGTATATATGCCTCATGATATAAGTATGACCAAGAGGACATTGTGCCAAAGTGCAGATAAAAAGGGCCAAATTGCTAGCTCTACATCATTAAGGGAACCTAAAAACATCATTATAACTTTTGATGGTATTAGAAAATCCTTATTCATTGCCCAATAGACAAATAGAGACATGATGCAAGACTAAAAGTAAATATAAACAAACAAGATATATACATGATGTAAACAAGTCAAACAACACAAAGCACACAAGTAGCACACATAAGTATCTACATGTAGTGTCATTGCATCTTGTTGAATTATCGTAATGAGAGTTGATGAGATGGATTGATTGGATGATGAGTTAGACTAGGATGAACATAATGATGTGAATTTTGATTAAAGTGAAATATTTAGACAAGGGTATGGACTTGGAATAGACTAGGGACTTGGATTAGGATAAGGATTTGGATAAGGATATGGATTTAGACTAGATAAGTGACTAGGATTAGGATAAAGCTACTGAAGACTTAGGAAAATATGATTAGGATGTTGGGAAAAGGAAAAATGAGAAGATTATAAGACAAAAAAGTCTTTAGATGGGATACTTAGAACATAGATCAAGATGACATATGATAAGATAACTTAGATGTTTTTTGGATTTTGTGAATTTTATAAATTTTAGGGTTTTGGACATATGTATGTACATTATAAAAATGGGGTTACTAGCAAAGGGAATATCAAGCCTGGAAAATAGGATAAAGATAGATGGAATAATGGAGGAAATGGTAAAAGGATGTGGGTGATGTTGAAAAGGGGATGAGGACCAAAGAAGACTAGATTAGGTATTGTCAATGACCTCATTATAAAGGAACAAAATATATGGTTTCCTGAGTATCCATTAGATGATATGCCAAGATGATTTTAGAACATTTCTCAAGACATATTCCACTTCTTTACAAAATTAAAGACATAAAGTAATGAGAGATAGGATGCATGCCATGATAGATAAGGATGTTTAGGACAACATATGGATAAGATATATAATTATGCCATGGATGGGTTTGACAAAGGATGGATTTTACCCTCAAGTGTTGAGGTAAAATGTAGACAATTGATTATTTTACCATGACATCAAAGACTAGTTTTCATCATGGTACTTGCCCAAGGTGCCAAAAGACTAGTTTTCATTATTGGACGAATGATTTTTATTTCATTTTTTTATTTTTTTTACTTTTTTGATTTTTTGATTTTTGGACATCTCAAATTATTAGAGGTGGGTGAGATTTAGGATGCAAACACTTTATGGAACTTTAACCAACACCTGTTTTGGAGATATGTGATGTTAGGATCATATCATTACCACTAGATGTATTAATGTGTGTGTGACCTTTGTTTATTATTGATTGAGCCCCATCTAGACATCTATACTAGGTGTCTTTGTCACCCCTATGAGATAAAATACTACCTTGGTAGGTGATGGGAGGTATGGATTAGATTAGATCTTAATTTTTATTTTTATTGGGGGTATTAGACTTGAATGGAGGATAAGATCATGATAGGATGGTGTGATGGGTGATTAGGGATTAGGAATAACAATCACACACATCATTAGATATGTTGGACATTCTATATTTGATTGGTGCCATATGAAAAAATACTTTAAGAGATCTAAGATACTTTGACTATGTGATTCTTCTTTGATCTAATTTTTTAAAGGATTATTGGCCATCTTAATACTATTTTAAACATTATTTATATTTTCAGAGTTTATTATATCTTAATTTCCCCTAGTGCCTAACATTGGGCTTTACTAGAGCAAATTGATATTTGTCTTGATAGATGAAGAATATTTTGGCTTTGATGGTCCCCTAGTGCCTAACTTTGGGCTTCACTAGGGGAATAGACTTGATTAGGCTGATGTTTTGCCTTCTCTTGATTTTGACTTGTTAGATCAATGGTGCTTTGATCATCATTTATGAATTTTTGAATATGATCTTGGACCTTTATTTTTATGGCACATGTGATGTTTCTCAAGGAAGGGTCCAATGATGTATGCTCATATTCATCTTTATAGAGGGAGGTGATTATATGATCATTGATTGGGAGAAAAGGATATATGATGGATGAAGGTAGTGGAGATGATACAATGAGGTTAATGAGTGGTGATGGGGTAACATGATCTTCATATGGGTTCCTAGGAGACCCAATTTTGACATTAGAGAAAATCTCCTTGAGATCAACAAAAGGATCACTAGGACTAGCTATAGCATACACATCCAAATTAGGATCATATTCACTCTAACAATTTTTGATAGATAAATCTTGTAATAATTCTATTATGATGTCATTATCTTGATTGGGATCAAAAGATATGCTTGGTGATTGATTATCATCTAAATTAGAAGCGTCTTCAAAAGGGAAGGCATAGTCATCATCTACTATAATATCTATGAGGGATGATGTTTTTGATAAGAGATTTGATTCAAATATTGGTGTTAAGCATGATCCTAATGTAGATAACACTTGTATTGAATTTTATGTTGACTCTGATGTACATAATGTAATACTATTAGGAGAAGATGTATTATACATAAATGACCTCTCATCATGGGGTATGTGAAGTTATGGGTGAGGGGAAGATGGTGGAGGATAAAGGATTCACCAAGGAAGGCCTCATGAGGGAGGGAAAACTAGGCTAATGGTGGATAAACTCATCTTCAATGGAGGATTTTTCAAATATGGGGGACCATGGAAGATGGATGTGGTGTCTTGACCTTGGTTTGGAAAGGGAAAAGCTTGACCATGATCAGGAGTGGAATCTTTGCATTCCTCTTCATGTTCACCCATGGATGTAGATTCATTTGATTCATTCTTAATTTCTATGTCACCATGATCGATGAGGTCTTAGACATAGTTTTGTAAATTATGACATCGATTAATTGTATGCCCTTAGGTTTGATGATATGCATAGTAGTGGTTAGCTTTATACTAAGAGGGATTAGGCTTGGTAGGTTTAAGATGTCATATGGGTGGATAGACCATCATGTCAGTGGCAATAAGTTAGTGAAAGAGGGATTCTAAGTATATAGGAAGAGGAGTATAGGGGCTCTCTTCACTTTGTGACTTAGATGTGGAAGCATTGAACTTTTGATCAGATGCTTGTTGATGTAACTAGGTGGGTGGACTAGTAATAGATAAGTTGGCCAAGATTAGATTATTTTTGTTAACATAGGAAGGGGTAGATGACTAGTTATGATTTGTGAATGGAAGATTTAAATGGGACTCATGTATATGGGTGTGGACTGGAGGTAATGTGGGATGGATTGGGGCTAAGTCTATAGGACATGGAATGCTCAGCTCAAGGAAGCATGATAGAATTACATCCCTATTGGTAATGAGGCATTTATCAATCAGGGTATTGACCAAATTTGTTTTGGATTCCATGGATAAGGATGGGATAAAGTATGAATGATGTGGTTCATGATCCCTAATTGATAGGTGTGGGGGATTGAATGGAAATACTAAGGGTGAGAATGGGATGTATGAAACAAATTTGGATGAAGGCTTGTTTTAATTTGGTCTCAAGTTTGACTATGATGTTTGACGGGATATGACAAGATCAAGTAGACCAAATTAGGACTTGAGATAGGATTTGATGATTGGGATTAGATCTGACTAAATGAGCTACAACAAGCTCTGAGATGGGATGAGGGGTTAGACTATCTTGAGAAATTGATTTTTATTAGGTATTAATTATATTAGACTAGCTCAAGACTAAGATGATCGACTCAAATAGGATGAGATGATTGGATTAATATATTGACAAGATATGTGATTATGACTTAAAATTAATTAGACACAAGCAAGCTAATGAAGAGGACCCTAATGAAAAGAGTTGTTTTCCAATCTTGGATGAGGATTAAAGTATGACTATAGACTTGACAGGAGGACTAATATAGACAAGGGGATGAATTGGGTTGGATTATGATTAGGACTAGGTTGACAAGGTGATAATGCAAGACAAGATCAAGATAAATGATTAGTTATGGATTATGGACTTAGGACAAGAAATGGATGACAATATGTGATTAGGATATATAGGTGATGGGGGTATGACCAATGATTGGTGGATATGACTAGACTAGATGACATTAAGAGAGCGATGAGAGATATGAGGAGATGCTGAATGAGATAAGTTTAAATGTAAAAATAAAAATATATACAAGATGATATGATGATAATACAAGGATATACAAGATGATGATATATGAAGACCTAGATAGGTGTATATAGGTTTGGGTAAAGGCTAACTTGGTTCACAAATAACACTGATCTAGCACAACACTCACCAAATCAAGAAAACCACAATCCTAAGACTAATAAATTGATTGGTATATAATCCAATGATTGTACCATCTAATGAATTTGTGGGTGAGGTTATAGGCTGGTGACCCATTACGTAATGTCTTGAACCCTCTCAACCCTATCTACACATGATCACTTGGGAGTTGATACTAACTCTAATAATAAGTTACTGGTTACAACTGATGGTCCTATGCTAGGTTGAATGAGCTATCTATGGGTATCTCCAAAATACACTAAGTACAATGGGGCCCAAATCCATGTAAGGTGTTTTCTAATGCCTGGTTCAAAGAAATAACTCTTCTCCTTCATGGATGACTTGTATGGGGTCAACCACTTAACCTAATAACAACTATCCCTAATATTTATACTCTACCATAACATAGAGTGTGTATCAGTGTGTGGTGGTGAAATTCATAGTCACTATCCCCCTAAGATTATGAAAAGTGTGTGGTTATCAATTACACATCATGTTTCCCTTATAAAATAAAAAATGGGAGGGTTTATTGGGGTTTTTTAATCCTCTAGGAATCATCTCAAGGATGTGAGGAGAGCATACACCATCGTAACCCTTAGGTGACAAATAGGCAAACCAAAAAGAGATTAATTAACCATTTAATTAAGATTGTGAGATATATACGAGGTCAAAAATATACAAGATATATACAAAGGAATATGATTTAAACAAAGTGATTAAAATTATTAAAAGTATTATACAAACAAAATGATTTTCAAGATGGCAAAATGTTTTTTACAGGCAGCCTACAATAAAAGAGATTAGTAGTTTCAAGTGGTAATTTTAGAGAGGCAACTTGAAAGACAAGATGTTAGACAAAATATATGACTTGAAAGAGAATATGTTAGTGATTTAAAATCACTACTAGATTCACCCCTGTAAGAAACAAAATGTTAGTCCAATAAGCCTTAATAAAAACTACTAAAAAAAATCATGCTTTGGCTCTATAACTTCTTTGGGTGAGGGGGCCACAACACAGGGATCTGGGGATGCCAACTCCCAGCAAGGTCAAGGGTAAGTGCTCCTTGTGGGGTTAAGGGGTATTTCCCCATATGGGTTCAAGGGGTAGAGCTCCTTGTAGGGTTTGAGGGTAGTGCCCTAGGATGCCAAACATAATTTGGGACTTGTAGGACCCTTAGAATGACTCAAAATTCAATGAAATTGATCTTTAAAAATGCACTCAAAAATAAAAAATTGAATAGAAAAATGAGTGAAAAATTGTATTTTTAGAAGGTAAAATCATAGATACACAGTCAGTGTATTGTAAAATTGCATCTTGAAAGGACAAAATTATAGATTATCTATATAACCACTACTGTGAAGTCACAATTTTGTAGAAAAGGGTTAACCACTAGCGATTATCACATGGTTTTGGAAAAATCACAAATTTTTAGTAAATATCATGACTTTGTCTACAAAACTATGATTTTACAATTTATAATATTTTGAGACAAGGAAAAATAGTTGAGATTTTTACAGTTAGACTCAAAATAGGATAAAAGCTATGACAATATATACGAAGATTAAAAATATTTACAGAAGATCAATGAAAAAAGATTTGATATATTTTTAGACTAATGCCCATTTTATTAAGAATTTGATCAAGATAATATGATAAAATCAAAAAATCACTTAAATTATGCAAAATCCCTATTTTGTGATCTATAGTTTTGTAGCAGGGAGAGAAGAGATTTTGGTTTGGATGTTTAATGATGATACACACAACTCTTTCTCCTCCCTGCAATCAAATTGACACTTAGATATAAAATTGATTAGTAGCCACAGTTATCAACTTTAGTCAATAATTTTGATACCCTCAACAAAACTGTGACTTTATAGGATAATATCATAACTTTCATGGCAAAACCACAACTACGTATTAGCAATTTTACTTAGTATAAAAGGGCTTATAGTTTTAAGATTGATGCTTTTAAACTCAGCCATGCAAGTCAAATAGTTATCACAGATCTAAGAGAAACCAAAGGGCCCTCCAAGTAATTGGTTGAAATTTTTAAGGCTTATTTTATGCAAAACTACAACTTTAAGGACAAAGTCACAACTTTTGGGATAATATCGCAATTTTTAAATTTGTGATTTTATGGAAGGAGGATAACTTGCTATAAAAATTTAGTCATTAGTGGTTAAGGCTTGCTAGTTAGTGCAAAACTATAAATCTTGATGACAAAATCATGACTGTAAATCAATGATTTTGTAAAGCAAAACTGCAGTTCACTTGGGCATGACAATTTGATGAAATTCAGATCTTGTTCTCTACTTAGTTAGCCTTGCAAGCTATCAAAACACATCTAAGATGCAATATTGTTAAATTTAATGGGTTATCCCATTGTGGTCACCAAAATATAGTGCAAATTTTGGGAAAATGAATAAAAACTACCAAAACAAATGAATTTTACCCAAAATACACAATACACTCAATAAGAGAGGTTATAGAAGCAAATTAGAATTAACTAGACAAATCTTACCAATTCCTTGCTTCTCCTATCCTCCTTCCAAGATCTTCAAACCAAATTTTTGGATTTTTTATTGCAATTAGACTCAAAATTTTGACATGGTAATGTTATGATCAATGATTATGATTATGGATTCATGATTAAGTGGATTCATGGATTTAGCATGGAGATTATATGTATTACTTTATTAGTTTCTAGTTAGTTTCAATGGATGATTGAAGGTGTTTAAATAGAATTAAAAAGGAATTAAAAATTTCTTGGAATCCTCTAGAATTTAGGCTTATAGAGAAGGGCCAAGTTAGAGAGGATTTTAGAATTGGAGAATTCTAGAATCCACTTGGGGCTAAGTAGGATTAGTAGGGGATTAGGATGGGTGATTAAATAGGTGATTAGGGACTAGGGATGTAGGAGAGCCTAGGAATAGGCTAGTGCAGGTGGGTAGGTGGGTCATGAGAATTTTAAATTCCCAAATAATAGATAAGTGGGATTACGATAGGATAAGCCATGATTTAGGAGAATTAATAGATTGGTGGGGTAGGAATAAGGTTAGTGGATGAAGAATGATAAAAAGGTAGGTTAGATAAATTAACTAGGATTATGATAAAAGGGATAAACTAGTAGGATTAATTAAAATAATTAAGATGAGTAGATTTTAGAATATACAACTACTATGAGATTCATTGATACATTTATCTATATTTTATACTTTAAGCCTTGCCTAATATGTTACATACAAGATTTGAATGATACATATCTTACCATGATAACATACATTTTTACATATGCTATGATATTCAATGATTACATTTTAATACAAATGATATATTTAACTTTTATTTTGAGATGAGTGACTTTTAGGACATATTCCCTCACCTCAAAAATGGTGCATTTCAATGGGATTTTCATACATGAGATAATCCTCTATGAGCAAAATCAGTTTTAAGTACAAATATAGTTTCAAAGAATTAATAATGGTTCAAAATTCAATTATTTATGAAAATTATGTGGTGTATATGCCATGCATATGAACTTACATCACAAGAAAAAATTACAAATTCATACATTTTGGGTGCATGGAATAGATTTATGCACAAGCTTCAAATAGAAAGTTGAAAAATGTACTTCTATTTATAGTTATAGATTTCATATTTATCACATGGGAACATGATATAGATTCATGTCATGCTTTCAATACTATTTTCTATATGTGGTCATGGTAGGGGCATGGATGTCATCCATTCTCTTTTGATTATGCATATAGTAACTAAGAAATAAAGTGACAATTGAATCTAAAATCTATCTAAAATGGTTGATTTAGTTAAAGCACATTATGTATAATTGGAGATTCAATTCCCTCCATCACTATAGTCTATAAATCCATTATGGATTCCAACCCATATCTATCTTAGGGATACAAAGACTAACAACAAAAATTGATGTTTATTCACCCCTCAATGGATTCTATTTTATATTCACGTTCAATCCAAATTGGGGCTTCATCACCCTCACTTTGCCATTGGTTCAACAATAGAACCAATTTTTACAAGTAACTTATGGGAAGAACCAATTCTCCAATTATTCAAGGAAGCATCATCTTCAAGAAAAGCTACAAAAGCACCATTGTTTTCACACATACAGGGATATTCCTCCCTTGTTTCTATTTAAAAAATTCAATTTTTATAGTTCAATATTTTTTAAATTTCAAATAAATAAAAAAACTACTTCATGATTTGTTGTAGGGTATGCTAAGTTAAAATTCCTTGCACAAATTAAGTATACACCCAAAGGCAAAGTGTGTTGTACACACTCAAGTATATCTTTCCTTTTATTCTAGTAATTTCATTTTAGACTAAAAGGGGGAATGTAGTCACTCAAATTTGGCCATGAATACTTGATAATGTCAGATTTGGCTCACTTTTACTTTAATTGACTTGAGCACTTAATTTGGACCTATTTCACCATCTCATTTTATCCTAAGTACTTGTATGGACCTATTCCTTTCTAAGTTGTTGTCTTACACATAATTTTTTTTTCTTAATCACTAAAAATGTCTCTAAGAATCTATACAAACATCTCACATCCTATGAATGTTATCATTGATTATTTGAGTCCAATCAATGAATTTTTTCCTAGAATAGATAATATTGATAAACATGCACATCCACTTATGAAACAAGTTAATTGTCTCATTCTCCATGACTCTATTCAATAATGTGAATACATTTGACATTTCTTATTTGAATTCAGACTTATATAGGGTTTTATCAATCTTGGGATTTATCTTATTTTTATTAGTTAACCATGCTTGAACTCAACATGTTTTCACATTTCTCTTGATTGTCAACCCAAAATTGTTGAGCAATATGTTTTTCAATATCTATATTTTACTCATGAGGTTCAATGCCAAAGGTAATACCTATGGAAAGTGCATCTAATTTGGAAAGAAAATAATCATCCATAGTTCTTTCTTCCCTCTTCTCTAAATCATAATACTTTACCCATGCAAGTACTAAATTTTCACACTAAAAAGATGTTGGAAAAGTAGCAACATGTGCAAGCCCACTTCCAAAATTCATTACCCCATTGTGATTCTTTTTAGAACATCCATTCTTTCCTAGAATTCATCAATATCCATATGTGTCATATTGATATCATTGACATTCACAATATTTGTGTCTAGAACAAAGATGAGCTCTTAACCCATGTACTTGAATTTCATTTTCGAAGGCATAATTATGAGAATAACAACTAGGGAAAACAATATGAAATTTTTGAAGGTGAGGTTTGGAGGTAATATATGATTTTGTGGGTAAAATGGATTTAATATAGTGGTCATAAATATTGAAACAAGTCTTAAGAAATACTATTAGAGGTTGCCTATGAGAAGGAGGAAAACTAAGGTTTGACCAATTTCACCAATTAGCTCAAGTAATAAATTTATCAGTAGAATTCTCAACACAGGTAAGAAAATGATAAAAACTAGACAAGGATGAATTTTAGCACAAATATCACAAGAAAATTTTTCCAGAGTTTCCCCTAATTGAATGGAAATAGAGGATAAGGCAAAATCCATGGTTGAGCATGAAAATACTAAAGGAAATTATAGACTTATGATAGACTAACCTCTAGAATGAATTGTCAGGGAAGTCCAAGAACAAACACACCTCTGTTCTGATTCCTCTTGTTGGATCTTGCTCCTCAGAAAGAGCACAGTATGATTACCAAATATAAGCAATTATAAATGCGGAAATAACCAGAAACACAAATAGCTAGAATTCACCAATAGCACAGAATATGAGAGACAATACACTATCTTGTATTAACACTTTACAGAAAAAGAATACAACAAAGAGCCGCCACACTCTTTCACCTTACAGAGGTTTGCCACACCTCAAGTGTACAGTAATTCTTCTCACACAACACTCTCCTACACAAAAAATGGTCCCAACAACCAACTCACAAACAGAATTGGTGTTCACCTCTCCAACTAGTCAGTAATAACCCTGCTAGTTCACCAAGCACTCAAAAGTACTTCAAGTTGATTTCCCATGAACCTGCAACCTGCAATTCAACAGACCATACTCACATGTAGATCCCCTATGAGCTTGCAACAACCTGTAACTCAATGATCTTACTATGGAAGCAACTTACTTGCCTTCCTTTCTATCTCATGCCTTAATTACAATACATGCCAATGGGTCTATAAATAGATCCCTAACTCAAACACTAACTTAGACTCTTAATTTAGACAATTATCCTCGCAACCAAAGACTCTAACTGGCCTTTGCATGCAAACACTTCGTTCACTTAACTAACTGTCCATGTAACGAGCAGTTCTGGAACACACAGGCGACCGACGTCGGTCCCTGCTAGTCTGGTTCTGCCGACGTCGGCCGACTCCCTGCCGTCGCGGTGGCCTTCTGCACTGGGTCACGACCGACATCGGTCCTGCTGCTGACCCTGGTTCTCCTAAAACTCAGCAACCTTCCTGTTCCTTCAGTTTGCAAAGAGTTGAAGCTTTTAGCTCCACAACTCAACATGAATAATTCATAGAAATGGAGGGTGTGTTTGACATTATTGGAGTGTTTTAGAGCCAAGTGCAAGGTTGAAATGAAAATAAATGAGCCATTTTTAGATTTTATGACTAAAAATGACATTCATAAACTAATTCAAGATTTTTTCAAGCTTCATTTTCTTGTCAAGCTTTCAAACTGAAGATTTTAATTACTTTCATAGATTTGTTCAGGATTTGAATTTTGAAAAACATTTATTTGTTAAATTTTAGTGCTTCAAAGGTATATTTAGGTTTTTGATCCCAATTAACTCTTCATGGAAACCTTTTGAAAATCTCCTTGACCTATTTGGGTGAGAAATCATTATTTACACTGTGTTGAACCATTTTGAGACTTCGTAGACCTAAGTGGATATTTGAGACTAATTAGAACTATATTATTTTAATTTTGGAGCTCCATAAAACAATTAGGGATTTTACACCTTATTAATATTGCTTCAAATTCTTCAAGACATAATCAAGTTTTTTTACCTGATTATCACTATAGAGATTCTTTGTGAGTCTTTTCGACTTATTCAAGCTTTGAATCCCCATCAACATTGAGAAATGCACTTAGTTGATTGAAATACCTGATTATAATTATAATTCCAATTACATTATAATTTTTTTATAAAATTTATCAAGACCAAATTAGACTTTGAAGTCTGATTAACACTGAAAAATTATTTCAAAACTATCTAAACCTAGTCAGGAAAACAAAACAAATTAACACTGAGAAATGTGTTTTGATTATTATGAGACCTAATTAAACTTTCAAACCCAATCAACATTATGGTAAATCATTCCAAAAATCATAGAAATAATCATACTTCTAAGTCCAATCAACACTACAAAATCTTTGTACTTAGAAATTTTACTTAACAAACTCTTAAAAGGATCTGATACAGTCTAAGAGATATTCAAAAATTTCACAAGTGTTTCAACTAAAAATTTAATTTTTCAAGTTAGATAGCATGATAGCATAAAAAAATTACATTTTGAAGTTTCAATTTTTGGTGACAAAAATATTGAACCATACTTCTAGGGTTTTAGATTTTTATCCTATGGTTTGAAATTTCATTTCTGATTATTTTATCACAAGTTTTAGATCTGATTTATAATTTTCATAAAAATATTATTTTCACCTTTGTCCCTATCCTTATTCATACTTGCATGATCCCATCTATACCATCCAAGAAGGCTAGTTCCTTTATCCTTCTAAGATGCAATTTTGGATTAAGTGGGATCCATATAAAGTGTAATTAGATTCCTTCTACTTCAAATAAAATGGATATAATGAATGTTTATTCTTTTGATGATGCAATTATACATGAATATGTGCAAACATATGATTATGTTGATATTCCTCCATTAGAACATGATAATCAAGATAATCAAAATGAACAAAATAATTAAGAAAATTATGAGGGCCTATATATAATTTATCCCAATGAATTTAATGTGGTAGATATTGATCAAGTTAAAGCCTTATCTAATTTTCATCAAGGGTTCTATCAATATCCTATATACATGGGTAAAATCATCCAATTCATTCTAGCATCTAAGGTCACACACCAAGCTGAGCTTGCTACATATTAGATGCAACAACAAGGGCCATTTACTCTTATCAACCAATACTTTTGAGCTAATACTTAAAAATTAAGTGTTAAGACCTACAATACTAATACTATCCATATTCCTACATAGGAAACCCTTATATACCTCCAAAAAAACTATATACATATTCCTACATAGGAAACTTTATCCCTCCCATGATGACTATGCATGTTTTATCACCAACCTCACCTACTGCACATTCCCTTGAGCAAACTATTACAAATATACACACTAAGGTGTTACATATAAAACAAGGTACATCAAGAGTTATTTAATCCATGGATTTGCATGTCTTGATCCATAACTCATTAGCCCCTAAGATAGCAAATTATCCTTTACCAACATGATTTTTCGCTCTCAAGCATCCATTATATAAAGGTAAAGGTGATCCCAAGTGATGCCTTAGACCATTCCACATATCATGTTTAGACTAAGCGTACAATGAAAAAATATTGACCAAAATGTTTCCAAGAAGTCTCAAGGACTATGCATTTAGATGGTTCTATGATCTCCCCCTCAAAATCGTAAGAGCATTCAACCCCTTGGCAGACCAATTCTAGCATAATTTGTCATCAACATTAATGAGAAGCTATCCTACACACAAATTTATAAACTCAAGCAAGGGTCCAATGAACCAAAGGGTGACTATGTACTTTGGTAAAATACTATGCTATCCAAGATGACCAATGTTATGGCTGAAAATGAGTTATAAGATATATTCAATCAAAACCTATTTTCACCACTTCATGAGTAAATTATATTCAATAGAATAAAATCCTTTGATGAGCTTTTCCATATAGTAAGGGACAAAGAATTAAATATGATATATTTGAGCAAAATCAAGTACACATCCACTCCTCCAGCTACTTCACCAATGAATTTTCAAAACAAACCAAGATAAAAGGTCAAACTAAAAGATAACAAGAATGAGGCAATGATTACACTCAATTCAATGAACTATAATTGACAACTCTACTGAAGAGGTAGTTTTCAAGATTACCATCACCTCCTCATGTACTAATAAATAATTTACTTGATTATAACCTTATCACACTAATTCTTACACAATAGCTTGATAAAAAAAATCCTACACTAAATAACTATGACAGATATATTTTAGGTCATTCAATGAACATATGTTTCAAATTGAGACATAAGATGTATTATCTTATAGATGACAACATTATCAATTTGGGAAATCTTATAGAGGAGTCCAAACCAAAACACAATGGAAATCAAAGCATGAATACCTTTAATAATCCATTTCCTAAACATAAGACACTGTAAACTAAGGATACTTCATAGGTGCATTATGCATATAACATGTATCCTCCACCTGTAATGTATGATCATCTAATAGATGCCATTATCAATACACTTATTGATACTTAACTACAATGGCCCATGATCACATTCAATGATATTGAGATAGTTTATGGAAATTTATATTTTCATTTACTCATCCTAAGAGCCTATATCAATGAAAAACCCACACATAATTTCATGATAGACAATGGTTCAAGTGAGAACATTTGGATGATGACACTTCTCAACTTCCATGGGTACACACGATAAAATTCTTAGGATATATTAAAATTAGTTTAGGTACTCTATATATAGAAATAGAATACTTTGGGACACATAGTACTTCCTCTTTAGGTGTGCTCCACCATATTAGCTACATCACTACTAATTTTATAGAGTAACGGTGTCTTTGACATGTTGTTTGGATGCCCTTAGATGCAAAAACGTTGTATGGTACCATCTAAAGTGAACCAATGTCTAAATGACATAGATAATAATAAGGTATCTAAAGTTTTAGGTGTATGTTATGAGTACCCTCTACAGATAGTATTATCTCCTATTCCAACCCCACCACCATTGTGATGGGTTTTTACACCTATTTAGTATCATTATATAGATATGGTTGTTACACTTATGTAGGATCATTATATAGAGATGGTTGGTGCACCTATTTAGGATAATTATATAGAGATGTTTGGCACACCTATTTAGGATCATTATACATATCTTATTGTTACACATATACATGATCCATCTATACACCTAGTTTAAAGGAACATAGTTGGGCCCATTGGATATCTTAATATTCAATGTTGATCATGTCAAAGAGTTACTAAGGACACATAGAGGACACCATATCCTACGATACATAATCAATTAGAACCATAGATGGTTCAATGTGTTCCATATAAAACAAAAGAAGTGAGATATTCTCTTACTATACAACAGACCCCATAAAGTCATTGGCCATCTAGAACTACCCATCATACACCTAGTTATATGATCAATGATCATGATGGTTATTGCACACCACATGACTTGTTATTAGATTATGGTATGCCCATAGTTGGTACCTTTTGTCCATGATAGAGGACCAGTCAACTATTCTATATAAGCACTTCCCATGGTCCTCCCATTGATACAGTCATTGATTAGATTTTCCAAACCATAAATATTTAAAATCTTTCAAAATTAAAAAAAAAGACCCAGACATGACACACGATTACTAAATTACACCATTTACATATGTTATTTATCACCTGTTTGGTATATGGCACATTTTTTTCCTACACACGTGCATTTCATAGTATATGTGTGTGATGTAATACATATAGGTTACACATAGACATACATATGTTGGAATTTCATCTACCAAGTGGCCATGATAATACTGGAGGCATCTTATTCTACAAGTTTCACTATTACATGCTATATATTTCTATGACCTTTTATACCAAGTTGAGCTACCTAGATAGCTTACATATGTCTTTCTATTTATTCATATCTTACACAATGCTACATGGATATTTGATTATACTATGATGTGATATTTATAAATATGGATGGTGTAGACTAGCTCCCATATTCTACACTCCATTGATGCTATTACTGATACATGATAGACTAATTTTTGTTTGTCTATTGTGTGTGACCCTTTGGCCTTTTTTGTGACATATTTGTGTCCCTTGAGTGTGGCCATTGGTCTTGGTTTACTATGACATCTTTGATGTCCCTTGTTTGTGACACTTTTAAGTCCCTTGTTTATGGCTCTTTGGGCTTGTTTGTGACATATTTATGTCCCTTGAATGTGGCCCTTGGCCTTGGTTTGGCATGAAATATTTGATGTCCCTTGTCTATGCCTTTTGAATTTTTTTGTGACATATTTATGTTCCTTGTATATGGCCCTTGTATTTATGTGTGACTTTAACACTTGCACATATTGAGCTTTCTGATATCGAATGGTGCCATGATTTATATCATGTACTTTTCTTACATAGTCTTATTTAGTGATCCTACTAATGCATGCCTTATTGATACGTATATCTATACATGACACTTATATTCCCTATATTACATATATTACATACTTTCCTTGATCGACACATACTTTATTGTGATGAAATGATCTCCACATGATCACATGATATTACATGATGTTATATTTATACATGACATGATACAATTAAATCTATCATTCCAAAAGAGGGAATTATGGTGGGCTTATCATAGATAAATAAGCCTCTACAAACAAAAATATATATTATAATATTGATTTTAGAGCTTCAGAATGGTTCAACTATCAAATAATTCAATTACATGAAAATTATTGGCACATCAATACAGATTATAGGGGCATATACCATGCATATATATTAAATTTATATGCAATTCAACACATATTCATGCACACTTGTGTGCATTTGCATGGGCATATGGACATAATTTACAAGAAAATTTTTATAGCTTTCCATATACACATACATTTGAGATACATGTTTTCAAATTTAACATCTAGACACATAGCATTCTATATAAATTGGTATAGATTCAAGGGGCATGATACTAGTTCATGTACATATAAATATTTTTTAGATTCACAAGGCATGATATTAGTTCATGTACATACACAATGACATAGTTTATAGTTGAATGAAAAATGGTTGTCATTCCACTTCACACTTATTAAATCTACAGTCATGATGGGGGCATGAGCAATGTTCATTCTCTTTTGATCACATATTTTCTATTCGATATTGAGTAAACTTGAGTGAACCTATAAAATCAAACCCACATTCATGATGGGGGGCATGAACATTTTTCATTCTCTTTTGATCATGTTTTTTTTTTACATGGAGTGAACTTGAACAAAACTATACAATTGAATCTATAAGCCATTTGCAGTGGTTGATTTAGTTTATTTAAGCGAACCTATCCTAATGGTTTATTCTTTACCTACGTATTTATTTGGATGAGAAAATTTCATACTATTCCTCACATTCATGAGGGTTGTGACAAGTTATCTTCCCAACCCAAGAACCTACATAGTTACATAAATTTGGGGCCCAATCACCCTAACTCTCCATGTGCTTTAATACAAAAACACAAGTTTATCCAATGCTTCAACAAGAAAGCATCATGTCCAATAAGTTGCAAGTGCAACATGGTTTTCACCAATACATAAGTGTACTCTTACAATTGTTCTTTCAAAAATTCAAAATTTTAGTTTCAGACTAAAATTGTCAATCTATATACATTGACTACACATGATTGCAGGTTTTATTAATGAGTGACCTACACAATTGGAGCTTCATACCAATGACAAGGTGTGTTTTACAAACTCATGTATAATTTATAATTTTAATTTTGTAATTACATTAATAAAATAAAAGGGTGTCATTTTTAGATACTAAAATATGGTATTAAGTATTTGACAATGACAATCATGACACACATACACCATACATGACCTGAGTTAACCCTTTTGTTCTATTGTAACACACCTAAAAGAACCTCACTATCTATTTCAAACTTACTAATTATCCTACATAGACATCTTTATACCTTAATTTCAATTCACTTGTACATAGGTAAGTTTTATCAATTTTGATTATTATCAGTAGTCAATAATGACCCAAATTGGTTGGAACTGGCCCTATTCCAAAAATTGTGACTTTTCAAAATTAAATATTTCCTTATGGTCAGCCCATTTTCTTAAATTGTAATTGGTGTGATAAGTTACTAAACTAGATGCATATATAAACAAATTAAGGTCTCATTCAAAAGGATTAGAACACATCTATATACTATTTCACATTGAACAAATATGTTGTATTCTCCCAAAAGTGTGAATCTATCACTGTCACAAGCTAAGTATGAAGTACATTAAATCCAAGTCAAAGTAAGCATTTTAAATTTTCAAAGCTAAATCTTTAGTTTTGTACACATATCAAAGGATCACAATTAGATAATCACACTAGGTGGTAGAACTACATGTGGCTTAATTTCTCTCTTTAATGTATCAGATACATAGATAATGGTTAATCATCAAATGGAGGTGATTGGGATCAACTTAGCCTATTACATTTTTTTGGTTTTTGTAGGGTTCTAGACCCCACAAGGACACCTTGGGTTTTAAGGTGAAAGAGATTGTTTTATGTATCTACATGCATCATTAGCATTTGGGATAATAGACACAAAGCATATAAAAAGGCAAAAGTGATTGTACAGTCATAGTCCATCATTTACACATGGGTTAGTATTGACCAATGATGATCCTACGAAACTGACCCTACATAGATAAAGATCCAGTTATTAAGCCAAAAGAATTATAGGCCTAATTTATCATAATTTACACTTCTAAAATATAGTCATAGTTAAATAGTCACCCAAAAAATTTAAGTACTCATATCTATGTCATATTTAATATATTTAACATATGCCACTTGTCAAATCATTCTAATTAGTTTCAATATTTTACATTCAGATGTATGCTTGATTGCCATGTTTAAAATCTGAATTACGTTTCAATTTTCTATCCAATTAGGGTTTCAAAACCAAAGTAGGGTCAAACATAAGGATATTGAAGAATTAGAGAACACTTTAATGAATTAAAAAAAATATTGATATGTTTGGAAATAAATTAAAGGATGTTGAGAAGAGATTTGAAAATAGCTCTGAAATTTTAAAGAGACAATTGAGGGATTTTAAGAATAATTTAGATAATTTGAGAAGAAAATGGAGCTGTGTGAAAACATATAAATGAATTTGAGAAGATTTTTGGAGAATTTGAGAAGGAATTGAAGAATAAATAATGGGATGATTTCCATACACATAATTCAAATATTTTTCCACATGAATAATAATTTTAGAAACATTTAAACCATTGGAATCCATTTTATTTTTCAAGCCTAAGTTATATATAACAATAGGTTTTTTAACAATATTAATAAAATTTGCCCAGAGTTACAAAAATTTAACACATAATAAACTTCAATTATATTATATAATACTACATGCATACCTGTAGGTATAGACAAATATATAGGTAAACCATAGCCTATGTGATTTAACTTTTAAGGGGTTATGAAGTAAATGCCCTAGGTTGTTAAAGGGTCTGAGTACAATAAATCAAGGTATAAAATATGCAATAAATATAACCATTGATTTATGAAATGATTGATCTAATCTAATATTTCTAATAATATCAATGAATGACACAAGTGAATACTTATCTAGAAACTAACTTAGATGAAAGATATGGAAGCTAAAAACTAGTATAAAAGCTAGTCTAAATGTCATAAATAGGATCCAAGTGTCAGAAACACCCCTAGATAATAGCTCTCTACCTTAAATAGTAGCATTATGGTGCTAGTGTCCACTTTTAGTACTAATTTCCTCTGTAAAAGAATTGATCTATACTTTTTGGATCACTTATGTCTAAATTTCCAAGCTTATTCTTGTGCAAACAAACCCTACTTCATTGTCTATAACATGTTTTGACTAATTTAGTTTGAAAACCCTAGACCTCCATGTGATTAGGGTATTAGATTGGCACAAGTAGCAAAAGTGTGATGTTATTTGGGTAGGCTGGACATATTCAACACCCCACTTTGATGAGAGTTGCTTATATACCAATACTCTGAGGAGGGATCAAGCCCGATGTAATTATCCCCACCTAAGTATTGGTGCAAGTGCAAGTAAAGCTAGTATGAATGTTGGTTTGAGTGATTTGAGTGAGGCTTCAGACTATAAATCTATGTATTCTGAACTTAGGAGTGTTGTAGATGATTGTATTTATAAGTACGAAAGAATAGGTATTAATAACCATGATTGTGCACAATTTGTTCTTAGCTTATTTGTGTGTATTTGCATCTTATTCTTATATAATGAATAAAGGGTTAAAATTCATGTATATATACTAATCTAGTGCTTGTGTAGGGCTTGAAATAGGTCCTGGTTAATCCTAGGTTTCGTTTGAATTTAAAATATATCCATTGGGGAAAAAAAGAGGGAAGAGGATAATAATGCCAAATTGGGACACTAGCAGGGGGTGCTAGTGTCTAATTATGGTGCTAATGTTCAGGTGGTAGAACCTAAGGCAACAGGGGCATGGATGCCTCAAGAATGGTCTGAGATTGATTTTGAGATGTCTAGGGATGTGTAAGTCCCACACAAAATCTAAATAAGTGTTTAAATAGGCCCTAAGATAGGTCTAAGGCTAAGTTAGGGATGGGTGGTCTCAAGTAACACTTTTGGCACTCAAGTGACATTTTATATGACTAAATCCCCCCCCTTATTTTATAAATGCAACAAAATGAAATTTCTAGGTAAATAAAAATAAACATACCTAGACTTACCTAAGAGGTAAAGACTATGAATTTGGATCTGAGTGTATGAAGCATGATCCATTATGTGTCTTGTAAATGAAACATGCATAAATTAGTCCTTAATTAAGAGATATCAAAACTAAATACAAAATTTAGTAAAGAGATAAGAGAGAGGAAAGTAATGAATACACCTCACTGGGTAAGTGAACCAATGCATAAACTTGGTGACATCTTGTGTGTGTAGCTAGTGATCAATCAGTGAATAACTTGGACTAAGTAAAATGGATTGCTCAATCCCCATGTGTGGAGGATCAAGAACTCAATTTGGACTTGAATCCATGATTTCCCACCCCTATTTGGTGGATCATAACTTGTGAATATCTTGGATTGGATAAATGGTTTGTCCAAACCTTTTATGTAGGTGGCTCAAGAATTCAAATAGACTATGAATCCATCATTGCCTAACCATGTGTATTAGATGCATCTATAACTAAATTGAAATTTAATTGAAGCTTTATAATTGTAAATAAAATTATATATAACAACTCTATATCCACTTGAGAACTCTAGAATGAAAATCAGCTTAGAGGCCTTTTAGGCACTCCGGTATGTAGCTCAGGGACTATGCAGTAATGCCAACCACTGTAGATAAAGTAAGGCATCAAATCTGGTATAAATAGGTGAAAATGGTTTCTAGATTAAGAATGTAAATAATGACATGGATTTTGACATTCCATGTGATCAAATGGTGAAAAAGTGAGCATACAAAAATAATGTGTCATGCACATTCCACCAAATCTGATATCCAAACATATGGATTTTGGATTGAGTTATAATAATTTGTATATGAGTTTATAAAACTAAAATGGGAGTGATCATATCATGCATGATGCCCCTATGTAAAACTATAGGAAAAAAAATAATTTTTAACTAAATTTGAGTAAACATAAATTATACCTACTGTACTTTTCTATAAAATCTAGATTTTCTATTTTTGGGTCTACTTGACAATAGCACCATACCTTGGAAATTAATGTTGTGGAACTAGTGTCTAATTTTGATGCTAGTGTCCAACTATATTATTTTTGTATAAAACTGACTTTGATCTCTATCTGACTATTTTACACTATATTTTCCTAAAATTGAGCTATGTATTCTATGTATGCACGTTGTAAATTGTACTCTGAGTGCATTTGGATGGCTTGATCTCTGTGGCAAACCTTTGTGAATGCCCCCTCTTTTTAATGGAGTTGTTGAACCTATGAAAAATAAAAATATCTACATGATATGCATTAGCCTGAGCATATATACTATTTGCATTGTAAACCAATATAATGTGTATATATGACATCAAAATGTAAGATATTCTGAGTATAAGTTGGTAAGTATGAAGTATGTTAGATATAGTAATCAGAAGGTTATCAAGATATATATAACAATGTAATCATGTGTATGGATAATAAATATAAGTAATAAACTGAGTAAATACCAAAAGGGATGGGGCATTATGTCCATCAAGGCACCCAAGTAGGAAGGGGAGATGTGTGAGGTCCTTCATGGCATATAAAATTGGAGTGTGTAACAATTAAGATACAAGTGTCATGGTCATGATTCATACATAAAAGCATACTTTCATTACACATGAGGCACACAAAGTAGGCCAAGGGGCTATAATATAAGGGGCATAGGCACATGTCACTAAATCTGAGAAAGCAATACATATAAAGACATGTTCAAATGTCCATATACGCAAACATCAATCAAGTTGGTGTGGATACACATGGAAGGACATGTTAAAATGTCTACATACATAATCAATAAGACACACATAAAGACATGGGCACATGTCCAAAGCATACATATAATGAAAAGAAGTGGTGTAGATCCATATAACAAAAGAATATTCAAATTCCCTTGAATAGATGTAAAAGCATAGAGACACAATCAAGTCTAAACTAATAAATCTAGAAATTAAAATATGCATGAACATGTGGTAAATTTTTTTATAAGATCAAATGTGTACATAAATTGAGTCTAGAGTAGTAGTAGTCTGCAAAAAATATGTGTAGTGTAGTATGATCAGTATCAAGATATAAGCTATGCTTATTTTGTGATATAGAATTTAGAAATATGTAACTTGGTAAATATAATTATGTATAGGATGCCCAAAAATGGGTGAATGTATCAAATTAGGAACCTATGTATATGCTCCCAGTGGGTAGATACTAGCAAATATAGATCTGTGTGGTTGACTTGGGTCTTGTAAGCATCTGAGAACACTCAAAAAAAATAAGTGAAGCATGTGTATATGATAAAAATGACTACACTAACAAAGATAGCATATTTATTTCCTAAAAAGTATAAGAAATGAAAACACGTAAATGCATACAATCTATAATTTGTATTTTATAAAAAAATATTTGAATGTTTTTATGTTTTTGACATATTATATTGTTTTTGTATTTTCTAAATATAAGCTATGTACAATCAACATAAAAATGAAAATATATACAAGGATCAAGAATGAATGAATCTATGTATAAGAAAATGTTGGAAATAAATGGGATAATGCAAAAATGAAGTGTAATGTCTCTATAGACCTAAGAACACATCCATGGGATGTGGATAATCAAATGGTAGATATAGTGGGAGGTCATCTAATGTTGGATACTAAATCTGACCAACCTCAAATAAATCATCATGCATGATGTCTATATAAGTGTGGATTTATTATTGGCATTAATCTAGATTTGAATTTGAATAACATGTTGCTCTACTATGTAAGAATTCTCTCATGCAGTCCTAGGGTAAACCACATTGGACCATGGGTATCTATACCAAAAAATTGATTCTCATTTGAGCCATTATGTAAAATGCAAACTATGTATCCCTCATGATTAAAATACAAGCATCTATCTATGTGATCAACTATGGCATCCATTGCTTATAACCATGTGATACCAAGTGTGACATGTATATGAGTGTTTGTGCTCATGATGAAGAGTAATATGTTGGCCACCTTTGGGCCACATGCAACTGGTAGTGTGATATGTCCTAAGGAATCCTAACAATGTATATCATGATGTAGCTCACTCTTTTAATGTCTTATGTGTTGTAATAATGCCAATGCACAAGTGGTTGGATCTAAATAATCATCTATAACAACATGAGGGATGCATCGGTCTTGGATGAAAACTCAAATAGTCAATGGATCGTTCCATGAATATCTATTGTGGTGAAGATTCTATCATGGTGCCTATACTGGTGGAGGTGGATGTTGTGTAATTTGAATAGAGACTTTAACCTTAAACTTATTTAACTTTTGCTATAATGCTAAGAATGTAGCCGTATAATGTCTTGTAACTTGTGAAAATGACAAAAGGGTTTACCATCCTCTGTGACAATTTGTTGATGGATCTATGACAAACTATAAGTAATTCCATCAATACTCTGTCAAGTAATATATGTAGAATCTAATGTGGTCTATCTTATGAACTACCTGTCTAAATCCATATAATTAGGTTAATATCCATATATGTAACTATATGTACTAAGTGTATGGATGAATATGACTCTAACTGTAATTAAGTGGCTAGGTTTGTAGCTGTAATAATATAACTAATGGTGATGCCTATTTTAGAAAAGGCATGAATGCCTTAGAATCATCTTTGTACTCTCTAGGGCCTATTAGTGTGAATCTCAATCTACATAAATAGTCATTAATGTTAATGGGTGTTGGATCATCCTCTATGGTGGCTTGGGAATTTGTATCAGAGTTTTATATGTATACTTCCTTTGAATCAACAAGTAATGGTAATTATGTTGTGAGAATCCTATAATCCTCCATGGCCAAGGATAACTATATTGTAGGGGAGTCCTCCTCTATCAAGAGTGAAGGTAACTATGTTATTAGAGTATATGGAATGGGTGTACGAATAGTGGTGCTAGATTACCCAACATCATATGTATGCATCTACTCTATCAAAATCTTGTGAGGTGGGGACTCTATATAAACATGAGGTGTCCCATCTAAAGATGTAATCAAGGTGGTAGGCTTGGTAACTACAATATCTGAATGGTTGATTATCTATTAGATAAGTTTATAATTATCCATCATGTAAAAACTTGATGCATCTATGTAAGGTAGAGGGTATGGCCTCCATAACATGTATCCAAGGTCTCCCAAGTAATAGGTTATAGTGCAAATGATTAGGCATCACCTAAAACTGTGAAGGTAGGAGTTTTGGCCCTACCATAATATCTAATGTAATAGAACCAAATGCTTATCTAGGAATATCATAAAAATATCTAATGTTCTTCTATGTCTTCTAAGCAGATGTTATATCAACCCCCATAGTCTATAGAAATGTGATGTTGTATATGTTAGGTCTTGAACCACTGTGAATTAGAACTCATTTAATGATGGTGGTCTTAATTTGTGCATGAATGAAGAGAGGCATATTCTAATCAATAACTGACTGCGAGGGCAATCCTCATTGGCAAAATATATAACATCCTTAATGTCCTTGAGAGTTTTTCATGATAGATGCAAAATAAGTTGGCTCTATATCATGAGGTAAACATGCATGATTAAGTGTTTTAAAAAGAATATATTTGAAAATGGTTTCCTTTTGGAATAATTATGATATATATATATATATATATATATCTTAGTTGGTGTATTTCTCAACTGATCCATAATATCAAATGCTTTATATTGATTCTTGGGTCCCATTGTAGTTTTTTGGGGATGAGGAGGGATGGTGGGATTATGTTGTTCCTTTATAGGCTAAGAAGGCATCATGTTTTGTCTAGTAACAACTCAAACCACAAGATCTACTATTTATTGAGGGCCAATAATAGAGGCTAGATGTAAGCGAAGTTAATCAACTGGTCTAGGTAAAGGCAAAATAAAAGGAGTCCTTTGAGCTCTTTGTCATTGAGTAGTAACTGAAGCTAACTAAAAGTGAGCCAAACAAAAATAATCCTCATATAAGTGGGACTCAAGAGAGGGTGGACCAATGTGTGAAATAATTTGAGTTATGACATGGTCCATGAAAGGAGTGACATACTTGTGTGTCTTTATACAAAAGGTAGATAATAGGCATGCAAGACAAACTGAAAAACTTTGTACCAAAATTATAAGATGACATCCATACATGATAATCATGATGAAAGGCTACAAACTAAAAATTGAGCCAATTCTATAAATAAGAAGGGAAAACCTAATGGCATACTAGGGTTTTAAGTAATATATTTGAAGTAAGTCAGGTTCACCAAATGATTTAACTTTTAAGGGGTTATGGAGTTTAAGACCTAGGTTGTTAAAGGGTATGAGTATAGTAAATCATGGTATAAAATATGTAATATATATAGCCACCAATTTGTGCAAGAACTAATCTAATCTGATATTTCTAAAAATAGTAATGAATGACAAATGAATACTTAGCTAGAAATTTCCTAAGATGAAAGATTTGGAAGCTAAAAATTGGTACAAGAGCTGATTTAAATGTTGCAAACAAGATCCAAGTGTCAAAAACCCTCCTAGATAATAGTGTTTGACCTTGGAAAATAGTGATGTGTTGCTAGTGTATAATTTTGGTACTAATACCTTTTATGTAGGAACTAATCTATACTTATAGGATCGCCTATGTCTGAGTCTGCCAAGCCTATTCTTTTGTGGATAAACCTTGCTTCATTATTTTTGACCTATTTTGACTGATTTTGTATGTAACCCTAGACTTCCATGTGATTAGGGTATTGGATTGGCACAAGTAGTAAAAGTGTGTTGTTGTTGGGTAGGCTAGACATCCTAAACAACCCACTATGATGAGAGTTTCTTACATACCAATACTCTAAAGAGGGATCAAGATTGATCTAGTTATCCCCACCTAATTGTTGGTGAAAGTGCAATTGAAGCTAGTATAAATGTAGGTTTGAGTGATTGGATTGAGACTTGAGATTATAAATCTCTATATTCTAGTCTTAGGAGGGTTTTAGATGACTATATGTAGAAGTAGGGCAAAATAGGTATTAATAACCTTGATTTTGTACAACTTGTTCTGAGTTTGTTTGTGTGTATTTGCATCTCATTTTCATCTAATGAATAAAGGGCTAAAATTCATTTTCATACCATTTATAGAGTGGAAACATCACCTTCTGACACTTGGTATAACCAAATTTTTTATTACCTTAACCTCAATGTTCTCCCTCCTGATCTTTCAAAGATAGCCCATAGAGATTTTATCCTAGAGGAATACTTTACAATCAAGGATTTGATGGTCTTCTTCTTAATTTTCATCATAGTCATGAGGCTTATCATGTCATCAAGGAAGCACATGATGGCATCTGTGGGGGATAATTTAGTGGCCTAGTTGTTGCCAAACATATTCTTCATCTAGGCTACTATTAGCCCACACTTAATCAAAATTATTGTGACTATGTCAAGAAATGCATCAAGTGTCAACAACATGCTAACCTTCATCATGCACCTCCCCATGGTCTTTAGGTATCTCAATATTATTGGCCCTTCTCACAATGGGGCCTTGACCTTATTAGGGAAATCAACCCCCATTCTTCACAATGACATCAATATATCATCACCGCTGTAGAATATTCACCAAATAGGTGGAAGGCATCCCACTTATATCAACCAAAGATAAAAATATCATTGATTTCATCAACCACCACGTTATCTACCTCTTTGATGTCCCTCACAAAATCATTACTGATAATGGCAAGTCCTTCAAAAATAAGAAAGTCCAAGAACTTTGTGACACTTTTAGCATCAAATTAAGCTTCTCCTTGCCTTATCATCCACAAGCTAATGTACAAGAAAAATATTCTAACAAAACCCTCATCAAAATTCTCATAAAGGTGGTTAGTGTTTATATCAATATTGGCACCTCCATATCCCATTCGCTTTATCAGCCTATCACACTAGTATCTAAACCATTATGGGTGTTACACCTTTCTCTCTTGTCTTTGGAGCCAAGGCAATCTTGCCTCTTGAAGTCCAAATTCCATCACTTCACATCTCTTTGCATGATATCCTTTTTGAAAGTGATCATCACTAAGAATTCCTCGCATAACTAGAGCTTCTTGGTGAACATCACCTTGTTGTATTCAATCATCTTCATGTTTATCATGAGTGAATCAAGCACGCTTATAACAAACATTTTAAAACATGAGAGTTCAACATCAGTGACCTCATCCTCAAATAAAACAAACATGTCACTAAAATAGAGAATACCAAGAAAGGCAAGTTTGCTTTTAATTAGCTAGGACTTACATTATAACCCATAAGTATGGATCTGGTGCTTACTGTTTGTCCTCTCTCGAAGGTAAACTAGAACCCGATCCAATCAATGCTTTACATCTGCATCCTTTCCATTGTTTAACAAGATCATACTCACATCTGTGTCTAACTTAAGTTCATCCCTTTGCTCACAACAATTTTACCTCATCTCATCTACATTTTCCTTTATCCTTTGGTCACAATTTACTACAACATAAAACCGTGTGATTCATCTGTCACATATAAAACCTAATCCTAAGTATAGATACCCTAGCTCTACTCATAACATGGTTCTCATGGATACTTTTCATCTTTCAACAAATGGAATCCCATGGTCAGTTGTTTCTCAACCCCTCCCTTCCATTTACCACCACTTCCTTCCATTTACCATTAAACTTTTATGTTAAAGTCTTGCCTCCATACAGGTAGACCATTAAATAAACTTGTCCATTTCTAAATTTGCATTCAAAATCACTTATCTCTAACAATCATAGAGTGCTTCCTTGAAGGATAGCTGCCCCATAATTCAAAGTTGCTTAAAAATATACTTCTCCCTTGAAGGACACTTATAAAAGTCAAATTTTAAACCACTCCCTTAAAGGATGGCTAAGCAATAATCATTTGAAGCTTTTCACATCAATCAACTTCAACAACTTACTAAAATAGCAAAATCAATATAAAAACTCTGTCAAAATCAAAATAAGAAATTGGCTCTTAGAAATGCCATTGGTAGACATCCCACATCAATTAGTCTATGTAGTATCCCATCATGCTGTAATCAGCTCATATACATGGCATTGGTAGACTTCCCACATTGATTATTCTACATACCATAAGAAAGCATGGACTTGTCTACTATGGTTCTTTGGTCACCTATAGAAGGGGCAAGCTAACCCACATTAGGTTATCATTTAACACTCAACTTCCTCCTTACCACCTACACTCCTTCCATACTTATCTAAACTCAAGGTACTACGAGCTTACTTGATACAAAGTTATCAAGACACCCTCTTTCTCAATCAAATCATGCTCCTATGAAGCCTTTGATAGGCTTATGTTCACTAAGTCAATCCAACTATGGTTTCTTATCGATGGGTTCTTACTAATCAAAGCAAAATACCTCTTCCTTATCCATTTAATAGTTCATGAGAATGTGTGTCTTTATTTGTTTTCTTTAAACACATTCAAACCTTCTCTTAACAACAACAATCTTACACCTTCAAAAAAATAAAATCATACTAATCTCAATCCTAAAAACATTATCATCTCAAGTCAAACCTGTCCACTATGTTCTCAAATATTACCAATAAAACATTTCAATGCATCAACAAAATATCATCACATCCATTATTTAAACTAACTTAAATTAAATATTTTGTAGTCCATTCATCACATTATCATCATCATGCTTCAACTAGCCAATCAACATAAACATCATCATAACCAACCTCATCACATCATAACATCATCATCAAAGACATCATGACCATCATACAAACATATCCTCATAATCATGATCATAAATCAACATCAACATCATAATCAACATAATTATAACAATAACCACATCATCATCATACCTAAACTGACAGATCACAAACAACATAGGCATAAACCATCATCATAATCATAATCATCAACATCATTATCCACATCACATTGTAATCCTCATAAACATAATCATAATCAACATGCTCATAACATAATCATAATCATCAAGTCACATCATCATAATACAAAATAATACATATCACAATATATGTCTCTCATAAATACATCTCACCTCATTGGCACATAGGCCAGTATCAAAATGTATACAAATAATATACATCATACAAAAATCAACTCTCAAAACCCTAGAACACCAAAACCAAAACCACCTACACCTACCCCACCATCTGGTGGTGGACCCCCTAATATACTTGCCTATACTATTGTCAATTTCCACTTACCTAAAGGAGCTACTACTAGACCCCTAGCTAAGCTGGCCCTTTACACCTCATGTCTCATCACATCTAGAAACTAGGATAGCACCATAGCCTCAGTATCTGAGTTCTTCCATGGTGGCTAGATACCATGACCTCAGAACTGAGTCAGCTGGTCCTCTTCATGTTGTTGCCACCCTACTCTCTATCTCAATGAGTCCCTCTCCTACATGACCAAACCAAGAGTGTCTCTCACCTGATCATGTTCACTTGTTAGGGTGGAAACCTACCTCTATAAAGTGACTATCTGTGTCTACAATTCAGTCACTTATCCCTCTAAACTTGTCACCTCGGCCTATGTTATTGCAAAGGCTGCTATTGTCTAGTCATCTGGTCCTCTACCCTATACCTATGCAGGATCAACATCCATGGGCTATTGGCCCCCATCCCCCCATCCAAATTTTTTAGTCACATACCTAGTATAGTACCATCCCATGTATCCATCACTAAATCCTACATCATATATGGGAGCTCTCATTAGAAGCTACTCATAATCTAACACAATAACATCTAACTATGGCTCTATAAGTGGGAACTCTACATCCTTCCTCATATACCAAGGAACATCTAGTGGTATTTCTTGTGCTATCTTAAACTACCTCTAGACTCAATCTACTAGGATGCACTCAGTCTCACCATCCCATCTCCCATATACCCACCACCAACTCTATAAAGATAAAGTATGGTACCTATAACCTATCTAGAGGGGCCAACTCACATATGGCCTCTATATAATGTATGTTTCCACCAATCCCATCATCTCAAAACCAATATATATATCTATGGCTCCACCACTAGCTCTTGAAAGTGCATAATCACCTCACCACCTCATAAAACCAACCCTATAGTCAGTCAACACATATCCATCCCACAGAAGCCCAAGATATCTAAGTACTTGTATGTGTTTATATGCCTAGTAGTGGAGCACAAAGTTGACATCGATCCCATATCATCTCTACATTTTAAAGGCCCATAACTCTCTATAAATCTACAATAGCAACATTGGGGCCCATCCAAATACCATCCTCCCCAGGAGCATCTCTATCAGCATTCCTAATAACAAACATGGAAACTGATTGCTACTCAAATCCAACATCATGAAACAAGATATATCCATCATCATCATGGTCATAAGGCATATATCATGTAGGGTCCTCTAGTATAAGGGCCCATAACAAACTCCACTAGTATGGTACCTATCTCAAGCCCAGTCTACTCCATAGATCATATCTATGAAGTAGTCCCTTAAATCACTCTCAATGTGGTAGATCGGCTCCCCCCAAATCAAAAGCTACGTAATCATGTGGATGTCCTCTAGTAGTATCAACATCTCCCCAGTTGGCAATAGGAATGTGTTTTTGGTAGAATCTCATCTCTCGATGAGTGCCAAAATCATTATCGTGTCTCACGATAGGTGCCAATAGTTCTTCATGGCCCCTAAGACAACCTCCTTCATCTACCTCCACTTGAAATCTATCATCCCATCTCGAAACTTCATGAATATCTTAGGGACTCAATCCCTCATCTGGATCTAATTATGGGCCTACAAAACAATCACATTAGTGTTAACCTCTAATACTCAACACAAACTCTCAATCCTTCTACCCACTTTAAACTCCAACTTTTTCCTATTCTACACTCTTTCACCTTTCATACTACTTCTCCACTTTCTACAAACGTAACTTTAACACCATTTTACTCCTAGCACCAACACATCCCCTTCACCTAGCACAAACCTAACAATACTTCTCAAAACACTTTTCCACTTCCTAAACATTTAAACACTTCTACACAATTTCAACCTACTTCATTACATTAAACACTTTCCTCTCTTACCATTTTACCCTATTTTTCACCTTTTGCTCATCAATCATCGATGGTTTATGGAGCCATCTATGATCTCTAGGCCCTTTTTCTCCTTGAGGTCAATCGTTGATAGTCGGGTTGAACCATCAATGGTAACTGTGTGTGACCACCAGCAGTGAAACCTTACCATTTGGCCTTCCTAAAAATAAACCAAATTAAATATACAACACAAAAACTACTATTTATTATTACCCTATTAAACCATTTCCACCTACCCAACCCACTAATTTCATTTTTTCCCACCATTTGACATAATTTTATCAAGACCTAGGTTTAGGGCATCCTGGCCCAGGTCTACTAATTTTTTACACCTCTCTCTACCCATACTTTTCTTCCAATCACTCTATATCCTTTCATTCCACCTACTCTACCAATTTAAAAACAACCCCTACCTCATTTCATGATTGGTGACATGGTCACATCCCTCAAATCATAGCTTAGATGCATCCTTATCCTCCCTCCATCTATTGCACCTTCGAGCACACACACTCAACCAATCACAAATCTTTACCTCTAAAAACCTCCACATGTCAAACTTGCCAAATCTCCAAAACATGGTCACCAAAATTCAATAAGTAAACCAAACTTCTTCTTACTTTTACCCTGTGGCTTTTTAGGGCTTCCCTAACCATAGATAGTCAGGGTGACCATTGACGGTAGACCCTAGAGGCAACCCTAATCATCGATGGTTAAGGCCCTTCATCTTCTTCTAACTTTTTCAATTATTACCTTTCCTCATCAATAAACTCCTAAATAAAACTACATTTGGCCTAAAGTTCTTTTTGGATACTCTGTCCATGGCACTATGTAGGTAGCATCCACTCACCTAGTGTAATTGGAGTCAGCTCGATCACCCTTCACCCCAACCAATCCCCCACCCACCACCTATTACACCATGTCCACCTTGATGTTGGTTATTCTTGACCAGATCTCTTCACATATTGTGTGATGATTTTTCATGGTTCATTAATTGCATTGACCACTTTTGCCAAGTTTCCCATTTTGAACTTTACACCACCTCATGCATACCCTGACCAATTATGTTGTTATACAATAGTACCTCTTAACCTAGATACCTGCTACCAACACCGACCTTGCCTAGATAACTTGATAGGCATAACCCGATCAACTATGACCAACATTATGGACCGGTTACCCTCTCTTGTCCCTCTAGATCCTACCCTTATTTTATAACGTTGGAAATTTTAGTCTTTGCATGATCTTGACTATCGCTCTTAGTCATATTTTGTGCATAGGTTTGCATCTCAAATGCCCTAGATTTTTTATATCACCCACCTTATGAATACCTATATACCATTTGTCAAACCATGATTTGATTTTATTTTCACCTCAATCATCCCCCAATTTGAGGGGGAATACCTCCTCTCATACTTGGGGTAACCAAACCTACACCTTGACCAGCCTCCTATTTTTGTTTGATAGCTTGTTCAAAGCTACAGAATAAAAAGGGACAAAATGTAGAAACCTAAAAACTGCACATGATAGTTTTTGATTTCGCACTACTTTGGACCCTCATTTAACCTTGTATTGAGTGGACCACCTAGTCCATTAAAACTTTTTTACAACTTAATACCCCCAACATAATGCATCATTTAATTCACCCTCTTTCCACCAATTCTCCTTTGACCTTTTGATTGTTGACGGTTGGCCCTAACCATCGATGATTCAAACTTGCTTTAAACTTTAAAGCATTACCAGCTCTTATGTGAGATTAGCAAATTCTAGAATGGCAACTTACCTTTAAAACAAGCTTTTAAAGCTAAAAAAATAAGCAAATTTATCCTCCATAAAATTATTAACTTCCTCTATTTCATTTTGCAACTTTTGCCTATCAAAAGGAGAAGAGGAGGAAGTGAAAAGGGGATAATTAACTATCGATCATCTAGTATTCAAGCTTTCTTATAGGTATTCAACATCTATATTAGTGAGTGATCATTATCATTGGAGACCCAAAACTCTATTGAAATCACTTTTGAAGGCTTGAAGCACCATCACTCTAGCCGCATAGCTTCAAGATTTCCTCCATGAAGTTTCAGGTATCTTGTGCTTATTTTCTTTAATCTATCTTATTTCTATCCTCCCTATTCTATCAAAATTCCTAGTACCCCATCTTCCAAATTTTATTTTCCTAAATTTCTAATCTATACTTTCTATTTTTGATCACTTGCAAAGTTGCATAGGTAATCACTATCGGTCACCTAACCACTGATAGTCATCCTTAACCATCGATGGTTATCTAACTGCTAACAATCAACCTCAACCACTGACAGTTCCCCTAATCAGTAACAGTTCACTGTGGCATAATTTTCTAGCAAGACATTTTCACCTATTTGCCCCAAATCAAACCCCATTTTCTATGTTTTTCCTTGTCCATAAGCCCTTTTTTGATTTTGTGAGCTAGACATCGATCATCCTAGCATCAAAATTTGATCATTTTCTTTAGTAAGCAAATTATCTCTGTCTTTCTTGCATATATTTACTTTCTTATTAGTGAATTCAAGTACCTTATTTTATCATTTTAGATTTGATTGTCATAAATAGTGAATGTAATTACCTTCTTTTATCATTTTAGACTTAATTATCATAAAAAGTAGATTGACAGCCTCCTAGAAAGCATTACACTTTTTAGATCTAGCTCATGTAAGGCAATCCACTCAACCAACCATCTAACAACCTCCTTTCAAGTGTTTCTTGTGATTTACAGGTTATTCCTTCCTAGCCAAAAAGAAGTTTCCACTTTCATCTAGACTCACGTGCACATTTTATCAGGTATTCTTCTACACACCCTATTACTAGATTTCTTTTATTTACTTTTAAAATTAAGAAATAAAGAAAATAAATTGAAACACATATGTTCATGCATATGCATCCAAGTGTGTATAAATATGTAAATTCTTTGTAAAGTGAGTGCATACATATGTCATATTCGCCCATAATCTATATGAATGAGTTGATATATGTCATATATTTGATTTTTGAATTACTTCGAATCTTTGAAACATGTACTCTATCATAAAATCTATTTTTTTTCTTATCAAAGCTCAAATCTCTAAGACAAGCCCACAATAATTCCCCTTTTTGAGATTAGGAATGTAACATGAAAGTCATTTAAAGATATAATCATGTAACATCATGTCAACAGGTAGAGAGTATGTTATCATAGTATAGTGTATGTATTGAAGGCATGAAACATATTTAATGTGAGGCATATAAGTGTCATATCTAGATATATATAGTAATGAGGCATGTATTATAATAACCATCTTTTAATAAGATTATGTAGAAAAATTTCATGATATGGATCATGGCACCACTGATCAAACTCAACAAGCACAACACACAATGTCAAACATAAGGCCAAGGGCCACATACAATGGACATGAACATGTCAGAATAAGTAAGGGGAAGGGACACACATAAAAAATGTTAAAAAATTCACAAATAATAGACATAAATATGTCACACACACAAGGCCAAGTGGACATACATAATAATCAAGCAATGTCTAGCCTAACATGTAAGAATGTAACAACATCAAGAGAGTATAGAACAAGTGAAAACTATTCTACAACATCCACATGTATCAATGTCACATCATAGAAAAGTAGCATATCCATGTAGCATAATGTAAGATATGATTAACTAGCAAGATGCTTGTAAAATATGTAGCTCGACATGGTAGAGAGGTCAGATGGATATAACATGTGAAAATGAAACTTGTAGAATGATATGCCCCTAGTTTAGGCATGACCACTAGGTGGAAGGGATTTCAACATCTAAGAATCCATGTATGATATGTATGCCATACATCACACTCATATACCTCATGAAATGTATATTTGTATGAAAACAAATATGCCATCTACCAAAATATGTGATAAAAAAAAACATGTAAAGGAAGTAAACTAGCAACTCATGTCATGTTTAGGACCTGATTTTGATTTTTTTAAGGAAAGTTTGAAAGTTTTTTATTTTTAAAATATTTGAATATTTTTGGATTTTTGACATTTGTTTTTATATATTTTTGAAATATTTGAATATTTTTTATATTTTTTAAATATTTAACATAGATGCAATACTAAGTAGCAAGGCTTTGAAAATAAAAGAATGTAACCTATCCAAACAATCAGCAACATGTATCAAGGCATAGTGTGCACTAGATGTAATAGCATGGAAATATGGAGGAAATTAAAAATAATCAATATACTCCCCATTGGGTAAGAATCAATGTGTGCTCAAGTGGTATGTAAAAGTAAGAGTGTGTAATCATATAAACTAAAATGGAAGCCAATAATATGTTTAGATATTCAACTTGTATGAATGAATAGATAGCATGTCAAAAAATATGTGCATTAGAATTATTGTAAGAAAAGGATCACAGATGATCAGATCAGGGTAGACAATCAAAATGCAAAAGATAAATAAAATGAAGCCAAAGGCTAGAATAATGGTCAATGAAAGAGCATATAAACCCATGTGTGCTAAGATAAAAGAATAAAGTGGATGAGTATATATTAGGAAGTTATATCCAATGGAAAATATTAAATCTTAACCAATGACTTGGTCAACAGGATGTTCCCATGGAGTTTTTGCATAACATATGTAATCACCAATTGAATTTTGTGTTAAACCACCAATTGAGATGGGATGTTGATATGTAGGTTGTGTGTCATCAAGAGTATCATACCAATATTTTATATAATCATAATCATAGTCATAAACATCTTCTTGGTCTTGAAATTCTGATATGTCACTCTTATCATCTTTTGCATTTATATATGTAAAACCCATGACACCATATTATGGTATTGAAATTTTTGATTTCATATATACTACATCATGTGCTTCCACTGTGATTATACTAGTTGTCTTTGATGGAATATTAGCTAAAGATATATTTTATTTTTTATGTTCTTTATGTACAAATTTATCCTATCTTGAAATTGAAACCAATACAGTGTCATGCTCAAATGTAACATAGTCATGATCTTTACCCAATGTTGTCTTCATTGCTCTCAGCCATGTTTTTCTTAGTTTTGCATTGTATTGATCCAAGGTAGGGTCAATATGAAATATGAAAGAACATGTTTTTAACCCAAGTGTTACTGACATTTCAATAGATTTGATGAAACATTAAGATATAAAAATATTACCCAAATGTTGGTTGTCATACCTAAGATTTTGGATAAGTGTCATGTTGCATATATTGGCTTCATGAAAAGATGCAATCTTGATATTAGTATATTTCTTGCCATTGATGTAAGGACTAAGAATTAAATTCTCTAGATATAAATAATACTTTTTATTTACCTCATTTGGAACCACATTTTTGACATTAACCTTTTTATGTATGTCTTGTTTTTTATTTTTCTTTTTGAGAAATTCATTCTTAAGGATGTTTTCTTTCTTATCTTGAGTTTGTTTATGAAACTTCTCTTTTAGTGATTTATCATTTTCAATTTGTTTTGTTTGTTTATCTAATTGTTCTCTTTGTAATTTTTCTTTATGTAGCATTTATTTTTTGTCTTGTTCTTTTTGTAACATTCTTTTTGCAGCCTTTTTTCTCTAATTTTGCCTTCTACAACCTTTCCGGTTCTAAATTTTCTCTTTTCAATCATTCTCTTTTTATTTGTTCTTTTGATAACTAATCATTTTCCAATTGTTCCTTTTATAATTATTGAATTTCTAACTACTCCTTTTGTTTTTCTTTCACTTGTTTTTTATAAGGTGCAACATTAACCGTAGCATACTGAGGCTTGTAGCATGTCCAGTCTTGTCTTCAAGTGATGTAACCCTTAGACATGAACCTTGAATTTATTTTTGTTGTTGTTGTGAACTAATACTAAAACAAGTTTTTTCACTCAAATTATGTTGATTATCTTGAACTATAGTCTTTCCTTGATTTTTTTAAAGATTTAGAGGTACACTTCTTTGGAACTGCCATAATGAATAATATTAACTAGTTTTAATTCAGTTGTCTAGGTCGATGTGAATGACATATATGTACTTAGAAATAAAAATATAGTTTTTTTCTAAAGGAAATAAAACCTTGGAGGATTGTGTCTTTGTATTAGTTTATTATTTACCCCTCTTTATATCATATGAATCATCTCAATATGTTTCAACTCCAACATGGCTGAATAAAGTATGAGATAAGTAGTCATCTAGGTTGATAGGATTTATGTTATTTTTCATCTATTGGATCTTACATATCATCATCATAAATATTATACCAATCCATAAAGATGTAATTAGGATCTTTAGAATTGACTAGAAGACAGAGAGATCTGGTATTTTCTCTTGTTATATAGTAATTGGTAATTTTTTGTGTATCTTATTTAATGCTCATGGTTGGTTATCCGTTTTGCTTTGCGCTTGACTCACCCACCTCATATCTATGCATCTGATCAAGATGGATGGGTTATGTAGGTGGTATAATAGAATGATCCTTAGATTGTGATTGTGTCATTTGTAATATCTAAAAGATTTATTGTCTACTGAAATTATATACTCGTGTCTATCATATATAAATTTGATACAGCTATGAAATGTACAAGGTACAACCTTCATCACATGACTCCAAGGTCTCCCTAAAATTAAGTTGTTGTATTGTAAATGGTTATACATGAATTGAAAGACAATAGGCACTATCTTGGGATGTACTAGTAAATCTAAAGTAATACTTCCAAGTATTTGATGAGACTTGTTATCAAATAATTTGATATTTGGTTAAGATTTTTTAATGTTGTTCATATTGATACCTAGTTTTTGTAAGAAATCATATCTATAGATATTCAACCCTAAAACATTGTCAATCAACACACACTTGACTATTTTTTCTTGCACCTAAACTTGAATGAACAGTGGAAGATCTTGATCAATGATATGCTAAAGGGTTAAGACATCCTTATCAAAAGTGATGACCTTTTTGATATCTTTGAATGTATCAAGATAGAGGTGAATGATGTTGGTTGTGTATCACTAGGAAGAGTTGTATCATACAACATTTGATATAAGATATCTTTGTAGATTGTTGATCTCTTTAATAACTCAAAAATTAAAATTTTAGCAAGGGTATTCCATAGTTGATCAATGATATCATATCCCTTAGATTGAATGGGTTTCCTTGAGGGAGGTGGAGAGGGTTGAGGAGGAACATGTTGATCATCTTTGTTATATCGTAGAGGATGAAGGACCCAACCTCACCTAGTATTGACAACATGAACAATGGTATCTAATATAAGTCATGGAGGAATAATGGGAGCGGGATAGTAAGTGAAATTTTTTTGAGGTCTAAGGGTAGGAAGAACAAAATGGGTCATGAACATTTTTTAACATTTGGTGGTGATAGATAGTAACTCGGATTGGATATTGTAGGAATATGAATTGAGGAATGTTGGAAACAAGATGACTAAGAGTGGGGGTGAATTAGTCTTCAAAAAAAATTATTCAATTCCACTTAACCATTCATTCAAATTATAAGATGCATGTACATATTAGCAATAATAAGCATCAAATAAAAATAGCATGAAACATATGAACATAGCATATATGTGAGAAACCCTCATGGGAAATAAAATCCACTGAAACATAGCTTAGACTACAGTCTTATAAAGCAATGAATCACTATTTAGTTGATCACCCACTCAACTTGGAGCACCAATCACAATCTATCAAGCACCAACTTGATAGAGTATTTAGTTGAGCACCAACCCATCAAGGAGCACCAACCTCTAATTCACCAAGCACCCACTTGGCTTTAGCAAACACCAACATGCAAGGAGGCACCAACTACCTAAATGACCTAAAACCAACTTAGCCACCTGATTCTTTGATCACCTTCAGAAACCCTTATTTCTTCTAAAATAGATGATGATCTTCTCTTTCAGCTCTTTACTTACTTTTTTCCCTCTCAAACTATCCTTCAACTTTTTTCGCTCAACTCGCCCTCTTTATGGCTTGATTAGGTCTTTTGACCTTGATCCTAATATGCAAAACCTATGTTAGATATTCATGACACTTCTATGATGGTCTGCATGACCTCTTTCTACTTAGAAATGATTTATATCATTCACTTATCCTTTTCTTCTCTCTCAGACTTATCATCCTTTAAGAATCCACTCTAAGCACACACAAAATAAGCCTAAACTGCCTCACTTTTATACAAGTCACTTGATCATATCCTTCTTAATCAGCTACATATTCAAATCATTTAGGTTGGCCATGAATATGTCTTATCATATTAAAATAATATGCCTTAATCATGAATCAATCAATACAATACGTTGATCATTCATCAATTAGCCCTTACTCCTTTTTTAGGCTATGGAGACCTAATAGGTCTTCTTAACATGTTACCCTTTGATATTTCTTGAAGCAGATAAAAACACCTCACATAGTAGCAACACATCATACACCACTCCAATAGACTTTATCTATATTTAATTTAGGTTCATAACACTTTTTAGGTCCAATTACCACTTGAAACCTTACTCAAATCACTACATATAAAAGACCTATGTATATACATAAACTCTATATTAAACAACTAAGGTATATAATATTTTTTTTAAACAATTATAGAAAAAAATTACATATTCAAAAACCTTATGACCTAAGTTTAATCATGAAATCCATCTAATGCTTCAACTCAGGGTAAACAAGCTCAAACACTTCTCTGCAAGATGTTCACTTAGAATTGCCAACTGGATCCAAAACACAGTCAAGGAAACATGAATATCTAACACATGATTGAATATCTTCAATGTATTTCAATGCATGAACATGATCTTATAAAACCCTTATAGCAACCTCAACCAATCAGATCATGAGATCTAATGAAATTTATTGGTCTTATATGCCAATATGTTGACATTTTCTTTCACAGACTCTACTTAGTCAGATAAGCCAATTTGGCTTCAATGTTTCAACCTCTTACACTGACTTACAAGATTTTTCGAAGCATGGATAGATCATTCAAGACCCAAAAAATATAATCATGCATTTTAATGTATCATTCTCACATGGAAACATATCATAAAACATCTTCTCACATCTGTCTGATTTCCTTGTTGTTTGCACCACTAAGTTTGTTAGTGGATGGCTAACTTTGATCACCAACTTTGCATACCTGAGATGTGGAACCTATCCATAAATATTAATGAATAAATTCAAGTCTCACACTTTGATCTTCATCCAATTATCAACTTTGACTCGGTTAACTTTGTCTTTTAGAATAATTCTTTGAAAGACAAAAACTTTTATGTAGGGTCTACTCATTCACTTGAGAAACCAATCATACCTAGAGATGATTTAGAGAGTTGAATTCAACGTCCAGTCACTTTTTTTATCATATACAACCATTCTAATATCTTTAGAACAAGATCTTTAGTATCATGTCCTTGTTAAGGTTTTATGAGGGTTTAGACCATCTTTCAGTCTTAAAAATTATTCATAAAACTTAGTTCTTCTTTCCAGAAACTAATTCTTGGAATTTTGAACTAAAAACTTTTATCATCTACCATGAATAGTTTAGAATCTCATGACAATATTTCACATGCAAATGAGCACTGATAAAACCTTCTCAAGTAGACAACTCTTATTTTTGTGCACTTAAGAAACCTCAAAATGATTTTCAATCTTTTTTTACAAACCAAGTCTTGAAACATTATGCACATATTGAAAACAACTTGACTTACCTTTGTCAATGTTCACCTGCTCACCCATGTCATGGTAACTTATCATGTTACCTTATTTGGCCACCATCTCTCTTCTTGTTTTCTAACCCTTGACCTGATGGTCTCATTATGCCTTGAATCTAACCTTTTATCCACTCTGTATTCTTCACCTTAAAACTTTTTCATGTTTCAATGCATCTTGTGTATTCTCAAGCAACCTCATACACTTACTCTTCTTCTGAACTTAAATAGAACTTATGCGGAGCTCAATTAGGATCTTCATAACATCTTTAGAGTTATAAACACAGATCTTTGAAATTGATCTTTTAATCATTTTCAAGGTCCTCAAGACCTCAAACAATCTCTCTCATGCTCAAATAATGTCAAGGATTCTTCAGAGCATTCTCATCTTTGTAGCTCATTCAAATCATCTTTGAAATTGTTTGCATAGATCTTTGGAACATACAAGTTCTTCAAAGCTCACTCATTTCATATTTCTACTTGTAAATACCATCTCATAAGGTTTAGATAAAGCATTTCAATATGCTTTATATTTTCTAAACTGACCTATACTTATTCATGTTGCTTCTTAAATATTTCACTCAATTTGACATTAGAACATTCTTCAAACAACATTCTCTCATCACTACTCTCATACAACAACAACACTCACTATGCTTGTAATAGAAATCATTCATATACATACCTCAAGGCTTGTTTGACCAAGATTCTTCACAAAAAACTCTGACATCAATGATATTAGATTGACATTAATGAAAGAACCATGCATCTTCATAAGAACCTTTGACATCAATGACAACATTAAATATCAAATCTCAACACTCAATGACAATGCTCAATAATCTCCTCCTTAATCAATGACAATGTTCAATAATCTCCCCCTTTGTTAATGATGGCATACACACTTAGAAAACTTTTGCAACCATTCTTGATGGCAATCATCTATTAGACGTAGTTCTTATCATTTCTTTCTCTCTTTCTAATCTTTCTAATTTTTATCATTTTCTTGTCTTTTCTAATCTTTATTCCCCTTTGACATTAATGACAAAGGTATTCTATAACTATCATCTCTCTTAGAATGAACTCAGATGATAAGACCACTTCAACACAAATTAGGGTCAGTCAATAACCTAAATAGCTCCCCTTCAAACAAAGCATCCACCATGCTTATGTTAGCAATAGACATCAAAGATTATTTGCATCTACTAAAATCATACTCTTTTCCTTGTGAGCTAAAACTATCTCTCAAAGACATTAGATGACACATAGTTTTCACTTATGATAATCATTCTCAAAAACTTCTCAATCAGGTCACTCTCCCAGCCAATTCATCAAAAGCTCAAACAAACAGAGTCTATAAAGCATCTCAGACATAACTTCTTCTTATCTCTATACATATTAATTATCAATCACTTTCTTGACAAAGAAAATAGAGCTACCAAGCTCCCCTTTAGACCAAGTATATCTTCTTTCAAAGAACTAGGAACTCAAGATCATATAGCTTTCTTGACATGGTTGAATAAGATATCAAAATCTTGACCATACACATGGATATCCCATTCTTGATACCAACTACAAAAAAAATACTCCCCCTTGTTCTTCACAGATCAGGCTCAATCTATAAAAATAGATATCAAAAGCTTACCTCTTATGTACCAATTTTTTGCATTCTATCTTTGGAGCTTCTTTGACTGTAACCTCATGCTTCTATTGATAGAAGAAAGTCTTCATGAATCTTAATGGATCCACCCCTTTTTTATAGGGCACTAAAACAATAATAACTCAAGAGATTCCCAAATATCGATATCTTTACAAGACTAAATAATCTTCAACATCCTTCTGGACTTGATTAGCTCTATAGGCTTGACTTTTAACTTCTCTTTTTCATTATCCACCTTGTCATCCTTCTTATTTTATTTGGATGCCTTGTCAGCACATGTAGATAACAAGTGTTCTTGATATTCCTTCAATTCTGATTTATGCTCTATAGTATCAAACATCCCACCTTAGTTTATGAGTTGATCATGACTCACCTTGTCATCCTTCTTCTTCTTAGTCAACTCTTCATCCAATTCTTCATCAATCATGAGGCTTTCTCCATTTGAACAACCCTTATTATTTCATTTTATGCCTGTGAATGAGGTTTCATTATTTATCATGTTCTGATTCATTACTGCCATCATCATTGTCAGATGTGTCTAAATCACTCACATCAAATGAGCTATCTTCTTTGGTATAAAAACTCTGCTTATTTTTAATGATCTTTTCCCTCCATCTTTCTTGAAATATATTTTGTTATTTTTAGACTTATAGGCCTTTCTGTCATATCCATGATGCTCATCATGTTCTTCATTATCCTTAGATTTGTCCTTCTTAAGACACTTGATTTCAAAGTGACCAATCTTGTCACAACTAAAACATTTAAAGGGTAACTTACCCTTGTACTTTCTTGATCCAAACCTCAACTTTATGTCAAACATAGCTATGAGTTTATCATCATCAACATATGAACATACCTCATATTTGACCTTCTTGGCCTTTAACTTCTTTTCAACCTTGAAGTTTGCTTCCTTTTTGAGAGGTCTTTCTTCATTTATTCTCATTTCATAGGCAGTCAAGATGCCATGAAGCCCATCCATCTATACCTTGTCTAAATCTTGCATCTCATCTACTACATACACCTTAGAGTCAAACTTAAGAGTTAGTAATCTCAATACCTTTTGAACAATAGTAGACTCTTTCACTTCTTCTCTCGATCCTTTTATAATATTGACAACTTCATCAACCCTCAACAAGTAGGATGCAATAGTTTCATCTTCATTCATATTCAAACTTTCAAATAGTCTTCTATGAGTCTGCAACTTGGCCATCTTCACCTTGGTATCTCCTTCATAGATGGTCTTCATTTTGTCCCATATGTCTTTGGTAGAAACATAATGCATTAATTTTACAAGCTCTACCTCTGATAGGCCACATATAATGGCATTCATTGCCTTGGAGTTATTCTCATTAGCCTTCTTACCTGTTGCATCTATTGATGGAATTAGAGGTGCAATATACCCATCTATAACTAACTACCAAATATTATGTTCTTATGACATCAAAAATATCTTCATTTTGGCATTCCAAAAGACATAGTTAGATCTATTGAATAATGGATCTAAACTGGTAGAGAAACCACCTTGAGCTTGTTGATTATTCATCTTTACTTCATAGGATCTCTTTTAGGCTTTCAATCCTGCTCCAAAGAACCTGTTCTAATACCAATTGTTAGAAATAAGATGACTGAGAGAGGGGGTGAATCAATCTTCAAAAAAATTTATTTAATTTCACTTAACCATTATAACATGCATGTATATCTTAGCAATCATAAGCATCAAATCAAAAGATCATGAAACATATGAACACAACATATATGTGTAAAATCCTCATGAAGAATAAAATCCATTGAAACATAGTTTGGACTATAATCCTATAAAGCAATGAATCAATATTTAGTTGAGCACCCACTCAATTTGGGTAACCAACCCAAATCTATGAAATACCAACTTGGCAGAGTCTTTAACTAAGCATCAACCCAACAAGGAGCACCGACCCCTAATTCGCCAAGCACCCACTTGGCTTTAGCAAACACCAACTTTCAAGGAGGTACCAACTACCTAAATGACTCAACACCAACTTAGCCACTTGATTGTTTGATCACAATCAAAAAAATTTGTTGTTTCTAAAATAGATGATGATCTTCTCTTTCAGCTTTTTATTCACTTTTGTCCCTCTCAAACTATCCTTCAACTTTATTCGTTCAACTAGCCCTCTTCATGGCTTGATTAGGTCTTCTGACTTTGATCCTAATATGTAGAACCTCTGTTAGATATTCATGACCCTTATCTAATTTTTCACATGACCTTCTGCTCAACAATGATTTATATCATTTGTTTATCCTTTTATTCTCTCACACTTATTATCCTCTAAGCATCCACTCTAAGCACATACAAAATAGGCCTAAACTACCTTATTTTTATACAAATCACTTGATCATATCTTTTTTGGTTAGCTACATATTCAAATCATTTAATTCATCCATGAATAGGTCTTATCATATTAAAATAACATGTATTAATCATGAATCAATCAATACAATAGGTATGCCATTCATCAATTAGCCCTTACTCCTCTTTTAGGCTTATGGAGACCTAATAGGCCTTATTAACAACATGTTATCTTTTGATATTTCTTGAAGCATATCCAAACACCCCAAATGACAATAACACATCATACGCCACTCCAATAGACCTTACCTATCTTTAATTTAGGTTCACAACACCTTTTAGGTCTAACTACCACTTGAACTCTTACTCAAATCACTACACATAAAAGCCCTCTGTATATATAAAAACTTTTTCTTGAACAACTGAGCTATATACTCAATTTTTCTAAACAATTATGATAAAAAAATTACATATTAAATAACCTCATTACCTCAGGGTTATCTTAAAATTCATATGATATTTCAACTCAGGGTAAACAGACTCAAACACTTCTCTGTAAGATGTTCACTCAAAACTGACAATTGAATCCAAAACACAGTCAAAGAAACATGAACATCTGACACATGATTAAATATCATTAAAGGATTTCAATGCATGAACAAGATCTTATAACATCCTTATATCAACCTCAACCAATCATATCATGATCTCTAAAGAAAATTATTAGTCTTACAGACCAATCTGTTGACCTGCTCTCTCACAAACTCTACTTAGTCAGATAAGCCAGTTTGGCTTCAATATTTTAACCTCCTACACATAATTTCAAGCTTATGAAAATCATTGATATATCATTCAAGATATAAAAAACATCATCATGCACTTCAATTCATCACTCTCACATGAAAACATATTAGGAAATATCTTCTCACATTTATTTATTTTTCTTGTTGTCTGCACCACTAGTCTGTTAGTGACTGGATAACTTTGATCACCAACTTTGCACACTTGAAATATATAACATGTCCAAAAATATTCATGAACAACAACTACAATTCTCACACTTTTATCTTCATCCACTTAGAAACTTTGACTTGGTCAACTCTATCTTCTACAACAAATCTTCAAAAGACAAACACTTTTTTGTAGGGTCTGTTCATTCATCTGAGAAACTAATCATACATAGAGATGTTTGGGAGAGTTTACTTAAACTTCCAATCACTTGTCTAATCATATCAAACCATTCTAATCTTTTTAGTATAATATATTCAATATCAAGTCCTTGTTAGGGTTTTATGAGGGTTTAAACCATCTTCTAGTCTTAACGATCATTCTTAAAACTTAGTTTCTCTTTCCAAAAACCAATGCTTGGAAATTTGAGCTAGAAACTTTTTTCATCTACAATGAATAGCTTATGATCTCATACAAATGATGCATGTACCAATGAGCACTGAGAAAACCTTCTCAAGTAGATAATGCTTCATTATGTGTACTCGAAAAACTTCAAAATGCTTTTCAAGCCTTTTCTTACAAACCAAGTCCTGAAACTTTATGAACTCACCTATGTCAATGTTCCTCTACTCACCCATGTCATGGTAACTGATCATATTATCTCATCTGACCACCATCTCTTTTTTTGTTTTCTAAGCCTTGACATGTCGATCTCATTATGCCTTGAATCTAGCCTTCTAGCCACTCTATAGTCTTCACCTTGAAACTTTCTTGTGTTTCAATGTCTCTTGTGTATTCTCAATCAACCTCATACACTCACTCTTCTTATGAACTTCAACAAAACTTTTTCAGAGCTACTTACAGATCTTTGAAGCTCGATTAGGATCTTCATAGCATCTTTAGAGCTATAAATATAGATCTTTGGAGTTGATCTTTTAATCATTTGCAAGGTCCTCAATACCTTAGATACAACATCAAATAATCTCTCTCATGCTCAAATATTGTCAAGTATTTTTTGGAGCATTATCTTAGGAGCATTCTCATCATCGTAACTCATTCAGAGCATCCTTAAAATTGTTTACATAGATCTTCAAAGCATACAACTTCGGAGCGTACTCATTTCATCCTGCCACCTACAAATACCATCTGACAAGGTCTAGATAAAGCATTACAAGATGCTTTACATTTGATAAACTGACATATACTTATTCATGTTACTTCTCAACAATTTCACTCAAATTGATATTAGAACATTCTTCAAACATCATTCTCTCATCACTGCTCTCATACAACACTCACTATGCTTGCAATAGAACTCATTCATATGCATATCTCAAGGCTTGATTGAGTAAGCATCTTCACAATAAAATCTGACATCAATGATATTAGATTGATATCAATGAAAGAACCATGCATCTACATAAGAACCTTTGACATCAATGACAATATTAAATATCAAAGCTCAACACTCAATGACAATGCTCAACAATCTCCTCCTTAATCAATGACAATGTTCAACAAGGAAGGCTTGAGTTGTACAATATTCATTTTAATGTTTTTATGATATTTGAATTTGATTAATGCAAATATATAGTGAATCCAAATAACACCTCAAAAAATAACATAGAAGGTGATGATGTATCTCATGCACCAAATCAAAAGATAGAAACAAAATTTATTCATTATGGCCATGTTTTAATAATGAAACTTTGAATTTGAAAATGGCTTTACAAATGTAACTAGATAAAGAGTGTTTGATTTGTATGCTCTCAAATATATTGATCCCAGTCATAAATAGTCAAAAAGGTATAAAAGAACACTAACTATAGAATATTTTGTCTTTTTATAACTGCACTATCTATTTCTAAGATACGTTGAGAGTAACTTCCTAAGGCTAACCACTTATCGGTGCACTACAAAACTAAATAGTTGAAAGGCTTTTTATGGTTGAAAAGATAAGAACCCTATGTGTTTCTAATATATCATGAGGTATGTGAAAATTAAAATTTGTATATAGTATTTTCTAATGGCTTGAGTAATGGATAATTACCTCTCATACTACGACTCAAGTAAAACTGATGACCACTTTGTCTAGAAAGATAGTTTCTATGAATTTTAAAACTATCAGAACACAATTTTAGAAAAAAAAAAAAAAAAAAATTGAAAGCCAACAGAAGAAAAGATTTATGTGCATATAAATTAGGTATTCAATTTGAAACTCCTAGGTCAAAGATAAATCTTAGAATAACGCTCTTGCAAATCCTAATAGGATAATTAGATTTTTATTTAGTGTATGGAAACCATGAATTCAACTGAAACCCTAAAACAAAATTCAAAAAAATAATGTCCAAGCAACAAACAGGTTCCTTAATATGTTTTACCTTATTTTTGATTTAATAGTGTTGATAGGTATTAAATATTGATAGATCTTTCGAATTAAAAAATATATATAGCATTTAAACATGTAAAACAAAATTGACAGTTGAAAATCACTGACAAGTGGCATATGCTAAAAATAATAAGTACAACCAAGAGTAAGATACTTAGCATTTTTTAGTTTCTAGTTGACTATAGCAAATGTCTGATAGTGAGAAATAAAATGAGATAGGACTGTGACAACTCAAGTTTAGGAACAAAGTTTGTGTCTGCACAAGTCCTTACTCCGTGGACAATAGTACAAGTTGGTCATATCTATTGACTGTTAACTTGTATACTTTGATTATAATGAAACTGTGATGGCCCTGTCACATGCCCTTGTGTCTACTAAGGGGGTTGAGATATTATGATTCTATAGATGTCATGTAGAAACCTTTGTTTTCCTTCTCTTTGCCTTGGAAACCCTAGGGACACTTGTGAGAGCTATAAACTTGAAAAAAAGAAAGGGGAATGTAATGGGTTCAGTTGACCCTAATCATTCTTGATGATGATTTACTACTGCCTACATATCCATATACTCTAAGGAAGGAATTTATTCACAAATAGTCCTCCCACCTAATGTGATTGTGCAATTATGTTCCTTGACTTTATGTATGTAGCTAGTAATTTGGCTTTGATACTTGACAATGTTAGCTCTTGACTTGATTTGAAATACTTCAAACTTGATTTGTAACTGATACAATTGATTGATCTTGAATTTGGGAAGAATATGACATGTTTATTCAATGTGCAATAGCATAAAAGATTGATACCAGATAGAGATCAAGTGTATTTGAAATGACATTTTGATTTGCTTATATAGTGAATCTTTTGAATAATTTCCTTTAGCCAACTTGTGAAACATGTGGGATGACCTAAATCAATATTTTAAAATTTGAAAACTAGGCATTAAATGGCATGGGGACAAGCCCACACTAGGTGGATAGGTTTGCAACAGTAGGTTTATCTGCCTAGCACAAACTTGTCTCAAAAAAGTAGGGACAAAAGTCCTAAGGTGGGCGGCAGTTTGAGAGTGACATAACGCAGTTTGAACATTGGCTTGGAAAATCTTGTGTAGTATTGACAACGAACAGAAGGGTCAAGCCTGCATATAGATAAATGGCTTAGAGAAATGACAACTAAGAGACATGTATTTGAGCATAAGTTAAGCAATTTAATATGTGTCAATAATTAGCATTGTCAAGTACTTGTAACCAGATTTAGGTGTCTTAAAAAATAAGAGCAATGGTAAGAGATGGAGAAATAACCATGTGGTTGGGCACATTTTTATAAATATACTTTTTATTTATCAAGAGTGGTTCATTGTAGACTTCTCAAAGTGGACATCAAGGGTGTACTATCTTGTGAATGTATTGGAAAGAATGTTTACCATTGAAAATATTGCAAGCACCCAAATATTTGTCATTCTAATCACAAGGTATATTATTAGTTCTAGAATGTGCTTAAACTTGTAATTCTTATGTGATTTGTCATTAGTATTATAATTGATTCCTTATTTATCTATATGAAGAATTGGAAGAATAGGCTTTACTATACCTTAATCTTTTTTCCATAGTCATTTGCCATTATATCCCATCTTTTGCGAACATTTGAATCCAAATCCATATTATTTCAAATATGTTTGAATAAGACTAGCACCTTTATCATTTCTATTTATAGCTCAACATTCATCCCTCACTGGTTGTTTTCCCTTGTCCTTGTTAGTTCCTTTTCACTTGTTGATACAAAATTTGACATTCAATATTCATGAGGGATTGCATAAATCGCTCCAATATCAAATGCACACATGTCATCTTTGTATTCCCAAGGTTTTGGTGGTGTAAAACTTATCTTGACCAACGTCTCATCTACATTATAAAATTTATAATCATTCACCTCATTATCTTCTTTAACATTACTACATTCATGAAACTCAAAATGTTTCCACTTAGTCCATTAGAATAATTTGTTAAGGTGCCACTATAGTTTTTTTTACTCTGATTCAAGTGAGGCACAATAATATCCTTAGGTTCAATCATTTTATAATATCTAAATGGTTTATTATCTATAAGACATGTATATATAACTCCCTCATATATAAACTTCAAGCATCTATGTAAGGTAGATGGGACAACTACTATGGCATGAATTGAAGGCCTCCCAAGCAAACTATTATAGCTCACATCATTGGATATAACTTGACTTTTTGTGGCTATGATTTTTGGTCCAATTGATATATTCAATATAATTGCTCTAAGATCCTTTATGGGTTGATTATCAAAACCCTTAATGATCATATCGAATTTTGCAAGGATTTGTCTTCGAATTCAAAATTGCATTAGAAAGGACTCAGTACAAATGTTTAACCCTGACCCATTATTCTCCAACACTCTTGTGATCCCTATGTTATTGATTTTGACTTGAATATGCAAGGGAAAATGTTGATCTACAATAGCTTTTGGAGGTAATCTTCTTGCTCAAAATTAATAAGGTTCTCATTGGCCATCAAAGACTTAACAATAGAAGCAAAGTGAGAAGGTTGAGTATCACTGGCAAAGTAATGTCTTCTAAGGCCTTATAATGATTTTTTTTAAAACATTAGATGTTGTAAGTAATTATAGAATATATATCTTTGTTTGAATGTTCTTGAGTTGATCTATAACGTCAAAATCTTTAATAGCTTGCAATCTAAGTTTGGGAACATGAGGGAGATTAGGAGGGATAGGATGGTCTATTAAATTCTTGGCTCGAGCTTTCCTTGTCATGGTATGGTTGACCTCACAATGTATCATCATGCAATGATCATTGAAAACATTTTCTTCTACAATAGGATCTAAATTGTTTTTATTATAAGCAAAGATAACAACTCATGAATATAAACTATTTCAAAATCACATACAACTCTATCATGTCTAGGAAAATATGTTATCATTTTATGATATACCATTGAAAAGAAACGTTTGTGCATGAATGTAACACTTATACACTGGAAACATGAAGGTACCCAATAATACACACATACTAGGGATATGTTATGTAAGTGACAATATTGAAAAGCATGCCATAATTGAATCACATATAGGAATTTTCCTATCCATAAGAAATGCTAAGATACATAGATATAAAATATTTATAATGAAATGAGCAATTAAGACTATAGAGATCCAACATTAAGGAAAAACCTATGAAGGAACAAATAAATGAGCAACTAGGGCTAATGCAAGCTAACATGACATAACACAAACCTAAACAAATGTACCATTATGGAAAAAACAAGATCTAGCACTAGAGAGTGCACAATACAATAATGATTTAGGAAGATGAGGGTTTGAAAGATATGCAAACACAACTAATTGGGGTTTTAAAATAACACACATTTAGGTTAGGGCTAAGGATTGCAAACTAATGTAACGAGCTCTAGAAAAATTAGATATGTCACAATGGAAACACAGCATAACCCTAAGGTGTGTAAGAGGGCACGGGTTCCACAAAATATTTTATGAGAAAGTGGTTTTATATCAACATGTAATTTATCTACCTAAAAACATGTGCAATTCAAAGCACTAGATTTACTCTAATATAACAATAAAAAATAGATCTAATTGCACAAAAGAATATTCTTGAATAATTAAAATGTGCAAAGGGTTATAAGAAAAACACCGAATTGTCGTAATTTTGTAGATAATTAGAAGAAAACATTGTGAAACAAGTCCAGACAGCAAGGCGAACAAAACCCAAAAAAAATGAAACAAACATAACTTTTCAATTTTGATTAAAAAAACGTACTCCTTCAATCTTAGGACTACTAGAACTGTATTACTATGTTCCCATCCATGGCCTCGTTCCTCTACTCCTAGGCTCTAAAATTCTCACTTACTTTTCTAGAATTCTACACAAATTTCTAAGGAATTGATCTCATTTCAAACCCTAATCATTCGTCACAAACCGATAAAAAAGGGGGTAGCCATTGAGGGCCCTATGTGATCCCTCCATTCTTTGTAGGCCAAAGTTCTGGTATAATTTTGGAAAATAACATCGGATGCACTTCAACAATCAATTCATTGATACAAGCCCTAATCCCTATACGAATTTTCACGTATGAGCAAGTGATGCAATGTGATATGAAGACGCTAATGTTGAATCAAATTATGCTCGAAACACTTTGATTTCTGTGCTTTCAGTAAATGTTTTACTCTTGGTTCCAATTCACTTATCACTCTTGACCTTGGCATTCAATTCTCTTATTCACTTATTGTCCTATATGCACCTATGTATCTATAGACTTTTCAAATTCAAATCAGGGATATTGGTGTGCAACCCAACACACAATAGGGGGAAAAGGACGACAAAAGAGGAACACAAGGCATGGGAGACCCAAAGGATAACAAGGGTCCACAAAAAAGACAACAAAAAATGTATTGTTACCTTCTTGGGAGACTAAGGACGTATTGCTCCATTCATGGTCAAAACCTCATAATAGCAAGAAACAAAGGGAGGAGAGAGAAAACCAATGGAATGGGAAACAAGTAGAGCCCCAAAAAAGAGAAAATGTGCCAATAAGAGTCTAATATGACCCTGACATGGAGGGCCCACAAAAAAGACAGCAAAAAACATATTGATACCTTCTTAGGAGACTAGGGACGTATTGCTACATCCCTGGTCAAAAGCTCATAACAATAGGGAAACAAAGGGAGGAGAGAGAAAGCTAGTGGAACGAGAAACAAATGGGGCCCAAAAAAAAGGAGCATGTGTCAATGAGAGTCTAAGACTAGGGACGTATTGCTACATCCCTGGTCAAAAGCTAATAACAATAGGGAAACAAAGGGAGGAGAAAGAAAGCTAGTGGAATGAGAAACAAATGGGGCCCAAAAAAAAAAGGCGTGTGTCAATGAGAGTCTAATATAAACCAATAACTAACAAACACACAATTACTCTAGAATAATGCAAATTTGACAACTAAATCTACCCTCAAACCAAAATTAGGTGTACACAATGCACTGGTCTTGGAGGATTAGGAGCTTGATGGGGGTCCTATAGTTTTGATCCCAAGTTCGAGCAAGAATACAAATGAATTGGATGTTTTGCTATTGAGGAGTTGTCTTTTATCTTTTCAATTGATAATCGAAACTATAATCATAGTTCTTGGGTGGCAATAGTCATTGTTTAAACTTCCTTGATTATATCAAGTTTTTTGTTATTATCTTACCATACTATTAGTGGAGCTAGTATCCCTTTTTTTAACTTAATATTAGAGATCCAGAACAATGGTCAAAGTTCAACATTGTAAATTAGAGCTTTGAAACAAGACAACGAGAACACTAAAAACTCATGACAAACGAAGGACCTCGTCCAAATCATGAAGTGTCATTTATGGGCACCAACGCTATAGTAATTAGGAAAATGATATGTTTTGAGACCTACATTACACCAAAGAATAGTTAATCTTCATCAATATTTGTCAAAGCCCTCAATGGTGTACGTTATTGAAAACAACACTAATGTACCACTGATATGAACCTCAATCCTTCGATCATTGCCCTCTAAGTGTTCACTTCATTTCTTTAGAATGCTTGTAAATGTGCAAGATATCGTTATGAATAATAAATACTAGATACTTTTATTGATGATACCTAAATGCCTAAATGTGCTAAGGTCTTTGCATATTTATGAATGACTTGAAATCAAATTATAAACTGAGTAAATCAACATCAATCGACCAAAAAAACGAATGAGCCAAAACCCCAAAGCAAACAAAGACGAACCTCCAAGCACAAAATCACCATAACAAACCAAAACCACCAAACATCCCAAAAATGTAAATGGTACACCCCTAAGAGACCACCACAAGACCTCAAAATCAAGAAAAAGAGGGAGGAGAAAGAAGAGAGGATAACAATCATATCATATATCAACCAAAACCACCAAACATCACAAAAATGTAAATGTTACACCCCTAAGAGACCACCACAAGACCTCAAAATCGGGAGAGAGAGGGAGGAGAAAGAAGAGAGGATAACAATAATATCATATATCTTACAATCATGTAATTTAACCATTGATAAATTCCTGGTGCCATTTTTAAGTGTCTACAAGTAATGTGTATTTTTTTCAATTGATAAAAAAGCATATGAGTATGTGTACCACCCTCTAGTTTTTTTCTCTTAAATTTTTTTGTTGTTTTCATTGTAATTTAAATGATTCTCTTACTTTTTTTTCGTTGTTTTCATTGGAATTGTAATGATTATTGACTATAGGGGTGGCAGGCGTTCCCCAAATATCTAACCCCTATATATTTAAATAACTCTCATATATAATCTATACAGATAGATAGGCCCCTCATAAATATATAAGGCTTCGGGGTAGGCCATACAGAGTTTAATTTAATTTAGTTTTACTTTTAACGAGTTTATCCTTTCTCATATTATGAATGATTTTCAATTTTCAATAGACTTGAAATGTAAGCACAGCCATTTTACATCTATGTTTCTATCGGTTTTCAAACTTCATTGAGCCATTAATTGAGCCTTAAGCCATACTCCGCATTTAACAAATGGTTTTGGATGTATTTACAAAGGATGTTCATGGTCCACGCATGAAATAATTAGATTACAGAATCCAAAAAGAAATCCCTGAAAATATTCATACTTTTGCACAATAAAACATTAAACTACTTAGATAGGTCCCATGAAAGGGGCTTGGCCTCCTATTGATCCCATGGAATTGAAACAATATAGCCACGGAAATAAAATTAATGATTTCCTGTAAAATAAGAGCCATGCTCTTTTATTTCAGCTGCTGCTAAAGACCGCTGAAAGTTCCCCTACCAGCTTAAGGTCTTTTTGTCCACGTAACATTTTGAATAGACACCTTGAATAATGTGTTTTTTGAGATCTTAAATTTAGATAAATATTTGGATCTACTGTTTGCATATAATTCCTATAATTTCTCCACTGGCTCAACATTTATCAACACAAAAGAATTAAAAAATCTACGGGACCAAACTCCAAAAGGCTCCTAAATTTTCTCAGCAGCTCCCCTATAGACCATAGCCATATCATGTTTATTAACCAGCCATAATAACCAAGTCAGCTTTGGATGATGGTGGTGAAATTCTGATAAGGCTTAACCTACAGCAAATTACTCATAGCTCCTAAATTTTCTCAGCAGCACCCTTATAAACCATAGCCATATCATGTTTATTAACCAACCATAATAACCAACTAGATGATGGTGGAGAAATTCTAATAAAGCTTAACCTACAGGAAATTACTCATAGCTCCTAAATTTTCTCAGCAGCGCCCCTATAGACCATAGCCATATCATGTTTATTAACCAGCCATAATAACCAAGTCAGCTTTGGATGATGGTGGTGAAATTCTGATAAGGCTTAACCTACAGCAAATTACTCTTAGCTCCTAAATTTTCTCAGCGGCACCCTGATAAACCATAGCCATATCATGTTTATTAACCAACTCGATGATGGTGGAGAAATTCTGATAAAGCTTAACCTACAGAGAATTACTCATTGCTCCTAAATTTTCTCAGCAGCGCCCCTATAGATCATAGCCATATCATGTTTATTAACCAGCCATAATAACCAACTCGCTTTGGATGATGATGGGGAAACTCTGATAAGGCTTAATCTACCGCAAATTACTCATAGCTGTAATAAATTTTATCCTGTGTTGCGGTGGTTGAGATTTCCAATAAAACAAACTACAACTCATATAATTTAATTTAATAAATAAATTAAATTTCACTGGAACAAACTATGGGAGACACATAACTGAAAAAAAACTAAGGAAACAAAATCACAAAGCACCAGAACCTTAAGCTTAATGAAAAAATCCCAACCAAAGTTGAGCAAGCATTAGCAAGGGCAAACTTGTTTCAAAAAAGAAACCAAGGCAACTTCTTTTCGGGTTGTTGTTTCAGATATAATGGAAATCTAGAGAGAGATAAACAACTCTGTCCCAAAGACCCGAACCAGAGCACATTTTGCAGTAGGTTGGTATTCACAACTACAAAGAAAATACCAATAACTACATCCTAAACGACACTCAATAGTGTAGGACAAACCCTCCAGCCGGGTGTACACATGTGATACTATTTTTGGCTTCTAGAGTTAGAAGAGTTGGGCTAATTTCTCTTGCAAATAGAAGCATAACCCTACAAGAGAATTTCTCTGCTGCTAAAGCTTTTAACTCGGGAATCAGAAGAGTTGAGATGCGAAGCTATATGGCTTAGACCGTTTGGCTTATATAGATATAAGTGGGCTAATTGCTCTTGCAATTAGGTGTATGACCCTACTAGAGAATTTCTCTATAGCCAAACTTTTAACTCAGGTATTCTAATCAGCCCAAAGTAGGCAGTAATTGGAATCTGGGCCTCAACAGCTGAAAACTAAGAGACAAAACAGGCTTAACGTAGAAAATTGAAGAAAAAGTAATGCTTAGTCCAGAAATGGAACATCATACAGCAAACCAAAATAAACTAAACAATGTTAAACAAGCAATGCAATCAATAAAAGGCATGGAAAAAACTGAAACTTCTGGCTAGCTCTTTCATTGATTTTAATGAAACAAAAACAAAAACATAGCTAGTTCTTAAATTTTTCCATGTACACGCATGAGAGCTAGAGAGTTATTACAAACCCTTCTTCCACTAATATTGAAAGGAAAAATAATGCTTAATGCAAAAATTGAACATCGCATTCACATAATTTAATGGAACGAGCTGAAAATTCTGGCAAGCCAATTCACATAATTAAATGGAACAAAAACGTAAAAAATTCCGGCGAAGTAAAGACCCTTCACCGGTTGATATTTTCTTTTATTCATACTTTTGATCCGCAGTACAAACCCTTCATCCGCAAAAACAAAAAATCGGCCGAGCAAAGAATTATGAATGTTGATAAAATTAAAGAAAAGACAAACGAGCCTTCAATTCCTCATCCAAAAAACCGTAGCAACGCCGGATCCAGACCCAAAAATATAACCCCCATGAAACCCTAGCAACCCTACAAAAATGACCGTTGTGAAACCCTACCAACCCTAAAAAATGGCTCCGGTGAAGCCCTAACAACCCTAAAAACTGGCTCCGGTGAAACCCTAACAACCCTAAAAAATGGATCCAGTGAAACCCTATCTATGAGCAGTTACCAAGGATTCAATAAAGCGGAGCCCATCAAACTTCGGCGCGAACTTATCTTCTTTACTTGGTCTACACTGCAATTCCTCGCATGGGTACCTTTCCGAATTCCTTGTTTGGCCCTGCAATACACAGATTTCGGGTAAATTCATTTATCCAAAAATAAGGGGGTTCATTGAAGCACAACCTTAGACCGTGTAGCCTATGAACACAAAATCAATCGCTACAAAACCCTCCATAAATAACTCCTGGGCTGTAAACTTACCCTTGACAAGGATGAAGCACTGATCTGAATGCCACGTCTTTGGCCAGGGAAAGCAAAGGCGGTGGACGCAACTGCTACAACGGCCGCCACTAAAACTTCTGCTCCTTTCATTTTGAACAGAAAAAAGAGGGATTACAATGCGAGAAAACAAGCTGATACCCAATTCAAATTGGATTTAGGAGCAGAAGAAGTGGCCTTAAATAGAACGCCCCTTCCTCCTCCGAACAACTGTGAGGAATGCCAATCCTTCGAGGAAACAGCTCCACAGTGGGGTTTCTGAGAAACTAGTCGTGAATTTATTTGCACGTGAAGTCAGAGGATCGAATCCCGTGACGACTTTTGTTAGGACGTCAATGAAACGCGGCTCAGGGCTGCTCTGAATCAGATTTGATTTTTCAATGGACTTTTTCAATGCGACGGGGCGACCGCAGCCGAGGGAAGGTACGGTAACATAAAGGCGACCACCGTCCAAATTCCAGTTCATGTGAGGCTATGGAGGTAGTTAGGGAACCATATGGACCCTACTTCCTTTAGGGTACTTGGTGTGTTATAGGTAATCAAAACTAGGGTTTCAACTTGGACCTATTATTATAGGCAGGTTTATTTTTGGGGGTTCGAATTTGGGTCTATTATGGGTCGATAAGGAGTTTGAACTTGGAGGTTTATATACGTTACATTTCTTTTAGGTTTCTAATTTACATGAAGTTTTAAGGGATTGGAATTAGGGTTATTACAGATAAATATGGAGTATATAGATCTTATTCTGAGAGTTCAAACATTAGCCGATAAACACAATTGTTTCATTAGGTTTGAACTTAGATTTAGATACTACTTTTAAGATTCGAACTTGAGATAGTTATGGGTACACAGGCAGTGTGTAAATGACCTTACTTTCATGTTTTAAACCTAGATTTATAGACATTACTTCCTTGATTCAAATGCATAATTATTGTATAAGTATGTAGGGAGTGCATAAATGCTAGTTCTTTTTATATTGGAATTTATATCTCCTCTACGGAATATAGATGCTTTTACAATTGCAAAACTCAAGTCGTACACATGAATTAGAATGTATATATTTTTAATAGTTAAATATTGTAGTAGAAAATATGTGTTTTATTTCCATGTGAAATGTTGTAATTTACCATCCATAAAGTATTGGTGTAGTAGTGAATGAGTATCTTTGAAAGTATGATACCTTGGTTTACATCTCCCTGGTAATGATATGGCCCACCACCTAATAGAGATCCATATTGATGAGGTGTTATAATAATGCAGTCAAATTATGGATACAAATATATTTAAATCTCCATCATAAATATGAAACCATAGTTAAATTCATATTCGATGATTGTAATTTATTGATTTGTTGTAAGATATTATATCTGTATATTTGAATACTAATTATATATTTAAAAGATAGGGTTGGTTTACTCACATGATTAATTGTGCGGTTAAAATTTAAAGATATAAAATTTGAACGATATAAATTAATTAAAAGAAAATTTTCTCATAGATTTCTATTATATGAGTGAACTAAGCCGATATAACTTTCCTCTATCTATAACTAATTGCGTTGGCCAAAGATCATAGATGCCCTATATAGAACTATATATGATATGTTGAATGTTGGCTCTCTTGCCCTGAACTATCTTATCTATCTGGGATGCGAGAGTAGAGCCTATCTGGGCCCATATATTTAGAGGAAAAAAATATGTCTATTTAGGGAGCGGACTAGACTTTGGTGTGTGTGTGTGTGTGTGTGTGTGTGTGTGTATCTATTTGGGATGAGAGAGTAGGGCCTATCTGGGCCCATATATGTATAGTGGGGTCTCACCATCACTATCTAGATCTATATCTAATCTCTATATGGCATTTCAGGTATGTCATTTATGTTACACCCTATCGACATGACATTTATAGTTGGTTTATCCATCTCGAGGATGCTCGACATCATAGATAGATAGGGGCCCTCCACACATATAGATCAGATCTAATAGAGGATTACCTATGCCCTTGCCCTCCGCCCCCTCTATATAGATGGGAGATAGGCCCCCCATCTATCAAATTTGTGTGTTGATATTAAAATTTACTAGTACTGGTTCATAGTGTTTAAGAAGCTTTCATTTCCAATGGGTGTTATAATAATGATAATGCAGTATCCTAAAATAGCCCATTAGCCTTTATTTTATGTCAGTTTCATACATTTTTTATGTATAGTTAATTTTGTCTAAAACAAATAATATTAGTACTATAGTTGACTTTTGAACTCTTAAAACCTCTATTAAGTTCCCTAAGATAACATTTCATTTCCTTGTGCCTCTAGTAACCCTATATGGAATGTATTGTATTGTCTTGACAACCTGTCATGATCATATTATATGGTTTTGCTAGTTTTTTCGCGTATTCTCCTTTAGCTAATTGAGCCTATTAGAAGTCAACATGCATGTAAGTATTGTAGAGACTCCATTCTAGCCACAACTGGATTTCAACTGGAATTTAGATTGATTTCTACCAAACATTGCAAATTAAGCTTAGGAATCACTAAATGCCCCAATTTCATCCACACATCGGACATTAGTACTCATAATCATGTTGAGGCATCCCTATTTGGGGTATTATCATGTATGTAATAGTGACCTCTCACAGATTCATCTCCAGTCAATTTGTGACCTAACAATGTGACAGTTTGGCCTTTGGACCCATTAAGCAAGGCACTTAAACAATTGTTAAAGTGCAAAAATGCTAAGCAAAATGAATTAACTAATCAAACCAAATTATATGCTTAAGTAAAATTTCCATGTGCAATTAGTGAAATTGAATTTTAACAAAAGGAAGTAAAAAATTAAAAAATTAGGTCATGATGACATCGTCATCCTCCAAAGTCAAAGGATTAAAAATATCTCCCTAAATACTATAAATTCAAAAATGGAGAGCCATGCTTAATAAATTGGTTCTCTAGCCCAAATATCAATTACATGCCCCCTCCTTAACTCAACTAGGGTTAGTTCAAACTTAACCATGGTTAACTGTAATCTAACTACACTTGGGTTAGAGTTTGTTTTGGAGGTTATAAATACAAGGCCTCACCCATTGATAAATAAGCTTTGGTAGTGTGATGTTATTATGCAAGATTTCCCTCAAGGCTCTCTTGATGCAAAGTTATCATGCCCATTTGTTAAGCTAAGCCAAGCCAAGCTAAAGCCAAACTCAACATTACCAAGGTGACAAGGAGAGGTAGAGTAAGGAGATTCATTGCCAAAAAAATATTAATCACACAACCGAGCACATCAAATTCATTTCCAACACACAAAAATTGCTCTCATGAAAGGTAAACTTGCTTATTTTCCTTTCATTTGTTAGTTACTTGAGTAGTTCACTAGCTCCTTGAAACCATAAATATGAAACCATAGTTAAGTTCATAAATATGAAACCATAGTTAAGTTCATATTTGGTGATTGTAATTTATTGATTTGTTGTAAGATAGTATATTTGTATATTTGAATACTAATTATATATTTAAAAGATAGGGTCGGTTTACTCACATGATTAATTGTGTGGTTAAAATTTAAAGATACAAAATTCGAATGATATAAATTAATCGAAAGAAATTTTTCTCATACATTTCTATTATATGAGTGAACTAAGCCGATATAACTTTCCTCTATCTATAACTAATTGGGTTGGCCAAAGATCATACATGCCCTATATAAAACCATATATGATATGTTGAATGTTGGTTCTCTCGCCTTGAACTATCTTATATATATGGGAAGTGAGAGTAGGGTCTATCTGGGCCCATATATTTAAAGGCAAAAAATATATCTATTTAGGGAGCAGACTAGACTTTGATATATATATATATATATATATATATATATATATATATATATATATATTGGGGTCTCACCATCACTATCTAGATCTATATCTAATCTCTATATGGCATTTCAGGTATGTCATTTATGTTACACCATAACAACATGACATCTATAGTTGGTTTATCCATCTCGAGGATGCTCGACATCATAGATAGATAGGGGCCCTCCACACATATAGATCAGATCTGGCAGAGGATTGCCTATGCCCCTACCCTCCGCCCCCTTTATATAGATGGGAGATAGGTCCCCTATCTATCAAATTTGTGTGTTGATATTAAAATTTACTAGTATTGGTTCATAGTGTTTAAGAAGCTTTCATTTCCAATGGGTGTTATCATAATGGTAATGCAGTATCCTAAAATAGCCCATTAGCCTTTATTTTATGTCAGTTTCAAACATTTTTTATGTATAGTTAATTTAGTCTAAATCAAATAATATTACTAATATAGTTGACTTTTGAACTCTTAAAACCTTTATTAAGTTCCTTAAGATAACATTTCATTTCCTTGTGCCTCTAGTAACCCTATATGGAATGTATTGTATTGTATTGACAACTTGTCATGATCATATTATATGGTTTTGCTAGTTTTTTCCCCTATTCTCCTTTAGCTAATTGAGCCTATTGGAAGTCAACATGCATGTAAGTATTGTAGACACCCCATTCTAGCCACAACTGGATTTCAACTAGAATTTAGATTGATTTCTACCAAACATTGCAAATTAAGCTTAGGAATCACTAAATGCCCCAATTTCATCCACACATCGGACATTAGTACTCATAATCATGTTGAGGCATCCCTATTTGGGGTATTATCATGTATGTAATAGTGACCTCTCACGGATTCATCTCCCGTCAACTTGTGACCTAACAATGTGACAGTTTGGCCTTTGAACCCATTAAACAAGGCACTTAAACAATTGTTAAAGTGCAAAAATGCTAAGCAAAATGAATTAACTAATCAAACCAAATTAAATGCTTAAGTGGAATTTCTATGTGCAATTAATAAAATTGAATTTTACAAAAAAAAATCAATAAAAATTAGGTCATGATGACATCATCATCTTCAAAGTCAAAGAATTGAAAATATCTCCCTAAATGCTATAAATTCATAAATATAGAGCCATGCTTGATAAATGGGATCTCTATCCCAAATATTAATTACATGCCCCCTCCTTAACTCAACTAGGGTTAGTTCGAACTTAACCATGGTTAACTGTAATCTAACTACACTTGGGTTAGAGTTTGTTTTGGAGGCTATAAATACAAGGCCTCACCCATTGATAAATAAGCTTTGGTAGTGTGATGTTATTATGTAGGATTTCCCTCAAGGCTCTCTTCATGCAAAGTTATCATGCCCATTTGCTAAGCCAAGCCAAGCTAAAGCCAAACTCAACATTACCAAGGTGACAAGGAGAGGTGGAGTAAGGAGATTCATTGCCAAAAAAATACTAATCACACAACTGAGCATATCAAATTCATTTCCAACATACAAAACTTGCTCTCATGAAAGGTAAACTTGCTTATTTTGATTTCATTTGTTAGTTACTTGTGTAGTTCACTAGCTCCTTGAGTGTGTAGGCTAGAGTTGCAAGTTCTAATTAGTGTGTTTTGTTTCATTTTCTTTCATACTAACACAATACTAATCTCCCCTCTACATATTCCTATTGATCACATAATGGTACGTATGATGGGACATGTACTCCACAAAGCTCTTCCTATTGCTTTTTAGAACCTTTTGCTAACATTTTTATGCCAAATTTGTGATTTCACAGCCAAAAAAGTGAAAAAATAAAGCTCACAGTCGAGACACAAGGATATGCAATTTTGCACTATTGAGATGTGGTATTGTAATATGGAGATGTGGTTTTACATTGTAGGATTGATTTTGTTTGGTAAATGGGGTATTGCACTAGGTATGTGTAGTTTTGCACTCGTAATAGTCAATTTTGCATTAAAAAGTGTAGTTTTGTGTTGTTAAAGTTTGTTTTGCTTGTAAATGCAGTATTACAACTAGTAGTGCAGTATTGCATTTGTAATCGATAGTATTACATTGATAACATGCATTTTTGCATTGATAGATCTATTTTACAGGGTATAGTCAGTTTTGCACTATGGAGATGGGTTACTGCACTGTGTAAATGCAATATTGCATCGGTAAAATGTGGTTTTGCATTAATAATCTATTTTTCCTGCTAAAATGTGTTTTTGCACTAAGACATGGGGTTTTATAAATAGTTGGTATTGCACTGTGTAAAAAAGAAAGAAAACCTGAGAGTTCAAAATACAAGTTTGTTTGATGGGCAGCTCTTTTGCTATGAAACAAAAAAAAAACCCTTAACAATTTTTGCATGATCCAAGGCCAATAAAGGAAGTTTTTAGCACTTCAAATTTTTTATTCACACTTATATTTGGTGTTTAAAAATCATCTAAACACTTTGTTTTTGTTTTTCAAATTTCACAAATGCAAAACAAAGCCAAGGGGTTAAATTTCATTTCACAATTCACTTGGTGATTTAAAAGGAACACAAATTTTAGACTAAGTGCTCTTAAGAGTTTTTCTTCTTGTTTATTATTTGTTGTTTATTTTGTTCTTGCAAACTAAACCTTATGCGTATGCCCTCCCCCCATCCTTTTTAGGGAACTCAGGTGACCAAAAGCACTTTGTTCATTACCTTTATCGCTTAGTCCAAAGCCTAGAAAGAACATTATCTATACTCTCCCCAAGTTCATATAACTTGGGTGATCCAAAAAGTGACCTTTAAAGTCCTTATAGTTTTATTTATTTCATGCACTTGGCTTGTGGGTGGGATTTCATCACCTCCCCATAAGTTCTTTAAGGAAGTGTTGACCTAGAATTTCATCTCCCCACATCATTTTAACCCCACACCATGGTGGGGTATAAAAATTGAGGTTGACTCACTAGGACATTAGTTTGAGCAATTAAACTAACTTCATTACCAATATCTACCTCAAAACAATGGCTTAATCTGGACATTGCACTACACTGAGCAATCTAACAAATGTGGTGGTTGTAAAAGGATAAGACCTTTTTACAACAAGTCAATTAGCTTGGATCCAAATGAAGTGGTGCACCCTAGTGTTAACCACACATATACGACCATCTACAAATGATCAAAACTTATAGTTTTTAGACAAACCCCACTTGCCACAAAAATATTGTTGATGCAGGGTGAGTAACCCAAAGTTCTATGTCATCAAAATAAATCTTGATAGAAAAAGGGGCCTAAAAAACCCTAATTTTCATGTGCATTTAAATTTATTGGATTAATAAATTATTTCCTCTCAAGGAGTATATTAACAAAATTTGACAATACGAAGCAACCTTGTCAGTTTTTGTGTCTATTTATTTTCTTGCATTATTTTGAGTCTAAAAACTAATTTGGTTTGTCAAAAACATGTCCAAAACAAGTCATGAGTCAATCACATGTTTACACCCCTTTATCATAAAGAAGTGTTATGCTGTCTATTTAATACCACACTTTGCCTTAGACATTTTCAAACTTTTGCGTGTGTGTGTCACTTATTTGAAAGGGGCATCATTATGCTGTCCATTTCATCCCAATTTTTTACCTTAGAGTTTTGAAACAAAACCATTTTCATACCTTTTGAATGAGATAGCATTTTTACATTGCTTGTATTATTTAAAAAGATTTGCTTGTGTCAAATTAGGTTCGAAACCACGCATGCCTTTTTGGTCTATGATTGGTATCATTATGCCATCCATTTTTGTCTAGAATGTTGTCCATTTAAGAAACCAAGTCTTCTAAAACAAGTTCAAAATTTGTCTTTTGAAGTTCATATTCAAACATTGAGTGGTTTATACTTATGCCTCACTTAATTTTGGCTTAGGTGTTTACCTCTTATTTTTGTATTGTACAAACTTGGACTAATTCCTTACTTGCTTTGAAGATATTTTGTGCATAGATTTCAGAAGTGGTCTTTTCCACGTACCTCACATCTATTTTATTACTTAGAACTAAGGTCAAAACTCTATTTTCAAGTACAAATTTAAGCATGATTAGTTTGCATTTGAATCTTTCTTATCACTTGGGCTTGAATGTTTTACTCGTCATACTTGTTTTTCCTTACTTGAGATTGAATTTCCCAATTAGTTTTAGGCATGTGCCTAAGGTCCAATGTCTTTTTACCAATGCAAGTTTGTGTTTGAATCCGTGTGCCTAGTTTGAGTCCAAGTGTTTCAAATTGTTAGACTAATTACCTTGCCATTTTCACCTCGACCAAGTTTGTTTCAAGTCTAGCTTTGTGCATTGTTCCCAAAGACTTATCATTTTCCCTTTCATTTTAGACCTAGTTATTTTAAATTCTAGATTTATGTCATGTTTCTAAAGACTTATAATTTTCCTTAGTTTTTAGATTTCATTTGTGGTTTTTGAGCCTAGAGTTGTACCTTATTCCCAAATACCTAGTAACATTTTTTTTAGACCTAGATTAAGGTTGTTTGAAACACTTTTACCCAAAATCAACATTCAAGTTTATCTTTCACTTGACCTTTTGTGTGCAAGACATTATACATTAGACTTTGAGTACATTTTAGACCAAGTTTATCATTGAAATTTTTTGGAGAAAAGCTCCATTCCTCGACCAAGTTTAGACCATTTTCCATTTAGACCAAGTTTGTATATTGATTTAATAATTTTGTGATTATTAGAGTCTTGTTCTTAATTTAGTTAAGGGTCTGAGCTAATTAAATAAGTAAATAAATATGTAATAATTAAGGTACTAATTTGCATAATTTGACTGTAATTTGAATATTTCTAAAAATAGTAATAAGGGAGAGAAAATAAGACTTAGTGGGAAACTGATTGAGATAGCTATTACAGGGTCTAAAATTCACTATGCATGACTGGGATAGTATCACAAATCAAGATCTAGCCTTCATTTTATGATTAGATAGGAGCATTAAAATAGGACACCCTAGGGTCTGGTGCTATAGTCCTCTTTTGTCGCTATTATCTAGGAGATCTGATCTTTTTGGGTTTTGTTTGTTGTGTCTATGTGAGTCTATCTATGAAATTTTGACTGTTGGATGTCTGTAGAACTCCTTGCAAAGTTGATTTAGTCTTAAAACCCTATACTCTATTATGATTTGACAAATTTTGAGGAATAGGGGGGGTCAGTGTGTGTAATGTGCACTAAACATGTATCCACACCCCTTGTGTGGGCATGGTGCCTACATATCAATAATATGAAGAGGGATCAAGTCATATGTAGTTCTCCCACTTGATGTGTTTTGTGTAATAGTATGTATGAAGATGCAAATTCTAAAATTGGGTGTGCTCGAGGTGGCTAGGGACTAGTGTAAGGATTTGAATGTGCTTGTAGCTTTATTGGATGGTTGTATGCAGAGAATAGGGAAGTATGCATGAGTAGTCTTGCTTGTATTCTTGTTTGCTTTATGATATTTGTCAACCCCTTCTAAATGAACTTTAAATGGACTTTTATAAGGATCTATTGGTTATGGGTTGAATGTATTCACGTTAGGCTAATATGTTAGGAACTGGAGCAAACACAGCTCTGATACCACTTGTTAGGAACTACTGAGTACAATTGATTACTTTTGTATAAGCAACTAAACACAGAATTGAACCAAAAGTAAAATGTAACTAGAATTCAGAAACAACACAGAATATGAGAGACAATACAATCTTGTATTAACACTCTTCCAAAATACAATGAAAAAATCACACTCTTCCACACCTCTTAGGCATACAGTAATTCTCCCTCAAGAGTTCTCTCTCACACACACAATTAATTACAACCACAACTCAATAACCAAGTTGTTATTCCCTCCACCAGTCAGTAACAATACTGCCAGTACACCAACAAGTACTCCAAGTACTCCAAGTAGATCTCCCTGATCTTACAACAACCTGCAAATCAACTGATCTTACTTACCATGTAGATCTTCTACATAATCTTGCACAACTTGTAGATCAACTGATCTTACAATTGGAAGGATCTCTTCCTTATCCTTGGACTTGTCCTTAGTCCTTTCGATTCTACACACTGAGGATCCCTTCTTTGATCCTTGATTACAATACAACCCCATGGGTCTCTTAAATAGATCCCATACAAACAATAATTAGACTTCCTAATTACAATAATTAAAAATGCAAACTCAAGACTAAAATTAGTCTTTTACATGCAAACTAACTGTCCGTCTAAAATTAGACCAGTTCTGAAAGCGCATGCAAACGCACGCACACACAGGTTGCTGACGTCAGTTCTTGTCTAACCGATGTTGACCGACCCCTAACCGATGTCGGTTGCTCTGCATACTGAATATGACCGATGTCGGTTGATCAGACCGACGTCGGTTGCTTTGCAACTCAACAACCTCCTCCATTTGCATCAGTGAAGCTTTTAGCTCCATAACCTAACAATCTCCCACTTGGAGATAAACAGCTGCACCTGTACTTGTACATCGTCTAATTTTGTTTCCTGGCTTGTATCCCTCTTCAAGTTAAATCTTGAAGACCAATAGAAGTTGAATGAAGATTCAACTTCTCCTTTGTTCTTGGCTTTGTTAACATACCTGCAGGGTTCCTATCCATATGGATCCATTCCAGCTTCAACTCACCATCCTCCAATACCTGTCTAATGAAGCGGTACCTAAGCTGTATGGTTCTTGAATGAAAGGCTGAATCTTTTTCAAAATGAATTACTCTTTGACTATTATTGTACAATCTGCAACTCTCTTGCTCCTTTCCCAACTCTTCCATGAACCAAGTCATCCATATCATTTCCTTGCTAGCCTTTATGACTGCAACAACCTTCTGCAACTCTAAAATCCAGCTAACCGCCGTTCCACCAATAGTGAACACATATCCTATGGTGCTTCTCCTGTCATCCAAGTAACATGCCATATCTAAATCTACATACCCATGTAGAGAAGTGCTTGACCCTGCATAGCATGAATACCTGCTGCTAGTCCCTCTCAGATGCCTGAGAATCCACTGAACTGCTTTCCAATGCTCCTTTCCTGGATTGGCCATAAACTTGCTAACAACTCCCACTGCTTGGGTAATATCAGCTCTAGTACACATGTACTCAACCTCATCATGTGATTTGGGACACTATTCTGTGAACTGTCCATCCATAGGTGTGCTAACTGATTCTGCATCCTACATATTGAACCTCTCCACTACCTTATTCACATAATCATCCTGAGACAACATCAACTTGTGACTTTCCCTGTCTCTAGAAATACTCATGCCAAGGATTTTCTTTGCTACTCCCAAATCCTTCTTGGCAAACCTCTGAACTAATTTTACCTTTAGCTCAGCAACTCCCTGCATGCATGAACCTGCAACAAGCATATCATCCACATACAGTAACAGGATAATGTAGCTAATATTATCCAACCTAGTAAAATAAACACAATGATCACATTGACATTGACTAAAGCCATGCTTTGTCATACACCTATCAAACCTTAAACACCATTGTCTTACAGCCTGCTCAAGACCATATAACCTGGCCTTCTGTCTCACCTGTCCATTCTCTCCTTTCTTTGACCTTTAAATCCATTCATCTTTCAGTGCTTTCTTTCCAGCTGGCAACTCTACCAAATCTCCTATTTGGTTCTTTCCCAAAGAATCAATTTCCTCATTCATGCCATGCTCCCACTGTTTTCTAGATTCTACCTGCTTTGCCTCTTCAAAACTTCCTGATTCTTGGCCATCAGTGAGTAAAAAGTAGTGTAAAGAAGGGGAATAACGAATTTGAGGCTTACTTACCCTTTCAGTCCTCCTCATGGGCATTTGAGACTCCTTGACAGTTTATTATCCACCCAAAATCCATTCTGACAGTGACCGATCTCGGTCACCTCTAGCCAACCCTGGTCTTCACCTGACTGATGTCGATTCCACCTGATCATTGACACTGGTTCCCTAACCAACATCGGTGTCCACCTAGTCACCCATGTCGGTTTCCTAACTGACGTTGGTATCCACTTGCTCGACACCACTGACTCTAGTCTGCACATGACCGACGTTGGTACCTGCTTGTTCGATGTCGATTCTCACTTGACTGACATTGGTAACTGTGTTTTCTTGTGAGTGATGATTTTTACCTTTGAGCTCATTTTAGATCATAACCTTGTCCAAACTTCCCTACTCAGAATTATTCAGCCCCTTGAGCTAATCTCTATCCATCATCTTCTCCATGAAAACCAAGGCTTTCTAGTTCTTATCAAAAACATCAAATTTCCTCTTCCTGCAATAAACCTGATCCTTTCTTGTAGCATACCACTGTGATCCTCCAATAGAAGCTCCCTTCTTTGTTGACCCAGTTTCAAGAAACCTCACTTTCTTCTGTTGCTTACATAAATCTCGATCTATGCTTTCTGAATCTAAACTCTTACCATTTGACTTAAGAACATCCATTCCCTTCTTACTCATGTGACCAAGCCTAGAGAGCCACATCTTCGCATCTACATCTGAAGTAGATAAACCAGAAGGAAAATCAGTAATACAAGTAGATAGATAAAGAGTACCTACTTTCTTACCTCTTGCTAAAACAAGTGCACCCCTGGAAACTTTCCAAGATTCTACTATGAGAGTTACTGTGCATCCCTCATCACCCAACTTTCCAACAGAAATCAAATTCCACTTCAGGTCTGGGACATGCATGACCTCCTTCAACACCCATGTGTTGCCCGTCTTCAATTTCAGCTGCACTTTCCCTTTGCCAACCATTTGACAAGGCTTACCATCCCCTAAATAAATCTTTCCAAAGTCTCCATGGACATATTCATGAAAAAATTCTCTATTTGGGGTTGCATGAAAAGAGGCACCAGAATCTAAAACCCAAGATTCCACTTTATCCAAGGAACATACAAGAGCATCATGTGCAACAATACCTACAACATCTGCTTCTTCATTTCCTTCATGTTGATCTTCTTTCAACCAACAATCTTTCTTTACATGCCCTTTCTTTCCACAATTCCAATAGATTATACTGCCATACCTGGATTTGGATCCACTGCCTATCTCTGACCTTGATTTCCCTTACTCGACCTTCTCTCTTTGCTTTCCCCTACTTTCAACACTTAAAGCATTACCTGATGTCTCACCTGTGTTTTTCCTGTGAATTTCTTCATTTAAGATTACACTAACAACATCTTCAACTTTCAAGATATTTGAAGCAGATGCAGTATTACTTACTGCCATTACCAAGCTGTGCCAACTTTCAGGTAAAGAGCATAAGATTAAGAGAGCCTTAATTTCATCATCAAAAACTATATTGACTAAATTTAACTGGTTTACCAAACCGTGGAAATCACTAAGATGACTATATACCGATCCACCTTCCAGCATTTGCAAATTAAATAATTGCTTCATAAGAAATACCTTATTCGAAGCTGAGGGTTTTTCATATAAATTTGCCAAAGATTTCATTAACTCTACCATTGTCTTTGCCTGAGATAAGTTGGAAACCACAGAAGCTGCCAAGGTCAGCCTTATAGCTCCTAGAGCCTTTCTGTCAAGAACCTTCCTCTTCATCTTGCATACATGTGGGCTTACTCCCACCCAATAGTAAGTATAGATCTTTCTGATACAGATTATCCTCTATCTGCATCCTCCATAATTGATAATTCTTGCCATTGAATTTCTCCATTCTTAGCATACTTTCTTTTGCCATTGCTTTACTCCCACTCAAACAAAAACCCCTATGAGTGACCTGTAATCAACAAACAGTAACTTGCTCTGAACTAGGCTATGATAAACCTTCAACCAGGCTCTAATACCACTTGTTAGGAACTGGAGCAAACACAGCTCTAATACCACTTGTTAGGAACTACTAAGTATAATTGATTACTTTTGTATAAGCAACTAAACACGAAATTGAACCAAAAGTAAAATGTAACTAGAATTCAGAAACAACACAGAATATGAGAGACAATACAATCTTGTATTAACACTCTTCCAAAATACAATGAAGAAATCACACTCTTCCACACCTCTGGGGCATACAGTAATTCTCTCTCAAGAGTTCTCTCTCTCACACACAACCAATTACAACCACAACTCAATAACCAAGTTGTTATTCCCTCCACCAGTCAGTAACAATACTGCCAATACACCAACAAGTACTCCAAGTAGATCTCCCTGATCTTGCAACAACCTGCAAATCAACTGATCTTACTTACCATGTAGATCTTCTACTTGATCTTGCACAACCTGCAGATCAACTGATCTTCCAATTTGAAGGATCTCTTCCTTGTCCTTGGACTTGTCCTTAGTCTTTCTGATTCTACACACTAAGGATCCCTTCTTTGATCCTTGATTACAATACAACCCCATGGGTCTCTTAAATAGATCCCATACAAACAATAATTAGACTTCCTAATTACAATAATTAGAAACACAGAATCAAGACTAAAATTAGTCTTTTACATGCAAACTAACTGTCTATCTAAAATTAGATCAGTTCTGAAAGCGCATGCGAACGTATGCACACACATGCTGCTGATGTTGGTTCCTGTCTGACCAATGTCGGCCGACCCCTAACCGATGTCAGTTGCTCTGCATAATGAATATGATCGACGTCGGTTGATCAGATTGACATCGGTTGCTCTACAACTCAACAACCTCCTCTATTTGCATCAGTGAAGCTTTTAGCTCTACAACCTAACACGATAAAAAGAAGAATAGAAATTAGAAGGAAATTACTGTTGGAGGTAAAAATACACTTGGATAAGAGCATCAAAAATGGACACCCTAGGGTTTGACGCTATAGTCCAAGTTGGGCATTATAGTCTTGAAAAAATGGGACCTAGGGGGATGGAACTATCACTAAAAATGTTGCCTAGAGGAGGTGGAATTATTATATACAAGTCTATAGATGATTGGGAATCAATGAAAAGATGTCTATGAGGGTCATGAGAGCAAACAAGAGGGACCTATGGGTTAGGTGTCATAAGCCACACTCAAGTTACCAATTTTCACATTTTATATGACTACATTTGTCCCCCCTTTATTCTAATGATGCAGCAAAGTGAAATATTAGGATAAAGGAAAAATAAAAAGCATACCTAAACTTACTTGCAAGGGTGAAGCTCATAAAGTTGTGTGATGCTAGGTGTGTGTAGAGAGAGCATGTTGTGAAGTAGAAACCTGTAAGAAAAAATAAGGAGTAGATCAATTATTATTAGATATGTTATATCTAAAATAATAGCGTACAAAATTAGGTAAGAGAGAGAGGAAGAGAAAGGAATAAAGACACCTCATCTGGTACGTGAACTAATACAAAACCTATTATGATATTGAGTGATGTTGAGTAATATTGGGTATGTGTTGTACCAAGAGTAATATCATGAATGGAGTTGAGTGCTCAATTACTTGAGAGTGGCTCAAGAATGCAAAGGCTAACCAGTTAGCTCCATCATTGCCTACTAAGTGAAGTTATGTGATCATGCATGTGTTAATCGATATTTGGACTGTGTGTCCAATCCCTTTAAGTAGGTGGCTCAAGAATTCAAAGGCTAGCTAGACCTTTGGCTCCATTGTTGCCCTATGAAGTGATACTAGTATGAAATATGTGTCATATGAGATGGCTCTTGAAGCCCATGAATGCTTTATAATCTAACAATGTCAAATGGATAGTTGAATATATGCTAAAAACTAAGCCAATCTTGGCCACTCTGAAAGGTGGAGATTAGGATTGTATGAAAGCCACTCCAAAACTTGGCACCAGGCTTATATGAAAGCCACTCCAAAATGATGTCAACCACTTGCAGATGGAATAAGGCATGCAACTATTGAGAATGCCTAGGTATGTACTGAACTCAAAAATAAAAGAAGTCAAATGTGCTACACACATTACCCCTAATCACCGATGTTTGAAACATAGATTCTGATCTAGAAGTTATATTAACTACCTAAACTAAAACTAGAAGTGAGAGCCATCATGCCACGCATGATGCCCCCTATATCTAGATTCTCTAAGAAAAATTGTACTAAAATTATTGTATCTGAACTAGTCTGAATGTGAAAAACTGTAGTTGAGCCTGCTTTTCTACCTATTTCTAGAAAAATTATTTTTTTTGTTGTTTGGATAGGAGCACTGAAAACAAACACCCTATTATCTGGCGATATAGTCCAATCTTGGTGTTGTTGCCCTAGGATAATTTTGATGTTTTTTTTTTAAATTTTCACTATCTTTCTGGTCTATTCTACCTAGTTTGAAGTTTGGTTACTATTTTGGGTGTTCTAAAAACTAATTTTTCAATTGGTAAAAGCTCTGATCTCTCTAACAAAACCCTTATTTGTTGCCTCCTCTTCTGAGGGTAGAAATGAAGATCCTGTAATGATTTCCCTTAGAAGAAAGAGCCCTGTAAGTGTGTTATGCTATGAAATACATGATATAGCAATGATAATTGAAAAGATATCTTGAGATATAGTATGGGTTGTAATGAGATATTGGTAGATCAACAAGGGTATGCCTAGATAGATATAACAATGTAATATCATGTGCAATATACTTAATTGGAACTAGAAATATGGTTAGTTGTTAGTTGTTAAGGAGGGATGGAGCATGATGTCCATCATGGCATCTAAGAAAACAAGATAATGCATGATGTGGATCATGGAATTGCAAATAGTGAGAAGTAAATAAGCAATAATCATACAAGGAAAGAAGTGAGAAGCATACAAGGGTGGTCAAGGGGCCAAACAGATAAGAGACATGGACACATGTCACTCAAACTAGAAAGCAAGAATACAAGGCATGTTCAAATGACACATACACATACACATACAATTGAAAACAAGTAAGGTTGGTGTGAAAGCCATAAACACAGAGAAGAGTATAGGCAAAGGACATTGACAAATGTCCTAAGGCACACGCAAAAATAGAAGCAAAGGACATTGACAAATGTCTTAAGGCACATACAAGAGACCAACAAGAACTTAGAAATGCAATCACATCTAGCTACGTAAAACAAGGCAAGAAAACATGTAAATACTAGGAATACAATCTCATCTAACTAATCAAAGCAAGAAGTAAAAGTATGCAAGACATGTAGTACAAGACTAGGTATAGGCTAAGAAATACACAAGTTTTATATACTACTGAAATGTCAATAGAGTAATCTATGTAAGCTAGTAAGTAATGTACGTCAACATGATAACTAGAGTGTGTGGTGTAGGAATGACATACCCTGGATAATGTAGTCATGTAGAAGATGCCCCTATGGGGTAGATATATTAGTGTATGTCTCGAATGTAGAAGTAGGATGCCCCCTCAATGGGTAGAGTGAAGCAATCAAGGATCTAGAAGACACTACACACACTCAAAGAAGATCAAGTGAAGCATGGTAATGTAGATAAATTGACAAATAATAACATAAAACAACAAATGTAAGTCTATCATTGTAGTAGAAATGTAAAGCATGGATGATGCATACAATTGAAATGTTTTTGTATTTTTGATTTTTTTGAATGTTTTTGGATTTTTGATAAATAGGTTATGTACAATCAATCATAAAGAAACTATGTATAAGTAAAATTAATAAATTATGTACAAGTGAGAAAAAAGAAACTATGTACACGTAATTTGAAAAGAGGCTATATACAAGTATATGGATAATGCAATATTTATACAATGACATAAAAGACTAGGCTGAAGGGGGTAAAGGGTTCAAAAATGGAGCCCACTGGGGATGAAGATAGAGGAAGGGATCACGACCATCATCAAATGCCTCAAGATCATCATCATAAGTATCATCATATGCCATAAACTTTGTATACATGGTGTCATCCTACCAAAGGTGAACTAAAGGTGGATGTAGTGTTGATGATGTTGATTCTCCTCTGGGATATTTGGCTTTGGCAATGGATGGCTTTAGTGGAAGTGGTGAATCTGGTGCTAGTGGTGATGTAATCTGAATAATACCCTAAACCTGTAATTTATCTAATTTCTATTGTAAAGCTATACATGAGTTTGTATCATGTCATGTGATCCTATAAAAAAGACAAAATGGGTGACCATATTGCTATGATAATATGTTAATAGATCTATGCTATACTGTAGGTAATGTCATTAATCCATGATCAAGTAACATTTATAGCATAATTGGTGGCTGATGTTGTGTGTTGCCTACCTAAATCTGAATGACTTACTCTATATCCATAGAGGTAACCATGTGAACTATATGTGCCAAGTGATCTATCTATGGTCATGAATATGGAATATATCCTAAGAGTGTAGTGCAAGATGCTAAGAGTGATGTAGGATGTGTAATGAGAGCTATAGAGTCATCTCGATACTCTCCTGGGCCAATCTTGTCAGGATTAGGAGCACAATTGATTACCTTGTATAAGCAACTAAACACGAAATTTAACCAGAAGTAACAAGTAACAAGAAATCAGAAACAACACAGAATTTGAGAGACAATACAATCTTGTATTCAACTCATCCAGAAAGAAAATACAATCAAGAAGATGCCACACTCTTCTCACACCTATGAGCCTTCCCACACCTCTAGGGCTCCCAATAATTCTCAATCAAAAGTTCTCTCTCTCAATTACAGTCACAACAATCAACTCAAACACAGAGTTGTTGTTCACCTCTAACCAGTCAGTAATAATACTGTCAGTACACAAGTACTCAAAGTACTTCAAGTAGATCTCCCATGAACTTGCAACAACCTACAACTGAAATGATCTTACTTACCATGTAGATCTTCTACCTGATCTTGCACAACCTGCAGATCACCCTAATCTTACAATTGGAAGGATCTCTTCCTTGCCTTAATTACAATACAACCTATGAGTCTACTATATAGATCTCATGCAAACAATAATTAGACACTTAATTACAATAATTAGACTTACAATAATTAGACACGTAGCTCCAAGACTAAAATTAGCCTTTAACATGCAAACAACCGGTTCATTAACAAACTATTCGTGAAACTGACAGTTTCAAAACTACACAGGTGACCAACGTCGGTCTCTGTTAGTCTGGAGGTGACCGATGTCAGCTGATACTAACCAATGTCGATAGCTCTGCACACTAGATATGACTGACATTGGTTGGCCTGACTGACGTCGGTTGCACTGCAACTCAGCTACGTCCTCCTCCATGTTTGCATCAGTGAAGCTTTAAGCTCCACAACCTAACAATCTCCCACTTGGAGATAAATAGCTGCACCTGTACTTGTACCTATACATCATCTAATTTGTTTCTTGGCTTGTATCCCTCTTTAAGTTCAATCTTGAAGACCAACCACCACACATCCTGTGGTGTAACTTCTGTCATCTAAGTAACCTGCCATATCCGCATCTACAAACCCATGTAGAAAAGAACTTGACCCTGCATAACATGTCAACCTGCTATTGGTCCCTCTCAGATACTTGAGAATCCAATGAGCTGCTTTCCAGTGCTTCTTTCCTGGATTAACCCCGAACTCACTGAAAACACCCACTACTTGGGCAAACTCAGGTCTAGTACACATGTACTTAACCTCATCATGTGATTGGGGACCTTGTTCTGTGAACTATCCATCCATAGGTGTGCTAACCGATTCTGCATCCTGTATCTCAAACCTCACCACTACCTTATTCACACAATCATCCTGAGACAACATCAACCTGTGATCTTCCCTGTCTCTAGGAATACTCATGTCAAAGAATCTTGCTGCTCCCAGATTTTTCATGACATACCTCTGAACTAACTTTACCTTTAGCTCAGAAACTCCTTGCATGTGTGACCCTGCAACAAGCATACACACCACATACAGTAACAGGATAATGTAGCTAATATTATCCAACCTGGTAAAGGAAACACAATGGCTAAACCTCCATTGTCCTGTAGCTTGCTCAAGACCATATACCCTGGCCTTCCATCTCACGTGTCCATTCTCTTTCTTCTTTGACTTGGGAATCCGTTCATCTTTCAGTGCTTTCTCTCTGGCTTGCAACTCTACCAAATCTCTCATTTGGTTCTCTTCCAAGGAATTCATGCCATGCTCCCACTGTTTCCTAGATTCTACCTGCTCTACTTCTTTAAAACTTCCTGGTTCTTGACCATCAGTGAGCAACAAGTAATCTAAAAAAGGTGAATAACAAATTTGACGCTTACTTACCCTTTTAGTCCTCCATATGGGCATTTGAGACTCCTTAATAGCTTGCTATCCACCCAAAATTTGTTCCAGTGATCGATGTCGATCACCTCCCAGTCTGCATCTGATCGACGTCGGTTCCCTGACCGACGTCAGTCTTAACCTAGTCGTCGACACCAGTTCCCTGACTGACGTCGATCGCCACCTACCTGACACCACCAAATCTGATCTACACATGACTGATGTCGGTACCTACTGGTTTGACGTCAATTCCACCTGATTGATGTCGGTAACTATGTTTACCTGTGAGTGATGACTTTTTACCCGCGAGCTTACTTTGAATCAAACCCTTGTTCAAACTACCCTGCTCAAAATTTTTTAGCCCCTATGACTAATTTTTGTCCGTCATCTTCTCTTTGAACACCAAGGTTTTCCTGTTCTTGTCAAAACCATCAAATTTCCTTTTTGTGCCATAAACCCAATCCTTTCTTGTAGCATGAGTTTCAAGAAACCTCACTTTCTTCTGTTGCTTACAGAAATCTCGATCTATGCTTCCCAAATTTGAAATCTTACCCTTTGACTCAAGAACATGCATCCCCTTCTTATTCATGTGACCAAGCCTACGAAGCCACATCTTCAAATCTACAGCTGAAGTAGATAAACCAGAAGGAGAATCAGTAATATAAGTAGATAGATAAAGAGTATCTACTTTCTTACTGTTGACCAATTTTGCCCCTGGCAAAATTGTGGTCAACTTCTCCCTTGCATTTGAGAACCAGTCATTTTCGAGCTGCAAGGTCCATTTTCAAGTTCAACATGTCCAGTTCAGGCTTGGTTCAATACAGGAGGTTCATCGACACTTAGTTCGTCCTTCATCAAGTTCATTGGTTCAGCCTAGTTCATCAACAGGTCTGGTTCAATGTTCATTGTCCTTGGCCAAAAGGGAGTCCAAGTTCAAATGCCCTAATGGAGGGCCGACACTTCAAAGGATTTGATAGTGATGCCACATGGACCTGATGACGTCCTGGTGGCTGTCAAATTTAGCATAATGATTTAGCCGTTAAATTTCAAATAATGATGCTCAAAAAGCCATCAATTTTAAGAAGATAAAATGTCCATTGGTTTTCAAATCATGACGGCTGAGGGGGCATCAAATTTGGCAAAATAGAATAACCATTTATTTTCAAAAGGGAAAACACTAATTGGGAAACGAGCTTAGGATCAAGCGACTGGCTAGTATATTCGCCCAAGGAGCCAAGCAGCTGAAAGAGACAAATTCCAAGTGGCAAGCAAAGATGATAGGGCAGGGGCAGTTGAGCGATCCCAGTGGCATAAACAAAAGGCATTTACTGCTTGATGGCGTAAAGAATGAATTGGACAAAGTAGCATGCAAAGGATGAATGAACAATTAAGTCCAATTGGCATGAAATGGGGAAGCGTCTTTGGCAAGTGAGATGGTGCCCACAAGAGTGATCATTCAAAATGATAGCGGCTAGTAGTGCAACCGTTTCCTCTGTCTCACATTAAATTGAAAGGCAAACCATGTAAGTTACCTAAGAAGGAAATGCATGTCTCGAGTAGGCAAATGGATAGCTCATTAATTTTTGAGTGACTTGTTTTCTTTTCAAGGGGACACGTATGCCACTTGTAAAAGTAGGAGCACCACATGGGCCTCTTCCCTTCCCATATATATTCATAACTTGGTCATTTTTTAGGGATCTTTTCACAAATTTTGCAAAGTGAAGCTTTGCTGAAATTTCCACCTGAATCTACAAATATAGTTTTTTTACCTCTTTCTTGAATAGATATCTTGTGTATGCCTTGAGTGTTGATATGTGTTTAGTCATTGTCTTTGATGCTCCCACAGGTTTAACATCAACACACCAGCTATCTACAAGTCACCATCTGTAGCTGATAGGAGAAGAGTTCTATTTTGGAGTACAAAATAGAGGGGATTATCTACATAGTGCTTCTTATAACACCTTTGGATGAACCTCCTTTTTTGTATCTTCCATTTTACCTCCCTGTCAAGTTTGCAGATTGCTTCTTCTGTCAAGGGGGCAGAGTATAAGTGTGTTTTGTCTGATTTTGAGAGTGGGTGTGAAAGGGTCATATTGTTTTGGTGTATCACCTCCTTAGAGTAGGTTTGTTTTCTTGCATTTCTTCTCCCTTTTCATCCCGCCCTTTTTATTATAGCTGTATATATATATGCCTGTATGTATTTTTTACACTGCCTGAAGCAAACAATGATACACCAAACGGAGCTAGCCCTTAACTAGAGACTCTCTCCTCCAGCTTCACCGGTCCCACAGGCGAGAGGAGAGTTTCCATGTTGTGAGGAGAAGGCAGGAACTTATTTTCCTGCCACTGGGTGCAATCTCTAGCGTCAACAATTTTGGCATGCCCAATGGGACCCAAGTTTATAATGCAGTAAGATTTCAAGATTGATGCTGGTCCTGTCACAACAATTTCAAGTATTCTAGCATCTAGTGATTCCACTGGTAAGAGCTTTAGTTTCCATGTTAAGACCAGTGTCTTAAATTTCTATGCCTAAAGTCACCACTAGGTCTGCTTCAAAAAGGACTCCTTTTGAATTCGTTAAGCTACCTCTACATTCTGCTAAAAGATTAAGGTTTAGGAAGACTCATCCTTATCCAATAGGTCATCCTCCTAGACCTGTTATAAGAGACATAGTTATAGTAGAGCCTCAGTTACACTCCATCCTAGCTATGGCTTTGCCATTTGCAGCCTTTCGTGGTGAGAACCCCTTGAACCTCCCATAGTATGACCCAATTCCAGGGGCAACTCTAAAAAATGTACCTTCTTTCGATGGATTGGGACCCATTACAGTCGTTGAGCACATCAGAAACATTTCTAATCTTTGCAATATCCACAATATAACAGAAGAAAACATTGCCATTAGACTGTTAGCTTTGTCTCTTAAGGGCAAGGCTCTTGACTGGTATGTGACCTTGCCTGTGAATTCAATCCATTCCTGGAATGAGCTCGATATTCAACTAACAGACCATTTTGGTGAAAAAAGTGATGACCTCTCACTTGCTGAGTAGCTGACGACCATTTAGAGGGCTCCGCACGAATATATGTAGGACTTTAACACAAGGTTTCAGAAGACCTGGCAGAGGATTCCCATCCTGGTAAGGCCGACTCCCAGCTATGATTTTTTATACTACTTGAAAGCATTAAATAGTGACATTGCAGTGATGATACAATCTATGGGAGGGCATATATTGCCTACTACTTATGACATAGCCATAGCAGCAGAGAACTGTTTAATACAGGCTGGGAAAATAGCCCTTAGACCCCACATGCCAATTTTCCCAAAAGTGCCACCTCCAATTCAGGCCCCTGCTCCCACATTGGCTCCTCTACCTGCCATCAAAAAAACCAGCTGCTGCCCCGTCGAATGAATTTCATGAGGTTAAGAGTATGTTGCAGGCCGTGACCAATGAACTCGTTGCCATCAAAAGGCAGCAACAGGCTTAAGGCAATAGACCAAATCAAGGATACCAAAATTATGGTCAAGCCCCTAGACCCCCTTTCTAGAATTATAATCAAGGTCAGGGGCAGCTCACTACAACCAAGCCATTTCAAAATTACAACACCGATCCCTCTTCATCATCTAAGGCCATAGTGCCTGTTCAGAATAATCTTGTATAAGAGCAGCCTAGCTATTTGACCATGGGATATGGTCAAGAATAGGCTATGCATACAAATGAGATGGTGAATTATTTCTAGAATATAGAGAATCAGGTTGCTGCTCTTTTCCAATTTTTTGAGGCTCCAACTCAACCCAACACGAGTGGCAATCAAGCCCAACTGGATTCTGCTCTTATGAATCACCTAGAGGGCGAGTTTTGTGCAATCAACCATGGGGGCACTACGAGAAATTAGGCTGATTGTGTTGTAGCCAATACAATATTTAAGAGGAGAGCAGTGGAAGAGGTGCAAGCTACCACTCAGGCAGCAGCTGCACCTCCTCCATCACACTCCAATGCAAAGGCCCCAAATTTTAGGCAGCCGTCTATACCTTCAGCCCCTCAGCCTGCAGTTTAGCTTGGAATCAACCCCAAAGAAAGCTTAAGGCGTGGTAGTCCTCAAATCAATGTAGTGGATTAGATGAAGAAACTAAATATGAATATCTCTTTATGGGATGCATTGTCTCTTCCAGGCCATAAGGATGTGTTAAAAAAGGAATTGAATGAGCTGGATTGTTAGGCTGCCCCAGCTAGTACCGATAATGTCTTGATGACAAATGGATAGCCTCCCACTTCAAGATAGGTGAAGAAGGAAGAGGAGACTCCTCCTTTCTACGTATCCTTGGTCATTGGGAACTTCTTGGTGCACAACTGCATAATTGACAATGAGGCCAGCACCTCAGTGATGCCCAAGTGCATTGTTGATAAGATGGGATTGAAGTATCAAGAGATGAACAAAGGAGTCTTACAGCTGGATGGGACACCTGCAAAAATAGTTGGGATTGTGAAGGGTTTAGACCTAACATTGCATGCTTGCCCAACCTTCTCAATTCCCCATGATATATTGGTAGTAGATGTTCCTCCGTATTTCGCAATTTATTTGTCCAGAGACTTCACGTCAAAGATAGGTGGCTATCTAGCAGCGAATTGGTCATATCTAGTTTTTAGAACCAAGTATGGGACCAAAGTGAAAATTGAGTCTGAGCCACTCTATAAGGACCACCTAGAACCATACACTCCCAAGGCAACGAATGTCAGTTACACAATCATCAACCTAGAAGAGTCCCAGATAGACCAAGCTCCATCCTCTACTCTTGAAGGAGTCGCAGACCTACTCTTAGATGAGTGGGGAAATGATAATTTTGAACATGATCCATACAAGTTTATAGAGGAAACAGACCTTGGAGTCTATTGCATGCACGATGAGGGCGGCTTCATGCCTAATTTAATGAAGGAAAGCAAAGAAGACCTTGGCCTGTGGCAGCTGTATTTTGATGGCTCCAGAAGTAAAATAGGTGCTAGTGGTGGAGCAATGTTGGTTTCCCCTTCCAAGGAAAGGTACTTTTCAGCTTTCCATTTTTAGTTCTCTTGCACCAGTAATATTGCAGAATATGAGTCTTTGATCCATGGGCTTGAATGGGCAAGAAAGAGAGGGATTAGGGAGTTGCAGGTCTTAGGAGACAACGAACTAATTGTAAATCAAGTGAGGGGCCTGAATCTGACCAAGAACTCCTTGCTGAAGTCGTACAAGCATAGGGTTTGGGACTTGGTGAAGGATTTTCTTGCTTTTAACATTGCCTCTATTCTTAGGGAGTGCAACAAACAAGCTGATAGGCTGGCAGCAATTGGCACCCAATTTGATGTTTCAAAAGAAATAAGTAGAGACTGTGGTTCATGCCACTTGAAAGTGGTGGTTCGGCCTTCAATCTCGGAGAACGTTGCAAATTGGCAAGTCTTCAAAAGTGACCAGTAAATAACTTTCTTCTTACAAGAAGAAGCTGAGTTCGTAACACACAATCAGGTGAAACTGCAATAGCAATATGGCAATCAGATTGTTCAGTTGAAGAACAATAAACTCCCCAAGGGTCTGGTCATGCTTGAAAGCATTTTCAATAGTGATGACCAGTTAAGAAATGACAAGGCCTGCATCACTACCAAAGAGGAAAATTATGAAAGGGTTGAAATTTTCAAAGGGAAGCTGCTGGCACTTGGTAAAGTCTACACATTTCAAGAAAGACGAGCTTTCATTCTGTTGTGTCAAAAATTTGCTAACATCTTTGTCTGGGATTACAGCGACTTGAAGGGCTTTGACTGAAGGCTTGCCCAACACACCATTGAATTGGAAGAAGGTGCCAAACCAGTCACATAAAAGCAAAGGCCCATCAATCCTACAATTGAGCCCCTCATGCAAAGAGAATTTGGCCAGAGTGATCGAGTCCAAAATTATATTTCCAATTAAACATTCCTCATGGCTGGCCAACCTTGTTCTTGTTAGAAAGAAAAATAGGGAGATCACGCTGTGTGTCAAATTTAGAGACCTTAATAGAGTCTCTCTAAAGGATCATTACCCCCTTCCAAACATGGAGCAGATCCTCCAAAAGGTAACTGGTAGTGAGTGGTTCTCCCTCCTGGATGGTTATTCAGGGTATAATCAGATTCTAGTGCAAGGCTGTGACTAGCACAAAATAGCCTTCACCACTAAATGGGGGACATTTGCCTACAAGAAGATGCCATTTGGGCTATCTAATGCTGGTGCCACCTTTTAGTGGGCCATGGACATGGCTTTGGTGGCTTGATAAATAACAACATGCTAGTATACCTCGACGATGTAACGGTATTCTCCAAGAAAGCGAGCCAGCAAATGGGACACCTCAAGCAGATTTTTGAAAGGTGTAGGGAATTTGGCATCTCTCTTAATCCAAAGAAGTGTGTGTTTGTTGTTCATGAGGGGAAACTTCTTGGCCACATCGTGTCCAAGGAAGGCTTGTCTATTGACCCTGAGATAGTTCGCTCCATTCTGGAAATGCCCCTACCAAAGCACAAGAAAGGCCTGCGGAGTTTCTTTGGCAGGATAAATTTTATTCAGAGATTCATTCCGAATTTTGCAGAGATAGTCAAGCCACTCACCCCTATGCTAAAGAAAGGTGAGGATTTCAAATGGTTAGCTGAGAGAAAACTTAGCTTTGAGGCCATTAAGTAGCCATAACCCGGGCTCCCACTTTGATCGGCCTAGACTTCAGCAAAGACTTCAACCTCTATACCTTTAGCAATGAGGAAGTGATATCTGCCATACTCACCCAAGCTAACAGTGATGACCTTGAACAGCCACTTGCTTTCTTCAGCCAAGGGTTAGAGGACTTTGAAGTTAGGTATACATATGTAGAAAAGCAAGTCCTGGCAGTGGTGCATAGCTTGAAGAAATTTAGGCATATGTTGTCTAACAATAGGATCCACCTTATGGTCCCACATCTGGGTGTCAAGGAATTCTTGACCAATTGAGATTTAAATGAAAAAAGGGCAGGGTGGATTACCAAAGTGATGGAGTACGACATAAATATCAAGATCACCAAGATGGTGAGGGGAAGAGGCTTGTGTGAACAGCTGGCTGCAGACTTAAAGCAAGAAAGGAGAGACAGCTTGCTAATCCATGATGCAGCCACTGTAGAAGAACTAACTGTCATAAAGGATTGGACGTTGGACATGAAGCATTTCCTTCTCACAGGAGAGTGTCCACAGGGTCTTGATAAGGCTGGAAGAAGGTATTTTAAGCTTTAGTCCCTTCCTTATGTCCTGATTGATGAAGTATTATTTAGGAAGGATCTCTCTGGGGTCTTTCTAAGATGCATTGATCCTAATTAGGCTGATAGGATACTGGCTGAGTTTCATGATGGGCCAGCTGGTGGTCATTTTGCCCCTAGAGCTACAGTAGCAAAGATAATGAGAGCTGGCTATTTTTGGCCTACTCTTTTCAAGGACATCCATGCCTGGGTGAGAAAGTGCCAGAAGTGTGCACTTTTTGATGGAAAATAGCTATTGGCTGCCATGCCTCTACAGCCCATTCAAGTTGAGCAACTGTTCATGCAATGGGGCCTGGATTTTATAGGGATGATTAATCCTCCCTCTAGTGTTGGGCACAAGTGGGTATTGACTACCACAGATTATTTCACCAGGTGGGTAGAGGTAGTTGCTTTGAAGGAGGCAAATGAGAGCGTAGACTTGGAGTTCTATGAAGATTTGGTAACAAGATTTGGAGTCCCAGCCACCATAATCTCAGATAACACCTTGGCTTTTCTGGAAATCAAAACTAGCGAATGGGTGCTGAAGTATGGCATATACCTCAACACTTCATCAAACTATTATCCGCAAGGGAATGGGCTGGCTGAGTCCACCAACAAAAATATGATTAGGATTATAAAAAGGACTGTGGAAGAAAATTAAAGAACCTGGCATACCAAGCTAAAGACAGCTCTATGGGCTGATCGAGTTACTCCAAAAAGAGCAATAAGAAATTATCCATATATGCTCATGTATGGAAGGGAAGCCAGGCTTCCCATCTCACTTGAACTGCCAGCATTGGATCTCACCCATCAGCTACAGTTAGAAGAAGGGACCAGCATGGAAGTCAGATTGTGTGAGCTAATGGAGCTCCAAGAGGTGAGGGATTGGGCTATGGTTTCTATGACCAGTCGCCAATAGCAAGTAAAAAGGCACTTCGACAAGAAGTCCTTGTCAAGAGATTTTTTTGAAGGAGACATTGTCCTGAAATGGGACAAAGATCGATCTAAGCCCAGAAAACATGCAAAATTTGATGCCTTATGGAGCGGTCCTTACATAATCACTCAGTGCAAGCAGCATAATGTGTTCCAACTTTCCAAGTTGGACGACGAAGAATTACGTATCCCAGTTAATGGGATACATTTGAAGCATTGCCACTAATTTCTTTTGATTTCACTTATACATATTTTCCCTTGTTTTTTTTTCCTATTTTCCCTAAGTGTTGTTACACAGGGTGTAGTTTTCTTAGTCTTGCATGTTTTTTCTTTTCCTCAGAGGTGGATCTGCGTTTTTGGTTCTATGTTAGAACAAAGCTGCTACTATTTCTCAAAGTTTCTACTGACTCCACACCCAATGGATTTTTAAAGGCAATTGGGTTTTAAGCACGGCAGGCGTACTTCCCCTGTGAGTGGCCAATCTGTTGACCAATTTTGCCCCTAGCAAAATTGTGGTCAACTTCTCCCTTGCATTTGAGAACCAGTCATTTTTGAGCTGCAAGGTTTGTTTTCAAGTTTAACATGTCAAGTTTAGGCTTGGTTCAATACAGGAGGTTCATCGGCACTTGGTTCATCCTTCGTCAAGTTCATTGGTTCAGCCTAGTTCATCAGCGGGTCTAGTTCAATGTTCATTGTCCTTGGCCAAAGGGGAGTCCAAGTTCAAATGCCCTAATGGAGGGCTGATGCTTCAAAGGATCTGATAGTGATGCCACGTGGACCCGATGACGTCTCGGTGGCCATCAAATTTAGCATAATGGTTTAGCCGTTAAATTTCAAACAATGACGCTCAAAAAGCCATCAATTTCAAGAAGATAGAATGTCCATTGGTTTTCAAATCATGACGGCTGAGGGGGCATCAAATTTGGCAAAATAGAATAACCGTTTGTTTTCAAAAGGGAAGACGCTAACTAGGAAACGAGCTTAGGATCAAGTGACCCACCAATATATTCGCCCAAAGAGCCAAGCGGCCGAAAGAGACAAATTCCAAGTGGCAAGCAAAGATGACAGGGCAAGGGTAGTTGAGTGATCCCAGTGGCATAGATAGAAGGCATTTACTGCCTGATGGTGTAAAGAATGAATTAGACAAAGTAGCAAGCAAAGGATGAATGAACAATTAAGTCCAATTGGCACGAAATGGGGAAGCGTCTTTGGCAAGTGAGATGGTGCCCACAAGATTGATCATTCAAAATGATAGTGGCCAGTAGTGCAACCATTTCCTCTATCTCACATTAAATTGAAAGGCAAACCATGTAAGTTACCTAAGTAGGAAATGCAGGTCTCGAGCAGGCAAATGGACAGCTCATTAATTTTTGAGCGACTTGTTTTCTTTTCAAGGGGACACGTATGCCATTTGTAAAAGTAGGAGCGCCACATGGGCCTCTTCACTTCCCATATATATTCATAACTTGGTCATTTTGTAGGGATCTTTTCACGAATTTTGTAAAGTGAAGCTCTGTTGAAATTTCCACCTGAATCTACAAATATAGTTTTTTTACCTCTTTCTTGAATATATATCTTGTGTATGCCTTGAGTGTTGATCTGTGTTTAGTCATTGTCTTTGATGCTCCCACAGGTTTAACATCAACACACCAGCTATCTACAAGTCACCATCTGCAGCTGATAGGAGAAGAGTTCTATTTTGGAGTACAAAATAGAGGGGATTATCTACAGAGTGCTTCTTATAACACCTTTGGATGAACCTCTTTTTTTGTATCTTTCATTTTACCTCCCTGTCAAGTTTACAGATTGCTTCTTCTATCAAGGGGGCAGCGTATAAGTGTGTTTTGTCTGATTTTGAGAGTGGGTGTGAAAGGGTCATATTGTTTTGGTGTCTCACCTCCTTAGAGTAGGTTTGTTTTCTTGCATTTCTTCTCCCTTTTCATCCCCCCTTTTTATTATAGCTATATATATATATATATATATATATGCTTGTATGTATTTTTTGCACTGCCTGAAGTAAAAAATGATACACCAAAGGGAGCTAGCCCTTAACTAGAGACTCTCTCCTCCAGCTTCACCGGTCCCACAGGCGAGAGGAGAGTTTCCATGTTGTGAGGAGAAGGCAGGAACTTGTTTTCTTGCCACTAGGTGTAATCTCCAGCGTCAACACTTACCTCTTGCTAAAACAAGTGCACCCTTGGTAACTTTCCAAGTGTCCACTGTGAGAGTTACTGTGCATCCCTCATCACCCAAATTTCCAATAGAAATCAAGTTTCACTTCAGGACTGGGACATGCATGACCTCCTTCAACACCCATGTGTTGCCCATCTACAATTTCAGCTGCACTTTCCCTTTGCCAACCATTTGACAAGGCTTACCATCCCCTAAATAAATCTCTCCAAAGTCTCCCTAGACATATTCATGAAAAGATGCTCTAGTTGGGATTGTATGGAAAGAGGCACCAGAATCTAACACCCAAGATTACACTTTATCCAAGGAACATACAAGAGCATCCTGTGCAACAACATCTGCAACATCTGATTCTTCATTTCCTTCATGCTGATCTTCAACCAACCAACAATCTTTCTTTCTGTGCCCTGCCTTTCCAAAATTCTAGCAGATTACTATGCCATACCTAGACTTGGATCTCCTGCCTATCTTGGACCTTGATCTCCCTTGCTCAATCTTCTCTCTTTGCCTTCTCCTGCTTTCAACACTTAAAGCATTCCCTGATGATTCACCTGTGCTTTTCCAGCAAATTTCTTCATTCAGGATTACACTAACAACATCATCCACTTTCAAGATATTAGAAGTAGACGCAGTATTACTAACTGCCATTACCAAACTATCCTAACTTTTAGGTAATGAGCATAAGATTAAGAGAGCCTTAATTTCATCATCAAAAATAATATTTACTGAAACTAACTGGTTTACCAAACGATGGAAATCACTAAGATGACTGTGTACAGATCCACCTTCCAATGTTTGCAAATTAAATAACTAATTCATAAGAAATACCTTATTCGAAGCTGAGGGTTTTTCATATAAATTTGCCAAATATTCCATCAACTCTACCATTGTCTTTGCCTGTGATAAGTTGGAAATCACAGACGAAGCAAGGCTCAACCTTATAGATCCCAGAGCCTTCCGATCAAGAACATTCCATTCTTCATCTTTCATATTTGTGGGCTTGCTTACAACCCCACCTAATGGTAAGTACAGATCTTTCTGATACAGATAATCCTCTATCTGCATCCTCCATAATTGATAATTCTTGTTGTTAAACTTCTCCATTCTAAGCTTACTTTCTTCTGCCATTGCTATACTCCCACTCAGTCAGAAACCCCTGAGAGTGACCTATAATGAAACACAAACTTGCTCCCTACAACCTCACTCTGATACCACTAGTCAGGATTAGGAACACAATTGATTACCTTGTATAAGCAACTAAACACGGAATTTAACCAGAAGTAACAAGTAACAAAAAATCAGAAACAACACAGAATTTGAGAGACAATACAATCTTGTATTCAACTCATCTAAAAAGAAAATACAATCACGAAGATGCCACACTCTTCTCACACCTATGAGGCTTCCCACACCTGTAGGGCTCCTAGTAATTCTTAATCAAGAGTTTTCTCTCTCAATTACGATCACAACAATCAACTCAAACATAGAGTTGTTGTTCACCTCCAACTAGTCAGTAACAATACTGTCAGTACACAAGTACTCAAAGTACTTCAAGTAGATCTCCCATGAACTTGCAACAACCTACAACTCAAATGATCTTACTTACCATGTAGATCTTCTACCTGATCTTGCACAACCTATAGATCACCCTGATCTTACAATTGGAAGGATCTCTTCCTTGCCTTAATTACAATACAACCCATGAGTCTATTATATAGATCTCATGCAAACAATAATTAGACACCTAATTACAATAATTAGACTTACAATAATTAGACACATAGCTCCAAGACTAAAATTAGCCTTTAACATGCAAACAACCAGTTCGTTAACAAACTGTTCATGAAACTGACAGTTCTAAAACTGCACAGGCGATCGACGTCGGTCTCTGTTAGTCTGAAGGTGACCGACGTCGGTCAATACTGACCGATGTTGGCAGCTCTGCACACTAGATATGATCAACATCGGTTGGCCTGACCGACATCAGTTGCACTACAACTCAGCTACCTCCTCCTCCATGTTTGCATCAGTGAAGCTTTTAGCTCCACAACCTAACACCAAGTGATCTATCTATGGTCATGAATATGGAATATATCCTAAGAGTGTAGTGCAAGATGCTAAGAGTGATGTAGGATGTTTAATGAGAGCTCTAGAGTCATCTTAATACTCTCTTGGGCCAATTGGTGTAAAGCTCAATCCACACAAATAGTCATTTATGAGTGTGTGTGTCGTATCATCATCTAAAGTAGCTTGGGAATCTATATCAACATTGTGTACATATGGTAACTCATAATTTACCATAAGGGGTAACTGTGATATGGGAGTCTCATCAACTATAGTAGAAGATGGTAGTTTTGTGAGAGTATTTATATCTATTAGAGTAACTATAACTATCAAAGGAATTGTATCTATAGAATCAACTGGTACTATTGGAACTGCTATCAGTGATTATATAATTATAATAAGTGTAGGAACCATGATCGATGGAGTAACTAGAATGGCTGAAGTTGCTATGAATAACTAAATATCTAGAACTGAGGACACAATTTTAAGTGGAGTGTGAGATGTGATAGTCTCTCCTACCTCATATGTATGTATCTTATCAAGAGAAATTCAATGAGGTGGTGACTAAACTATGATATGAGGTGTCCTATCTAGAAAAATAGTTGAAGATGACTCTGTAATCTGATAATATCTAAATGATTAGTTATCTATTGGGCATGTGTATAGGTATATATCATGGAGAAACTTAACACATTGATGAAGAGTAGAAGGAACTTCCCCCATGGCGTGTATTTAAGGTCATCTAAGTAAAAGATTATAATGAAGAGGACTTGGCATTACCTAGAACTATGTAGAGAGGGTTTTTGGCCCTACCATTATATCCAAGGCAATGGTTCCTAATGTATATCGTGGTATATCATCAAATCCTCTAATATTCTTATATGATTTTTGCATGGATGCCATATCTATGCCCATGATTTGTAACAATGTAATACTAGATATATTAAGTCCAGAACCACTATCAACTAGAACTCTCTTAACTATGATGGTTTTGACTTGAACTTATATGAATAGTGGTAAATTTTGATCAATAATGATCTGAGATGGCATGTCCTCATGATCAAAAGAAATAACATCTTCTATAGTTTTTATCGTGTTGACCACTGATGCAAAATAAGAAGGCTCTGAGTCAATGGGCATATAAGTTTGGGTAAGTGCCTGATAAAGAATGTCCTTGAACATATTGGATTTTTGAATCAATTTTAGCATGGAGATATTAGTTGGTGTGTTTGTCAATTGATCAATAATATCATATGCCTTGTGTAGATCTGCCTACATGGGTAGGTTGGGCCTGGGATGAAAAGGAATAGGGGGTGGCGGGGCTCCTAACTAGGTAAAGGATGCATAGTGGCACATCGAGTAACATATCTAGCTACATTATCTACTATCCATATAGGACTAGCAGTAACTATGGAAGGAGAGCATAGATAATCAATAGGTCAAGGTGGTGGAGGGACAAAGGGTGTCAACTAGATTTTTTGGCGATAGGTAATGACCTGGGGAAGGGTGAAATGGACCATGCAACATAGCTCGACATGGAATAGAGGCTCCAAGGGAGGTGATGCAAGAGGTATCTTAACATGTTTAACAATAACTTTCTTAATGTCATCCCATATTATGAAAAGTAAGCATGAAGTGCAAAGAATGAAACTTTGTAGTAACATATGGTAAACTTCATCATTCATGTACATGATGGGACCAAGTATGGTCTCATTATTTGTAATAAATACAAGAAATATATGTAAATAAGTGAGATCTATTTTTATTTGTTTTTTTATGTGAAATATGATTTTAGATGTAAGGTGATACCTTGAATGCAAAGGGGACCTAATATATGCAACTAGGGTTTTGAATGAAAAATTATTTTAAAATTACTACAAAATTTTAAAATTTAATGCTAATTTCTAATTTTATTATGTAGGAAAAAAATAAAAAATAGGAAAAATACTAGGAAAATACTGAGACCTAGTATGGGGTTTGAAAGAAAATTATTTTAAAATTACTACAAAATTTTAAAAATTTAATGCTAATTTTTTATTTTATTATGCAGGTAAAAAATTAGAAAAATACAGGACACATACTAGGAAAATACCAGGACCTAGTATGGGCAACTAGGGTTTGAAAGAAAAAATATTTTAAAATTAATATGAAATTTTAAAATTTAATGCTAATTTCTAATTTTATTATGTAGGTAAAAATTCAAAAAAATAAAAAAGAAAAATCAGTAAGAAATTTAGCCTAGGGTTTCTAGGGTTTTTTTATGCGTAAACAAAGTAAGTTGGGTTCACCAAATGATTTAACAATTTTGGGATTATTGGAGTCTTATTCCTAATTTAGTTAAGGGTCTGAGTTAATTAAAGTAGTAAATAAATATGTGTTTTACTGAATTTGGGAAACTATAGGTTTAACTTCCTAAATAGTAAAGGGGTCTAAATTAAGGGGAAAATCAATAAATAAATGTGCCTTAATTAACCTACTAATTTATTGAATCTAGAAGTGCTTAATTCATTTATAAAAATATCAAACAAGGGGATAGAGAGTAAAACTTAGCTGATTCTAGGTTGAGATGGAGGAGACAGAGGCTACAAATTGTTGATCTAGCTAGGCAGACTATCAAAAGTAGGATCCAAAAGTTTGTTCTCTACTCAGACAGGAGTGCCAAAATGGGACACCTGGAGGTCCAACACTATCGTCCAAGCTTTGGCACTATATTCCTTAATGTCTGAGCTTTTTGAGCTTTCTAGGTTCTGTTTGTTTGCTTTGAGAGATCCTATGCCTGAAATATCGAGTCTTGGTTATTCGCTAAGCTCCATGTATAATTGATTTTGTCTTCAAGGATCATAGTTCCTCTTCATGCTTGATAGGTGATCTCACATCTAATTAAAAAAAGGTGTTAGTATGCAATATACACTAAATGTGTGATCACACCCCGTGTGTGGGCATGCTTCCTACATACGAATACTCTGAAGAGGGATCAAGGCCAATGTATTTCTCCCAATTTGATTATGTATTGTGCAATCCTATATATGCAATGCAAGTGTATGCAAATTTGGGCAATCTTGAGATGATGCATGACTAGTGTGGGAGCTTGGATAGGCTAGAAATAATAGTGGTTGGTTGCATGAAGTGAGTAGGAAGATTTGCTTGAGTGTGTTTTAGTATATTTATAGCTTGTGCCTTTTGAATGATTTTCAACCCTTCTAAATGACCTTTGAATAGGATTTTATAGGGTACTAGTGATCTTGGGTTAGATGAACTCACATTAGGCCAATAAGGGAAAAGATAAGGATTCAAGAAAATCTAACCATTTGAGGCTATTGTGGACTTAGACAATAGCGCTAGAAAGTGGACACTCTGGGTCCCAACGCTGTAGTCCAACCTATGGCACTATTGTCCAGGGGGAAAGGGACCCTGGGGGATATATCTATGCCTAGGAGAGGATTCCAGGATAGTAGGGGCTAAATCTAAAAGGCTTCGAATGATTGGGAAATAGTGAAAACATGCCTAAATAGGCTATGTAAGTGAGTAGGAAAGACCTATGGTTTGGGTGTCACAAGTCATGCTCAAGTTGTAAAAATTGCATTTTAGTATGAATACATTTGCCCCCCTTTATTTTTAGTATGCAACAAAGTGAAATACTAGGATAAATAAAAAAAGAAGCATACCTGAACTTACCTATGAGGCTAAGCCCAAGAAGTTGTGTGATGTTGGGTTGTGCGTAGTGAAAGCACATTGTACTATGTAAGTCTACAAAAAGGAAAGCAAAAGTAGATCATTTATTATTAGATACACTATATGTAAAATAATAATGTACAAAATTGGGTAAAGAGAGAAGAAGGAAGAGAAAGGAATGAATACACCTCACTAGGAACATGAACTAATACAAAACCTATTATGTTGTTGGGTTGTGTTGGGTGATGTTAAACCAAGAGTTATATCAATGAATGAGTTGAGTGTTCAATCCCCTAGAACTTGGCTCAAGAATGCAAAAGTATTCCCTTTGGCTCCATCATCACCAACTATGTGAAGTTAACAAATCATGTGCACTAATCAATGTCTAGACCATGTGTCTAATCCCTCTGAATAGGTGGCTCAAGAATATAAAGGTTAGCTAGACCTTTGTCTCCATCATTACCCTGTGATGTGAATCTAAATGAGAAAAATACTAGTATAGATGAATGTCGTATGAGATGGCTCATAGAGCCCCTGAATGTGTTGTGATCTAAAAATGTTGGTGTGGATAGCTGAATGTAAACTAGAAACTAGGCCACTTCAAAAGATGGAGATTAGACTTGTATAGAAGCCCCTCCTAAAACTAAAATCAAGGCTTAGGAAGCCACTCAATAAATCAAGTACGTGGGAAGTAAACTTGTATGAAAGTTTACTTGAATGTGATGCTAACCACCTACAGATGGAGTAAGGCACACAACTATTGGGAATGTGCAAGAAAATGATACATTTCCCTTAATATTTGGTGTCTGGAACATAGATTCTAGACTGAAAGTTGTATCAACTACCATGTCTAAATTGAAAATGAAAACCCTCATACCGTGCATGATGCCCCCTGTATCTAGATTCATAAAATAAGTACTGAAAACTACTAATTTCTAGACTGAACTGTACTATAAAAATTGTGATTAAACTTACCTCTCTGCTTGATTCTAGAAAAATTGAATATTCTATTTTTTGGAAAATAGCATAAAAAACTAGACACTTGGGGGTCTAACACTGTAGTCCCATTTTTAACACTATTGTCTAGAGCTAAAATTGATGACTGATATGGATTTTCTATTGTCTACCTGGTCTAGTTTGCCTATGTCGAGTTCTAGATTCTAGACTGTACCATTCTAAAACTAATTTTTTGACCATTAGGAGCTCTAATATCTATGACAAAACCCTTGTTTATTGCCCCCTATTTGGAGGGTAGGAATGAAGACCCTGCAATGACTGCCCTCAGAAGAAGCCTTGTAAGTGTGTGAAGTTGCAAAAACATTTGATATAACATTGATATACATTATCTCAAGATATAGCAAAAGTTGTAGAGAGAGATTGTTAGATCCATAGGGGTATGCCTAGATAGATATAATAATGTAATAGCATGTGTATAAGAGTAAACTAGAATTTGAAATGTTAGTTGCTAGTTATTAGTGGCATGGAGGGATGGAGCATGATGTCCATCATGGCATCCAAGAAGCAAGGTAAATGCATGATTGGAATCATGGCATTGCACATAAAGATAAGCAATCAAGCAACAAGCATACAAAGCAAAAACAAGAAACACGTAAGGGTGGCCAAGGGGCCAAATAATTACACAAGGCATGTTCAAATGCTGCATACACACATAATGAGAACAAGCAAAGATTGACATGAGGGCCACAATAACATGAAAGACACACACAAAGGACATTGGAAAGTGTCCAAAGACACACACATTTAGATAGGAACAAAGGACATTGAAAAATGTCCTAGAATGCAAACATGAAGGAAATAGGAATTGGAAAATGCAAACACATTTAGCTAATCAAAACGAAGAATGGAAGCATGCAAAGTACTATAAATACAAACATGCATCTAACTATAGAAAGCAAGAAGCAGGAGTATACAAGATATGTAATACAAGACTAATGTATAGGTTATGAAATATAAAAGTGTGATATATGCTATTAGATGTCGATATAATATATGTGTAAGCAAGTAAGGAATTTACTATAACAAGATGTCTAGAGTGTGTAGTGTAAGAATGACATAACTTGGATGGTGTAGTCACGTAGAGTATGCCTCCGATGGGTAGATGTATTGATATGTAGCTAGAATGTAGAATTAATATGCCCCCTCAATGGGTGGAGTGAAGCAATCAAGGATTTGGATGCATTACACACACTCAAAGAAGATCCAGTGAAGCCTGGTAATATAGATAAATCGATGAATAATAACATAGAGCAACGTAGTGTAAGTCTAGCATAATGGTTAGAAATATAAAACATAGATGATGCATATAATTGACATGTTTTTTTTATTTTTAAAATATTATATTATTTTTGGATTTTGAAATATTTGAGCTATGTACAATCAAGTAGAGGAAACTATATACAATCAAGTAGGAGATAATATGTATAATCAATGCTAGAAAGAAATGATACTAACTGATGAGTTTTAGTTGAGACTCCCTATCATGGTGTCCTGTATCAAAGAGTAGAATCATGCGTGATCATGAAGCATGATGGAAATGTTGAGAATATGGCTTTGAAAGTTGTATATACTATAAATAATATGAAATCTCTGAAGTAAAAACCAACTATGGAGACCCTCTGTAATTTTGAGAATTGGATGTAGTTATAAGGCTCTTAGGGACCCATCTTGATCCAAAACTTAGAAGTTTTGATTGACAGATATTTCAACAACATAAAAATAACATAGTAATAATGAATGCTCTGAGAAGAGATGTTTTATTACTCAAGATCGCAATACAACTATATGCTTATCTCTGGGAAGAGATGTCTGATTTCCATTTCAGGCTACATCTTCATTTATACATATTTTGAAATCAGGAGGAGGATGTGGAAGGTCACCAATCTTGAGGGAGATTAAGTGGTTTGACTTCCATGATTTAAAACAATACAAAATTTAAGGAATTACTATTTTCAAAAACTTACTATTTTTAGATTGCACTACTAAAATTGAAATTTGGGGCACTTCCATTGGGTTTTTGTGGGTCAAAAACCATTAAGTGAAGCTCATGACATCTGACCACATTATCCTCATTATTAGCTTTCCAACGGTTCAAATGGGGAGTCAATTGGAGCTACGATGTAAAAGTTATGGCTCTCAAAAGTTCCATCATCAATTAGGGTAGAATTGTCACCCAAATTGTCACCTAAATTATTTCCCGGATCACATCTGGAAGTAGGAGAAACTTTTTAAACATGGGCTCTATGTGTAGATGCATGAGATCTCAATGAAACTACTCTGGGTGTGAATACTATAGCTGGAAGTTATATAGAATCTTGAAGCTGTGGAGGTGTATGAACCCTTTATATCAGTGATGGATATCGTATCTGTGTTTGATGCTGAATTGGAGAAAAATTGGTGGTGGAGCTAGAACTAGTAATGGAACTAAAACTATCTCTAGAATTGAAATTGACGCTGAAATTAAAGGTGGAAACTCATATGAAACTTTAGTAATTGTGATAACCTGATAAGCGTAAATGAATTTCATGCATCGATGTACTATAGATAGAACTGCTTGGAGTTTTTGTATCTAAGGTCTGCCAAGTAACATGTCAACAACTCTTGTACTAAGAACTATAGTAAATGAGGTGGTCATGTGTGTAGGACCAACCTATAGAGGAATGAGGATCTCACCCAATGTAGTCTGACTATGTCCATTAAAACCATTGATAACTGTATTTGTTGGAGTAATATTCTACTTTGTATAACCCAAGTGTTGTAGTAGTGTTATAGTATACATGTTAATGATGGATCCATTATCAATTAGAACACTATGAATGGGATGACCATGAATAAAATCTCTAATTAAGAGTGCATGATAATCTATGTCATCCTCAATAATCTCCTGCTTAAAAAAGTATAAGGGAGGTCAAACTGGAATGCTAAAATGAAAAGTACCAATCATGTGGCTCAATGGATGTGAATTGGCTATTGATGCCTTGTATGTAATTGGTGGAAGATGTGCTTGATATACATGATGTACACTTGATGGGTCATTTGTATTTGACTAGCCATGCTATAGAAATGGATCTGAAAAGATTTTGAGTGACTTATCGTATGTTGGTTTGGTTGGAGGAGGCTCAGCTGAAGTGCCTAGATCAATTTGATTACCATCAATTAGATCTTGTATTTTATGCCTGAGACTAATGCATCTATTTGTAGTATGGCCTGGTGCCCGATGATAGTCACAAAATGCATTCTAGTCATATCCCCATGGAAGAGGCTTTGTTGGATCAATTTCTCTGATAGGAGGAAGAGATATGATGTTACATTCTAATAACTGGTATAGAACTTTGGCTGGAGGAATTGGTAGATTTATAAAAGGTCATTGAGGAGGTGCTAATAAAGTGACTCTCTATGAGGGCTCTGAAGCCTCATTAATTATTTGTTGAGTTGGTCCTTTACTATCATTGAATTTGACCTTATATGGGGCTTTGTTGTTAATCTTTTAGTTGTATCTAGTGCACTTGTGTACTTAAGTTTGCCCATTGAAATGAGTTTGATTTCTCTTTCTTTTAAAGTGTGACACAATTTAGTGAAAGAAGAGAAACATTTGAACATGATTGTCTCATTGAAAACTGGTAGAAGACTCTATTTGAAGAGGTCTTGTAACTCCTGATCTACCATAGGGCTAATCATCTTAGATAACATGGTCTTGTATCTAAGAACATACTCAATGAGAGGCTCATTTGATTTCTATTTTTTTTGTGCAATTTGGGCATATGAAACCTTATCACCAATATTGATACTGAAATGTGCTAGAAACATATCGACAAGAGGATTGAATGCATTAACTGACTGATTTGGTAGACTGTAAAACCATTGGAATGCATAATCCTTGAGGTTCCTCAAAAATAATTTAGTTAATAACTGTCATTTGGTAAATAATCTAAACAAGCTACATGAAAGGATCTCAAATGTGTCTTTGGATCACCCTTGCCATCATAAAGAGTGAGCTTAGGTTATACAAATCCAAGTGGTAAGTGTATAACAACTATATGTTGTGCCAAAGGTATATGCAATAGAGTGAAGGAGTCCAATGCTTGTGTAGATCTAGTGGTACCTTGCTTAAGATGTTTCACCTTGGATTGAAGAGATTGAATCTCTTACACAAGAGTTGTCACATCAAGAGATAGGGATGTACTAGCTACAGCTAGTGGCATAAAAGAAGGTTGGGCTATTATAGGGGGTTGTGGTGACATAGTTTCCCCCGTAGTGTGATGTGAAACTGGTGGCTTTGTAGTTTGAGAAGATTGACCATTGATTACCTTTTGTTGTTCCTCTTGGAGGATTCTAATCATGTCATCTTGCATATTCAGGCATTTGGTTAAGAGTTCTTGAAGCTCTATTTTATCAGTTTCATCAAAGCCTATATATTGGGCCATTGTTAATGTAGGAAAATAATTTGAAACGTGTTTGAATGTTTTGCAATAAGTTGTAATAGGTGATGTGCAAAAACTGAAAAGTATTGGATATAAGAAATGCAAAATTCTAAAATAGTAGTTTAGAGTTTATAAAAAAAGTGTTAGGTTGTGGAGCTAAAAGCTTCACCTTGATGCAAACATGGAGGTTGCTGAGTATGATCAGTCACCGACGTCGGCAGGACACAACCGACGTCGATCAGGGATCAGTGTAAAGGCAACCAACATCGATAGGATCGGTCGATGTCAGTCACCTCCAGTTAGACAGGGACCGATGTCGGTCGCCTGTGCGGTTCTAGAACTACTGTTGACGAACAGTCAGTTAGTTGAACAGGTTGTTTGCATATTAAAGACTAGTTCGAGTCTTGAGCCGCAAGTCTAATCATTATATGCATGAGATCTATATAATAGACTCATGGGCTGTATTGTAAAGTTTAGAACTTGGAGAGTTCTTCCCATGGTAGAATCAAGTAGGATTCTTCATGTATGTAAGATCAAGTTTGATCTGCAGGGTGTTGCAAGATCATGGAGGAGATCTACATGTGATAAGTAAGATCAGGTTGGTCTGTAGGGGTGTGTGTATGTGAGGGTCAAAAGGAGATCGGCAGGGGAGTAAGATCCAAGGTGACAGCAATACATCAAGGAGCAAGATCATGGTGAGATCTACTTGGAGTACCGGTTCATACTCGGTTGTACTGGCAGTATAATGAGGTGAACAATAGCTTGTGTTAGCTGTGTGTTATGACCTGCATTGAGAGAAGATTACTCTTGAGGGAAGATTACTGGTATGCCCACAAAGTGGAAGAAGAGTGTGATCTCTTTGTTGTAATTTCCTTCTAATTGAGTTGAATACAATTGTGTGTTGCCTCTCATATTTTGTGCTATTTCTCATTGATAGTTACTTGTACTTCTGGTTATTTCCACATCTTAAGTTGCTTATACAATGGTAATCATGTGTGCTCTTAATTCTGACAAGTTGTGTCAAAGCTTTGGGGAACCTAAGTCCTATCAAATGGTATCAGAGCGAGGTTGGAGGTTCTCAGAGCAAGGTTTACTAACAGGTGGTTTCAGATCTATTAAGTGTTGTTGATTATAGGTTACTCTCAGGGGTTTCTGATTGAGTGGGAGTATAGTAATGGCAGAAGAAGGTAAGCTGAGAATGAAGAAATTCAGGCACAGGATTAACACCACAAGGAGTGTGGTGGGTAGTCTTCAAGATTGAGCTTGAAGAGGAATACAAGCCAGGATGCAGATTAGACAATGTACTGGTATAGGTACAGGTGCAGCTATTTATCTCCAAGTGGGAGATTGTTAGGTTGTGGAGCTAAAAGCGTTTATCTTGATGCAAACATGGAGGTTGCTAAGTATGATTAGTCACTGGCGTTGGGAGGCCACAACCGATGTCAGTCAGGGATCAATGCAAAGGCAACTGACATTGGTAGGATCGACCAACGTCGGTCACCTCCAGTCAGACAGGGACCGATGTCAATCACCTGTGTGGTTCTAGAACTGCTATTGACGAATAGTTAATTAGTTGAATGAGTTGTTTGCATGTTAAAGACTAGTTCGAGTCTTGAGCCACAATTCTAATCATTTTATGCATGAGATCTATATAATAGACTCATGGGCTGTATTGTAAAGTGTAGAACTTGGAGAGTTCTTCCAATGGTAGAATCAAGTAGGATTCTTCATGTATGTAAGATCAGGTTTGATTTGCAGGGTGTTGCAAGATCATGGAGGAGATCTACATGTGATAAGTAAGATCAGGTTGGTCTACAGGGGTGTGTGTATGCGAGGGTCAAAAGGAGATCAGTGGGGGAGCAAGATCCAAGGTGACAACAATACATCAAGGAGCAAGATCATGGTGAGATCTATTTGGAGTATCGGTTCGTAGTCGGTTGTACTGGCAGTACAATGAGGTGAACAACAGCTTTTGTTAGCCATGTGTTGTGACCTGTATTGAGAGAAGATTACTCTTGAGGGAAGATTACTGGTATCCCCATAAAGTGGAAGATGAGTGTGATCTCTTTGTTGTAATTTCCTTCTAATTGAGTTGAATACAATTGTGTGTTGCCTCTCATATTCTGTGCTATTTATCATTGATAGTTACTTGTACTTCTGGTTATTTCCGCATCTTAAGTTGCTTATACAATGGTAATCATGTGTGCTCTTAATTCTGACAAGTTGTGTTAGAGCTTTGGGGAACCTAGGTCCTATAAAAAAGGATACGAAGATGGCAAACATGTAAGGTAATACCATATAAAGCAAAGTAGGAACTAGTATATGCAACTAGGGATTTTTAAAAAATATTATTTGTAAAATATTATGAACTTTTGAATTTGAAATTGATTTTTTGAGCTAAGTATGCAAGATAAAATTCAAAAAATTATGAGAAATTACTTGCTTGAATGGGACCTAGTAGATGCAACTAGGGTTTTGAGATAAATAAATTTTCTGGAATTACTATGAATTTTTTAAATTTGAAGTGATTTTTTGATTTTAGTATTCAATCAAAATTTGCAAAAAATAAGTGGAATATTACTTGAAAATTACTGGGATTTAATTGATGCAACTAGGACTTTGAAATTTTTTTTTTCAAAATTAATGTAATAATTTGAAAAATTTGTTATAAATTTGTAGAATTGAACTTGAAAAATTTAAGAAAAAATTGAAAATATTTCTAAAATTAGCAATACATATTTCCTAGTGGTTTGAAAGTGTTTGTATGCAAATAAGACCTAGTATGTGAAAACTAGGGTTTAAGTGAATTATTAAAAATATTTTGATTAATTTGTAGTTTTATAATTTTTAAATTTAGGAAAAAATAGAAAAATATTTCAAAAAATTAGAAGTAATTAGCCCTAGGGTTTCTAGGGTTTTTGTTCAAAAATTCAAAGTAATTCAGGTTCATCAAATGTTTTAGTGAATTTGGGAAACTATAGGTTTAATTTCCTAAATAGTAAAGGGGTCTAGATTAAGGGGAAAATCAATAAATAAATGTGCCTTAATTAACCTATTGATTTATTGAATTTGGAATGGATTAATTGATTTCTAAAAATAGCAAACAAGGGGATAGAGAGTAAAACATAGCTGATTCTGGGCTGAGATGGAGGAGATAGAGGCTACAAATTATTAATCTAGCTAGGCAGACTATCATAAACAAGATCTAGAAGTCTATTCTTTACCTAGATAAGAGCACTAGAAATGGGACACCTAGAGGTCCAGTGCTGTAGTCTAAGTTTTGGCACTGTAGTCCTTAGTGTTTGAGCTTTTAAAGCTTTTTGGGTTATGTTCGTCTACTCAGGGAGACCCTATGCTTGAAATATCGAGTCCTGGTTGATCGCAAAGCTTTGTGTATAATTGATTTTATCTTTAAGGATCCTAGTTCCTCTTCATGCTTGATAGGTGATCTCGAATCTAACTAAAAAAAGGGGTTAGTATGTAATATACACTAAACATGCAATCACACCTCATGTGTGGGAACACTACCTACATACCAATACTCTGAACAGGGATCAAGGCCAATGTAGTTCTCCCAATATGAATATGTATTATGTAATCCTATGTATGCAAATTTGGGAAAGCTTGAGATGACTCATCACTAGTATGGGAGCTTGGATAGGCTAAAAATAACAATGATTGGCTGTATGTAGAGAAAACAAAGATTTGCTTGAGTGTGCTTTAACATATTTCTAGATTGTGCCTTTTGAATGATTGAAAACCCTTATAAATGACCTTTGAATGGAATTTTATAGGGAAAACAGTGGTCTTGGATGTAAAGAGTTTATACATACCAAGTTTAGACCATTTAGATCAAATTTTAAGAGTTTATAGAACTCTAGACCTTTTCTTTGTGAGACGTTCGTCATGGATTTAGATATGCCCCACTAGACACATAGTGGAACCATGTACAATCTACATTAGGATAATGTGGTCATAAATGATACCTTTGTTCAAGACTTATACAATGATGATGTAGTTTTTGATATGGATCCCTATCCTCCTTACACTACTCAATATGTGGAATAAATCCAAGATTTTTTAGCACATTAATTGGTTAATACACCTCCATATCAATGTTAAGAGTAAGAATAAATATCCCAATACCTTGCTAATGTGTCATCTATCATTAAACAAGTTAAAAAACAACCATATTATGTTACCATGCCATCAACTTATGATCCATACTTGTTTGATCATCACGTTCTTTAAAATAAGGATGAGTTTTTAGTTAGAGCCATGGAGGTAGGGGCTAAGTTTCTAGAAGACTTCCCCCATGAAAACCTACCTAGTCTAGTCAGAGTGCTGAGAAATTTACCTTACACCCAAACTATTGAATAGGCCTCTACTAATTATCCTCAAGCGCTCATGTCGGTTTCATACCAAGATTCAACTATGGTTACAAGAAGGGGTCCCATGGAGGACTAATTCACACAAATGTAACAAGAATATCAGACCTACCTTAATCTAGTACGTAATTTCAACATGATGGCCATATCAAATGCTCCTCTTATAGAACTAACTCTTTTGATAGGAGTGCCAATTGATTTGATAGGTCAAGCTAATCTGGGTGTAGACCCATTTGACCAAAGTACTTTGGTAGGTGACATGTTCAATGTCCCTTTCATTGAGGAAGTGATTGTGGCCTCTATTCAAGATAATATGCCAAATATAGTGGATAACATGCATGTGTCTTCTAACCTAGACTAAGGTAAGTTAAATGCACTAATAAATAATCCTCAAGAACAAGTGCCTCTAGTCAATACCATGAGTGGTTCACAATAATAGGGGACAAGAATGCCTACTTCCCAGCCATAATAGGTAACTCCCAATCCTCAACCAATTGCTTCTTCAAACACAAAACAATAGGAGATAAGTAATCAAGTGCCAACAAATCTTTTTCCTCAACAAAAAGTGACGAATGTCATCCCACCTCAATAGGTGATGACTAATATTCCATGACAAAATGCATAATCAATTTACCATTGTAACTAAGGTAGAACACTACACCCCTCAATAAGTAGTGACAAACGTATCTCAATAGTCATAGACCAATATACCCCAATAATCACACACGTCTAATTAATAACATATTTCTATTGGTCAAATACAAATGCCAAATACCCAACAAGCATCTAGTTCACAACAAGTGCTTTTTCAACAAAGAGGTGCTAATGTCTAATAAGTACATACTAGGCAATCATTTCCTTTTATTCAACAAGTGCTAGAGATTCAAAGATAAGGCCTTGGTCAACAACAAGTCCCTTTTATTCAGCTAGGTTTGACTAGTCGACAACAAGTCCCTACTCAACCTCAACAGGCATAATTTATTTCAAAAATCCATATCCTTCCATCACAACCATAATTGCCTCAAACCCAAGGTCATATATCAAATCCAAACTAAGATACTTACCAATAATGTGAGTAATAAAAATAACCACACCCCAATCCATGGATGTATATTCCTAGTTGATTCATCCATCAAACCAACATTCCACAACACTCTATACCTTCATTTTACCCCAATCAAGGCAATCCACCATTGATCGCCCAAACACAACCCCAACCAAATGTACCATCAATTTTATTGGCCCAAGAACTATAATAAATTAAGGATGTGATTGTTACCATTTAAATAGGAAATTAGACCAAGAAATTCAAATTGAATGACCTGTATTCACACCCATTTAACATGGAGTATATTCAAATACCATTTCCTCCAGGTTATGAACCATCAAAATTTGATAAGTACAAGGGCAAAGGATACCCTAAGGCACATCTAATAGAGTTCTTTGTCACTTGCCAACTAGTGGCTTATAGTGACATCTACCTACTCTTTTTATTTCCTCAAAGTCTAGCTAGATAGGCTTTGGATTTGTTCCTCAAGTTACCAAAAAAATTAGTGTCTAATTTTGACAATCTCCCAGTAAGTTTGTGTAACATTTCTCCTACAATCTCAAATGTGAGATTTTAGTAGTAGATTTGAGATAGGCTAAGTGGAAATTTGGTGAAAGATTTTCAAGCTACTTATAGAGATGGAGATCACTTGCTAGTCATTTTAGCCATAATTTACTAGATAAACAATTGGCCATTGTGTTTTACAAAAATATACATAGTGAAATATCTTACCACCTAGAGCTTCAGTGTGCACACATATTCAAAGATATTATTGAGAAGGGATTAAACATTGAAAAGGCCATTATCAATAAAGGGATCATCAAGTTGACCTCCTTAAATCAAAATCAAAGCCATAACCAAAATGCAGGGCCAAGTCAGAACCTTAGCTTGGTCTAAGCACAAGCATCTGCACTAGCTCAAACTAATAACTATGAAAAAACCAAACCATATAAACACAATAAGAACATTGTTGACAATAGATTAATTGAGTCATGCGATGTTTAAATGGTATAAATAGTATCTTTTTAACCTATGTCATAAATACAACTTCTTCCTCATCAAAAACACATCCAATAAGTGTAGCCTATGCCTCAACCTAGACCAACACCTCAGATGATGAAACCACCACCTTTACAAACTTCATCTACAATAATAAGACCCACTCCTAGAGTCTTCAATGACTTGGGTGAGCCCACTAAAGTAGTGTTTTGCAAACTAGCCATGACCAATATTAAAAGTTAGCTAATTCTAAAACACCATCCTGAGGATATACCATATCTAAATTGGAATAAAGAACATGAGTTCTTTAAATACCATCATGTTCATGGACATTACATATATTATTGTGTGTAGTTGAAGCACCTTATTGAAAATATGTTGGAAACGAGGAAATCCAATTGAATAATAGAGTGTCTACTTCCAATCAAAACATGGGTATTTATGATCTGGGCAATAATTTAGGTGACAGTTCCACCCCGATTGATGACAGAACTTCTAGGAGCCATAACTTTTGCATCATAGCTCTAATTGACTCCCGAAAACCCAATGGAAGTGACCCAAATTTCAATTTTAGTAGTGCATTCTAAAAATAGTAAGTTTCTAAAAATAGTAATTCCTTGAATTCTGTATTGTTTTAAAGCATGGAAGTAGAACCACTTCATCTCCCTCGATATTAGTGACCTTACACACCCTCCCCCTACTTTCAAAATGGGTATAAATTAATATGTAACCCAAAATGGAAGATTAGACATCTCTTCCCAGAGATAAGCATATATTTGTATTACAATATTACTAATCCAAAACTCAAAAGTTCTGGTTGATAAATATTTCAAGAACATAAAAATAACATAGTAACAATGAATTCTCTGAGAAGAGATGTATTATTACTCAAGATCACAATACAACTATATGCTTATCTCTGGGAAGAGATGTCTAATTTTCCATTTTGGGTTACATATTAATTTATACCCATTTTGAAAGTAGGGGGAGGATGAGGAAGGTCATCAATCTCAAGGGAGATGAAGTGGTTTAACTTCCATGCTTTAAAACAATACATAATTTGAGGAATTACCATTTTTAGAAACTTACTATTTTAGACTGCGCTACTAAAATCAAAATTTGGGACACTTCTATTGGGTTTTTAGGGGTTAAACTTCATTAAGTAAATCTCAATGCCATCTCATGATGTTATCCTCATTCTTAGCTTTCCAACGGTTCAAACAGTGAGTCAATTGGAGCTACGGTGCAAAAGTTATGGCTCCCAAAATTTTTGTCATCAATTGGGGTGGAACTGTCACCCGAATTCTCACCTAAATTATTGCCCAAATCATTCCTCCCTCCTTGAAAAGTAGTGGTCCCCATTATGTCAATGTTACTCATCAGCTGTGGTAGTTGTGTCTTGATTTGATTCTCTATGAGCCACTCACCTTGGTGGCTAAGCTGGCCCCTTTTGACCACTTGATAAAGTGGAATAGAGCGTCCTCTTGTTGTCTTCATCCAGGTGTCCATAATCTGATCCTCCTCCACTAGAACAAAACTCTGTGGATCAAGCTCATCAATGTCTATTTATTCTATTATGACTGACGTGTCTAATAGAGGTGGATGATATGGTTTGAGGAGCTTCACATTGAATATTGGATACAGACCAAGGTAGGCTGGTAGGTTCAACTCAAAAGCATTTTCTCCAACTTTTCTGGTAATGGTGCAGGGACCATATCACAGAGGCCAATTTTTTTTGTGTGGGCCTAAAAGTTATTCCTTCTAAAGCCACAACCAAACCTTATCACCCACAACAAAATGGTGTGCAATCTCATGTTTTTCATGGCATTGATTATACTTCTAGTTCATCTTCTCCAGGATGTCATGAACTTGCTGTTGGATGTGTTGCATTTATTCAATGAACTTTGTTGATTTTACTACCTCAGATCTTCTATGAGGTGTGTATTCCATGGTAGAGAATAGAATGACTATATCAATTGGTGCCATGGGTTGGAACCCGAAGCATACTTGGAATGGAGTATGCTTAGTCGAGTTGTGCAGGGCTCAATTGTATCCATGTTATATGAAAATAAGCCCCTCATCCCATGTACATGGATGTTTGGAGTGATACATCTGAATCATGTGAAAAATCAAGTGGTTCACCACCTTTGTCTAACCATTAGTCTGTGGGTGGAAGGCTATGGACTTCATAAGCTTGGTATCCATCATCTTCCATAGAGTGGACTAGAAGATGCTTAGGACCCTGCTATCTCGATCTGAGACAATGAACTTGGGGAGACCAAAATGGAGCCATACATGAATAAAATATAGTTGATTAGTTTCTTCAGTAGATATATTTTTCTTACAAGCAATCATGATAGCCATTTTTAAAAAATGATCAACTACCACAAAATACAATCCTTATCATGTTTTGCAGTGGGCAAACCTGAGAGAAAATCCATTGAGATAGATTCCTAAGGCCTGGTTGGTTTTGACAATGGCATGTACAATCCTTGCTTCTTATTTATTGGCTTGGCTATCACACATGGGGTGCAATATTTGATATATATTTCTACTTCCTTTTGTATATGGGGCCAATAGAAGTGTTTTTGAAGAACTGCCAATGTCTTTTCTAAACCAAAGTGTCCAATTGTTCTACTGAAATGTGCTTTCCATATCATCTTCTGTTGCTCTATAGCTAGAACACAGATGTGCCCCATATGACAGAGGACATTATCTTGCAATATAAATTAGAAACATGTTTACCTTTTTGAAGCACCTAATATGTATCAGCAAAGGTAGGATCTGCTTCATATAGAGCACCCTAAGTGGCAGTCTTATGTCCACATAGGTCAATAACTATTGTAAGTGCAATAATTGGTGGGTGGCTCAAACAATCTGCATCTGTATTTAAGCTCCCTTTTTTTGTGTTTGATGATTATATGGAATTGATGAAGATATGTGGCCCACTTCTAGTGCCTCTCATTTCATAGTTTGCTCTGTGTCTGGATGAATTATAATGGTCTGTGGTCAGTGTGGATGACTGTCAATCCAAAACTCAGAAGTTTTGGTTGATAAATATTTTAAGAACACAAAAAACATAGTAACAATGAATTCTTTGAGAAGAGATGTATTATTACTCAAGATCACAATACAACTATATGATTATCTCTGGGAAGAGATGTCTAATTTTCCATTTTGGGTTACATATTAATTTATACCCATTTTTAAAGTAGGGTGAGGATGTGGAAGGTCACCAATCTCAAGGGAGATGAAGTGGTTCAACTTCCATGCCCTAAAAGAATACAAAATTCAAGGAATTACTATTTTTATAAACTTACTATTTTTAGATTGCACTACTAAAATTGAAATTTGGGGCACTTCCATTGGGTTTTTAGGGGTCAAAATTCATTTAGTGGATATCAATGCCATCTCATGATTTTATCTTCATTATTAGCTTTCCAACGATTCAAACAGTGAGTTAATTGGAGCTACGATGCAAAAGTTATGGCTCCCAGGAGTTTCATCATCAATTGGGATGGAACTGTCACCTAAATTATTATACAGATCATTCATTCCTCTTTGAAAAGTAATGGTCCCTATTACATCAATGTTCCTCATCAGGTGTGGCAGTTGTGTCTTGATTTGATTCTCTGTGAGCCACTCACCTTAGTGGTTAAGTTGGCCCCTTTTGACTACTCGATAAAGTGGAATAGAGCATCCTCTTGTTGTCTTCATCTAGTTGTCCGCAATCTGATCCTCCTCCACTAGAGCAAAACTCTACGGATCAAGATCATCAATGTTTAGTTGTTCTACTATGACTGACATGTCTAATAAAGGTGGATGATATGATTTGAGGAGCTCCACATTGAAAATTGGATGCAGACCAAGGTAGGCTGGTAGGTTCAAATCAAAAGCATTTTATCCAACTTTTTGGTGATGGTGTAGGGACCATATCACAGAGGTCAAATTTTTTTGTGTGGGCCTGCAAGTCATTCCTTCTGAATCCACAACCAAGCCTTGTCACCCACAACAAAATGGTGTGCAATCCTATGTTTTTTCATCACATTGCTTATACTTCTAATTCATCTTCTTCAAGATGTCATGAACTTGTTGATGGATGTGTTGCATTTGCTCAATGAAATTTGTTACTTTTTCTACCTCAGATCTTCCATGAGGTGTGTATTCCATGGTAGAGAATGGAACAACTATATCAAATGGTGCCATGGGTTAGAACCTGAAGCATACTTGGAATGGACCATGCTTAGTCAAGCTGTGCAGGGCCCGATTGTATCCATGTTGTATGAAAAGAAGCCCCTCATCCCATGTGCATATATGTTTGGAGTGATACATTTGAATCATGTGAAAAATCAAGTGGTTCACCACCTCTTTTTGACCATGAGTCTATGGGTGGAAGGCCGTGGACTTCATCAGCTTGGTATCCATCATCTTCCATAGAGTGGACCAGAAGATGCTTAGGAACTTGTTGTCTCGATCTGAGATAATGGACTTGGGGAGACCAAAATAGAGCCATACATGACTAAAATATAGCTGAGCAATTTTTTTAGTAGATATATTTTTCTTACAAGCAATCATGATAGCCATTTTAAAAAAATGATCAACTACCACAAAAATACAGTCCTTACCATGTTTTGAAGTGGGCAAACCTGAGAGAAAATCCATTGAGATAGATTCCCAAGGCCTAGTTGGTTTTGGCAATGGCATGTATAATCCTTGATTTTTATTTGTTGGCCTCGCTATTGCACATGGGGTGCATGGTTTGAGATATCTTTCCATATCCTTTTACATATGGGGCCAGTAGAAGTGTTTTTGAAGAACTGCCAATGTCTTTTCTATACCAAAGTGTCCAGTTGTCCTACTAAAATGTGCTTCACATATCATATTCTGTTGCTTTATAGCTAGAACACAGATGTGCCCCATATGATAGAGGACATTATTTTACAAATAGAAATCAGAAACATGTTTACCTTTTTGAAGCACCTGATATGTATCAACAAAGGTAGGATTTGCTTCATATAGAGCACCCCAAGTGGCAGTCTCATGTCCACACACGTCAAGAACTACTATGAGTGAAGTAATTAGTGGCTGGCTTAGACAATCTATAGCTATATTTGAGCTCCCTTTTTTGTTTTTGATGATTAGATGGAATTGCTGAAGATATGTGGCCCACTTCTGGTTCCTCTCATTTCATAGTTTGCTTTGTGTCTAGATGAATTCCATTGGTCTGTGGTCAGTGTGGATGACCATCTCTTTCCCCAAGATGTAGTGTTTCTATTGTTTATAGGCTTGAATAATGTCATAGTGTTTCTATTGTATGTTAGATATTTCCTAATTGTATCAGTGAAATTTTCACTGTGATATGCAACATAATGGCCATGTTGCATGATGATAGCTCCCATGGCATATTCAGATGCATCTATCATCAACTCAAAAGGTTGATGCAAATCTGGTAAGGCAAGAATAGGGGATGAACAAAGTTTGTTCTTCAAATTCTCAAATTCCCTTTGTTGTATTTCACCCCACTGAAATGTAGCTTTAGCTCCTCCTTTAGTCACTTGGGTTAGTGACCAAGCAACATGTGAAAATCCAAGAACAAACCTATGATAGAAATTTGCAAGACCTAAGAAGCTATGAAGTTCTGTGAGGGTCCTTGGTGTGGGCCATTCTTGAATAACCTAAATCTTTTTTGGATCAACATGGACCCCTTCCTCATTCACAATGTACTTGAGGTACTGAATTGTTGTCATCCTAAATGTGCATTTGTCAAGATTTGCATACAACTTGTGCTCTCGAAGATTTTGAAGCACCTTACGAACATGTTGTAAATGTTCCTCCCATGTTCTGTTGTAGATTAGTATGTCATCCAGGTAGACAACCATGAATTAGTTGGTAAAGGGTCATATGATGCCATCCATCATCCTCATGAAGGTTGTAGGTGCATTAGTTAAGCCAAAAGGCATAACCAACCATTCAAATAGCCCCTCCTTAGATTTGAATGCAGTCTTCTAGATATTGGTGGAATCAATGGGAATTTGGTGGTAGCTAGATTTTAGATCAATTTTGTTGAAGAACTTCACACCATGGAGTTGGTCCAGCAGGTCATCAATCCTAAGGAGAGGGTAGCTATTCTTCATAGTGATTTTATTCAGGGCTTGATAGTCAATGCAAAGCCTCCATGTTCCATCTTTCTTTCCAAGGTGAGTGGCTCATAGAGAATTGAATCAAGACACAACTGCCACACCTGATGAGGAACATTGATGCAATGGGGACCATTGCTTTTCAGGGAGGGAGGAATGATCTAGGCAACAATTTAGGTGATAGTTCCACCCCAATTGATGAATTAACTTCTAAGAGCCATAAATTTTTCATCATAGCTCCAATTGACTCCTAAAAACCCAATGAAAGTGCCCCAAATTTCAATTTTAGTAGTGCAGTCTAAAAATAGTAAGTTTCTAAAATAGTAATTCCTCAAATTCTGTATTGTTTTAAAGTGTGGAAGTCGAACCACTTCATCTCCCTCAAGATTGGTGACCTTCCACATCCTCCCCCTACTTTCAAAATAGTTATAAATTAATATGTAACCCAAAATGAAAAGTCAGACATCTCTTCCCAGAGATAAGCATATAGTTGTATTGCGATCTTGAGTAATAATACATCTCTTCTTAGAGAATTCATTGTTACTGTGTTATTTTTGTGTTCTTGAAATATTTATCAACCAAAACTTTTGAGTTTTGGATCAGTGGTATTACTCAAGATCACAATATAATTATATGCTTATCTCTGGGAAGAGATATCTGATTTTCCATTTTGGGTTACATATTAATTTATACCCATTTTGAAAGCAGGGGGAAGATGTGGAAGGTCACCAATCTCGAGGGAGATGAAGTGGTTTGACTTCCATGCTTTAAAATAATATAGAATTTGAGAAATTACTATTTTTAGAAACTTACTATTTTTAGACTGCACTACTAAAATTGAAATTTGGCGCATTTCTGTTGGGTTTTTGGGAGTCAATTAGAGCTACGGTGCAAAAGTTATGGCTCCCAAAAGTTCTTTCATCAATTGGGGTGGAAATTTCACCTAAATTATAGCTAGAATTGTTGCCTAGATTAATTTACCAAAATCTTTTTCTATAACATAATAATGCCAATAAAAAATAGCAACAATAAAGACTACAACAATACCAAAAATAATAATGTCAGAAATAATAGCAACAATATCAACAACAAAGATAACAACATCAATCAAATGGAAGGAACCAAGGCCAAAATGACCCCAACAACCAATAGACTTTCCATGCAGTTGCACATTACTACAATAAATTTGTAGGTCATATTGTGGGTGGACATGTTTTTACCATTACCATAAATCCTAGACCAAATTCCAATAGACCAGGACATTAGTTAACACTACTATTTAACCTACCTATGCCAGTAATCCTTCCTTAACTTATGACCACAACTAAGTGTAACATCAACCAATGATTAGCATTTTAGGACCTTATGTCAATAATTCTTCATTGCCTTGTGACCATAACCAAGTGCATTGATAATAAATAATTATCCTCTTTGACCCATCTCCATCATTTTTTAGTTACAATGGTCCTGTATCCAATGTAGATTGTGCAATCACAACTCATCGGTCTAATATTACCATCCCAAGCCCACAAACTCATGTCAATGAGCCGATCCAACCTACTATGCTAGCTAGGAACAAGCCAATTATCACTATTAAGGAAAGTACATATGATATTGTGTAACAACTCCAAAACAGACCCACACAAATCTCCATTTTAGATTTGTTGCATACGTCTATCATTCACAAGAACATCCTTACAAAACTCCTAGGCTAATCCCAAGTTTTAATTGACATAACCCCAAACAAATTCAAAGCCTTGGTTAGACACCTAACCCAAAGCCAATATTTAACCTTTTAACAAAGTGATATGTCATCCCTTGACCCTCTCCATAACAACCCATTATACATTGAATTTGTCATCACACAACACAAACTCAAAAGTGTCCTCATAAATAATGGGTCATGTTTGAATATTGTGTCTCTAAAGCTCATCAAACATCCGAGATATATAATAACTAACTTTCAACTAGAGACTATTACTATCAAGGCCTACAATAATGAAGAGAAAGAATCACAAGGAACGATAAGCTTGCTAGTGATCATTGGGCCTTTGACCCACGATATACTTTGCCATGTACTAGACCTAGAGCTATCATATAGTTTGATTTTAGGTAAATCATAGATACATGAAATTCATACATTTCCTTCAATATTTTACCAATGTATCAAGTTTCCTCATTTGTGGATGGAGGTTGTAGACATTTAAAACTGGCCACAATTGGCCTTTAGATTGATTCCTACCAACCATTTCAAATTAATCCTAAGAATCACTTAACATCCCAAATTTGCTTGTACATCATTCATCAAAGCTCAAAATCATGTTGAGACATCCCTAATTGGGTTATCCTATCATATATAATAATAAACTCTCATGGATTCATCCCTAATCACCTTGCAACATCACAACTATGAATTTGGCCTATGGACATATTAAGTGGGGCACTTGCACACTTGAATAAATCTTGAAAGAGTTAAAAGGATAATCAAAATCAGTTAACAAGCTAAACCAAATTAAATGCCTAGTTAAATTATCCATTTAAAATTAATGAATATATAAAAAAGGAAATTCAAAAATTCAAAATATCCTAACCTTTCATCATTGCCTTTATGAGTTGTCAAGCTCTTTCAAAATATCCTAAAATATCTATTTTGGAGAGCCATGCCTAGTAATTATAAATCATAATTACTTGATAACTATTAACTCTATTGGAGTTAAATTTAACTCACCTGGGTTTATTTTGAACCCATTCCAGGCCTTAATTCAACCCTAACTCACCTTGGGTGAGAGTTAATTTCTAAGCCTATAAATACAGGGTCATGCCAATTAAATTCTAAGCTCTCATAAGCCAAAGTTATAATGCTGATTTAGAGAGAGACAAGCTTTGAAATAGTGTTATAATGCCAAAGTCTTGAGCCAAATAATCACAAGCCACATCAAAGCCAATGGTGCCAAGGAGAGAAGGAGCCAACAAGCTTCATTTTCCAAAGACTTCTTGATGCATAAGTCAATCAAGTCACTCAATAAAACATTTGGACCTCCCAAAGAAGGTAAAAGGATTTGTGTCTTTTATGTTTTAGTTGTACTTTCATTTAGATTTTGTTACTAATCTCTCCCTACGTTTTAGGATATGAGTGTAAGTGTTAGTATGGTTTTATTTGAGTTTTTATTGCTTGAATTAACACTATACTATCCTCCCTTATTGGATTTATATGATCACAAATAAAATACCTAATGGGACGTCAAACATCCAATACAAATAAGGAGATTAATATGCAGCTCTTAGTTTTTGTAATGAATGCTTGACAATCTTTAAAATTCAAGTTTTACCTTCATTTTTAATGTATTCTATCTTTTAGTGACATACAATTTACATAGAGACTAGCGTCAATTCCCTCTTACAGACATCAATCCTCCAAAACCAATGTAGACCCCTATGTGCATAACAAAGCATGACACAAATGTTTTTAACAAGTTTTTCTTATGTTTTCTAGGTTTTTTTTTTTTTTAAGAACCTGAATATTGCTTGTAAGATTAAGTGTTATTTATTGGTTTTATGCTCATTTTGCTAACCATCTTTCTGTGAAAAACCATATTTTTAATTTTTTGTGTTTTAAAAGAAAATAAAATATATTTATGTCAATTGATGTTGATCCCTTTAGATTGATTGATGTCAATTTTTGCAGACTGACATGGATCCTTGTATAGATCGATGTTGATATTTGAGATAGACAGACAAGAAACCTGAGAGCTAATTTCAAAATCTTGTTTTATAATTCACATTTGGGATTCTAAGAAGGTAAAAACCCTCTAATAGTTACAGGTCATAAGGTGAGAAATTCCATGTTTGAACATGTTTAAATCTTGCACATTTTGACTTTGGTGTTTAAAATGAACCTAGTGTTTTCATGCCTTAGATGTTTTCAAAGTTTTGTAAGTTTTCCAACTAATGCCAAGTGGCTAAAACATTCACTACACATTTTGTTTTTGTCATTAAAATGAACTCTCACACTAGATAAGTGCTCTTAAGAGTTTCATTTTCATTGCTTATTTGTTGAAGTTATTTATTTAAGCAAAATGATTGACGCATGTATGATCTCCCCCATCCCCTTTATGGAACTCAGGTGACCAAAAGTGCTCATTCTTTGCCTTTTTTGATTTAATTTGAAGCGTGAAAGAATGTCATTAAGTCCCACCTCAAATCCATATTATTTAAGTGATCCAAATGCAACCTTAAAGTCTTTTCACCAGTCTTTTATTTTCATGTATTTTGGCTTATGAGTGGAAGTTCATCACCTCATCATGAGTTTTTAAGGGAAACATTAACCCAGTAATTCATCTCCCAACATCATTTCAAACCCACTCCATGATGGGGTATACAAATCAATGATGACCTAATAGGATGCTTGTTTTGAGTAGTTATAATAAGCTCCATTAGGGGTACTCCAACTTAGAATGTAGGGGCTACTTAGACATCACACTACACTGAGCAAGCGATGAATGTAGTGGTTGTGAAAAAGATATGACCTTTTCACAACAAGCCAGTTGACATGGATCTAATTGATGTGATTGCATGTCTAGTGTTATCCACACTTGGGACCATCTAAAAACATGTAAAAATTGATAGATTAGAATAACCCCACTTACCGCAGACATACTATTGATGCAGGGTCAGTAGCCTAAAGTTCCATGTCAAATTATAAACTCTTGGGAGAAGAGGGGGCCTAAAACCCTACTTTTCATGTGATTTTATTTTTGGATTAATAGTTAAAATCCTCATAAGATCAAATATATAAATATAATTCAAAAATATTATGAAACCTTATTAGTTTTAGGATCTAGGATGTTACACTTAGGTGTTTGTGTCATTTTTATATTTTTGTTGCATGGTTTTTTGGTCTAAACTATTATTTTGTTATACCATGTCAAAATGAGTCTTGTTCATACATCAATCCTTTGTTGAGGAGGTGTTACACTTCTCATTTGACATCGTACATGTGCCTTAGTATTTTATCAACCTTTGTGTGTATTTGTCATTTAATTGAAAAGGGTGTCATTACACTGCCCAATTCATTTCAAGATTTGTGCCTTAGAGTCTTGGAATCAAACTATTGATCATATATCTAGATAATGATAATGTCATTATGCTACTCAAATCATTTCATAGACTTGTTTTCCTTATGTCCAAGATTCCAAATTCAAAACCAAGCCACGTGTGCCTTTTAGGATTTATGCCTAGTATCATTATGTTGTTCACCTTTGTCTAGCTTGTTGTTTGTTTTAAGAAGCATAGTTTTCCTAAGTTAAGTTTTTAATTAACCTTGATAGGTTCAAATACAAACATTGATTCATTTCTATGTATGCCTTGTGTAATTTTGGCCTAGACATTGATCTTTTTCTTTTGGGTTATGTAACTTAGGTTAATTATTTATTCAATTTGAAAACTATTGTTTGTGCCTAAATTTTGGAGAAATAGCCTATCTGCCATATGCCTATTTATTTCATGCCTTATACCAATTGACCAAGTTTATTTTTAAATTTGAATGCAAAGTTTATACCAAAGTGTTTCAGATTTATTAGGTTAAAATCTTATACCTTTTTTTATTTAAAGTCTAGATTTTGTGTGTTTTCCAAAAGACCTAACACATTCCTATTTTAAGCATAGATTTTGTGTTGTGTATGGCCAAAAGACCTAGAAACTTTTGTTTTCTTAGATTAGACTTATTCAAAACACTTTGAACCTAGAGTTTGTCATTCTAGTTTTATTTCATCTACTTGACCATTTTATGTGAGACATTTAACATTAGACATTTGATGTTAGACTATTTTATACCAAGTTTTAGCATAGACCTTTTGGAGATACAACTCCATTCCTTTGACCAAGTTAGACCAAGTTTAAACCATTTATCCTTTGGACATTGATTTTAAGAGTTTGTAGAACTCTAAGTCTTTCCACAAAACATTCATCATTGATTCGAAGATGTCTCACTATAATCGTAATAAAGCCATGTATAATCCAGGATAAGATAAAGTGGTCTTACAAGGTGATTTTATTCAAGACCCCTATGGTGATGATGTAGTTTATGAGATGAATCCATATCTAACTTACAATGCTCAAACAAGGGAATAAAGCCAAGATCCTTTAGCTCACTATTTGGTTAACATGCCTCTATACTTAGAATAGGACCAATAATAAATGATGTAGTACCTAGCTAGCATACCTTCGATTGTAAAACAAATTCAATAATAACTATACTACATTATGATGCCATCACCCTATGATCCTTATTTTTTTGATTATCACTTGTTTACAAATAAGGATGAAGTTTTAATCAGATCTATATAGGTACATGTTAAGTTTCCAACAAACTTCCCCCATAAAAAATTTCCAAGTCTAGTTAGAGTGCCTTACAACATGCCTTACAGCCAAACTAATGATCAGACCTCTTCTAGCAATCCTCAATCTTTAGTGTTGATGTTGTATCATGAGACACATATGCTTTTCATAGGAAAAGGCCTCATGGAGGACCATTTTATACAAATGCAGACAGTATACCAGACCTATTTGAACTTATCACATAATTTTAATAACATGATCATGTCAAATGATCCTCCTATCGAGCTAGCTCCTTCAACAGGAGTCTTAATCAAATTGTTGGGCCAATGAAATTTAGGTAGATACCCATTCACAAAAATTACTTTAGTTGGAGACATGATTAATGCCCCATCTATCAAATAATTGTCTACTTCTTCTACATAGATGAATGAGCTAAACACAATGGATAATACGTAAGTGTCATTCAATATAGGTAAAAATGGTGTAACTGCACAAACAACTATTTCACAACAAGTGCCTCTAGTTAACAACACAAGTGGTTCACAAAAGCAGGGGGAAGGAACTTTTACCTTCCAACCGTAACAACCTATCTCTAATCCTAAACCAACTACTTCTTCAAGCACACAATTATAAGGATTTAGTAGTGAAGCAACAACTAGTGCCTTGCCTTAACAAAACATGATGAATGTTACTCCACCACAATAGGTGACAACTAACATTCCACAACAAAAAACACAATCCAATATGCCAACATAGTAGAGGCAAAACATTATGCTAACTCAATAGGGGGTAACCAATGTTTCACCTTGTCAGGTAGTGATAAGTAAACCTCTTCAGTCGTAGATGAACATACATTTACAATCACAGATGTTGTCTAATCAACAACATATGTCTATTTCTCAATGAAAAATATCGAACAACCAACAAGCATCTACTTCACAATAAATGTTTAGTCAACTAAGAGGTACTACTATTCTATAAATGTCAATTAGGTGACAAATACCTTTTGTTCCAAACGTGACATAGATTCAATGACAGGGCCTTATTTCACAATAAGTTCTCTTTATTCAGCCATGTTTGACTAGTCAATAGTAAGTCCCTATTTAACCTCAGTAGGCACAATAATTTATCCAAATCCATATCCTTCCATCTCAATCGTAATTCCCCCAAAATTAGGCCTATATACATAACCCAAACTAGAATATCATAATGCAATGATACAATTTTAATAATCGTATCCTAATTTATGTATGCATATTCCTAGTCAATTCTCTAGACAAATTAACCTTCCACATCAAACCATGCCTCCACTTTACCCCAGTCAAAGCAATTCATTTTTGACCACTCAACCTCAGCCTTAGGCCAATATCTTATCTAGTTTTTTGTTGTAAGAATTGTAATAGATGAAGGATGCAATTACTACCATTCAAGTTAGGAAACAAACCAAGAAGTTTAAGTTAGAAAATGTGTGATCCTACCCATTCAACATGGAATATTTGCAAATACCATTTCCTCTAGGGTACGAGCTACTAAAGTTTGACAAATACAAGGGTAAAGGAGACCCTAAGGCCCATTTAAAAAAATTCTTTGTTGTTTGTTAGCCAATGGCTTATAATGACATATAACTCCTACTATTGTTTATTTGGAGTCTAAAATGATAAGCTTTGGAGTGTTTCCTAAAGTTATCAAAGAACTTAGTATCTAATTTTGATGACATTTCAGACAAGTTTATGCAACATTTCTCCTACAATCTTGAACATGATATTTTTTTGGTAGATTTGACCCAAGCCAAACAAAAGGCCGGTGAAAGTTTTTCAAGTTATCTACAATGATGGAGAACACTTATTATCCATTTCACTCACATTTTACCAAATATATAATTAGATGCTATGTTTACCAAGAATTTGCATAATGAGATATATTACCCTCTTGAATTACAATGTGCTCATACCTTTAAGGAAATCATTGACAAAGGTTTATTGATAGAAAATGCCCTTATTAATAAAGGAATTATCAAGCTTACCTTGTCAAATAAAAACCAAAACCAAAACCAAAACCAAGGAAATGGATAGAACTAGAACCACAACTAAGTCCAAGCACAAGCATCATAACTAGCCCAGGACAACAATTATGAAAAATCCAAGCAATTTAACCACAAAAAAATGTTGTTGAGAATGGAGTAATCGAGTGATGACATGTCCAAACAGTGCAAACACTGTCTGCTTAATCCATGCCACAAATGCAAAATACTCCTCACCAATAACCTCTTCAGCAAGCACAACCTTCACAATAGCTTAGACCAACCCAAAAAATGCAACAACCTTTGCCTTTTCAAACCCCTCTTCCAAGGCAAAATGGACCTATTCATTGCATTTGTAGTGACCTTAGAGAGTCTATTGAAATCATGTTTTACAAACTAGCCACCACTAACTTGATTATTTGGCCCATTTTAAAGCACTATCCTAAGGGCATTCCTTATCTAGATTGGTATAGACCAAATGAATTCTATTAATACCATCGAGTTAATGGACATAATATGTGTTGTTGTGTGCAAATCAAACATCTCATTTAAAATATGTTATAAAATGGGGATATAACATTGGATAATGGAACTTCTACATCCAATCAGAACTTAGGTATATATCAAAACCCTTTTCCATGACATAATAACAAATAATAACATTAACAGAGGATGTAATAGTAGCAATAATAGTATTAATAGCTGAGACAACAACAATAATACCAACAATAGTAGAACCAACATTATCCAAATGGATGGAACTAAGGCTAGAATGATACCAATAATAACCAACAGACTTATCACACAGGTGCACACGAATACAATAAAGTTGTAGGCCATATTATAGGAGGTCATGTTTTTACCATCTCCATCAATCCAGGACCAAGTATTAACCAAACAAGATCATTGCTAACCAATTACAACCAGCCAACCTATGCCAGTGTTCCTTCCTTAACCCAAGACCACATACAAGTGTACTGATAAGCATGGATTATTACTTTTAGACCTTATATCGATAACTTGCCATTACCTCATGAGCACATACAAGTACACTGACAATTGAGACTTATCTTATCTAGTCCCCTTCCACCATCATTTGCTAGCAACAATAGTCATGTATCTAATCTTGATTATGCAATCATAACTTGATGGTCAAAGATTACCATCCTAAGCCCATACCCATCTTCCACTACATGCATCTAACCCATCGTTTTAGCTAAGATCATGCCATATTTTATTTCTAAAGGATAAGATGTTTAATATTGTGGAATAACTTTAAAACATGTTCACAGAAATATCCATTTTGGATTTGTTGCATATATCAACCATCTACAAGGACATCCTAACAGAGTTCTTTAGCCAATCCTAAGTTCCAAATGACATAAGCCCAAAAGAATTCCAATCTTTGATTGGACATCTAACCCTAGGCCATTAGTTATCCTTCAACCAAAGTGACATGTCATCCCTTGGCCCTCTTCATAACAATCCATTATACATTTAAGTTGTCATCATACTGTATATTGTATTTCTAAAACTCATAAAGCATCTCAGATATACAACAACTAATCTTTAGCAAAAATATTACTATCAAGGCCTATGACAATGAAGAACGAGATTCACAAGGCACCATCAACTTGCCAGTTATCATTGGGACTTTGACCCATGATAGACTATGCCATGTGTTAGACCTTGATTTGTCATATAATTTGATTTTGGGTAGACCTTAGATACATGAGATTCATGCAATCCCTTCACATTGTACCAGTGTCTTAAGTTCTTTCATTGTGGCATGGAGGTCACCATTCATAGATATTTTCATCCCTATGAACATTGCAAGCATTTGGATGCCAAATATAAAGTCTATAACTCCTATTTTGACTTGAATCCAGTTCCCAAGAAGGAGAAGGGGAAAGTAATACCTGTTAATTTTATAAATGCTAATTGTATGGAACTAGATACCCTTGATTAATCTTTCCATATGTCATATCCTGAAATGCCCAATAATTTTACCATCACAGATAATGGCCCAACAAAATATTTTACCCATGATACATTCCACATTACCAAGCTTCCAAAGAACCTTGAGTCCTATGGAAGACCTATAGCTAAGCCACTTTGCATGGAATGGTAGTGAGAGGCTAAAGGCACTACATAGTCTATCTCCTCCTATCATTTTCACAATGACCATTGGCCAAGAACATGACCTACTTGCAGATGATGAATCCTAGCTATATAATGACAACCTAGTTGCTTACTATAACAATACCAAATACCTCATTCCTAACAAGGTCATGGATAATCAACATATCAAGGAAGAGGCCTTGGGCCAAATAAATAAGGATTTATTGAGCCAATATTTATGACTCGATATAAAATAACCAATGGTCTCAGATTTAAATGACTTAGGGGTGACCCCACATATCTCATTCATGTTACAACACTAGTGACTAGTGAAGATCATGCCAACAGTGAAGTGAAGTATGATCACAACCCTTATGAAGACTTGGTCAATACCAATATATTTGATACTCATGCCATTTGTACCCTTAGACCAATTATCCATAATCTGCTTCCTCTATATCACCCTCAACTTATAGCCTGGGACCAAAAAAAATCCACAATGCCTATAGATGAGTTTGAGAATGATGAGGCCTTTTACGATTTTCCAGGCCTAAGAGAAAATGTTTTTTTAGGAGACCATAAACAAGTGTTCTCAATAAAATTGTATTTTTTAGCCTATTTTGAAAAATGGGTGAACACTCTTAACCACAAACAATTAAATAAAACATTAAGGTCCCAAACTGGAAACCTCTTTGACGCACTTTTAGAACAGGGTAAAAGTAAAGAGAAAGGCTAGTCTTCTGGTGAAAACCTATTTCATGCACCATTAGATGAGGGTATTTAACCTTCCTCAAACATAGCTTAGGAGACCACCAATGATGAACTTGCCTATGGGTCAGAGTTCAGTTTAGAAGAACAACATGCCTTTGACTAAATCATTCAAGAGTTTTCAATAGTATTTGTCACATGGCCATACTTACCTTTGGGAGATTTTGATTCATCTTGCCTAGGGGAACTTGAGGAGTCATTCCAAACAAAGGAATTTACCATTGTATTCCAATTCCAATCATTACCAACCATTTTGGAAGGCAGTTCAACTCTTCTTATGGAAGACATTACAAAAGTCACCATCAAAACTCTAGATGACCCAAAATGGATTAAATTAGGCACATCCTTCACTGAGGAGGAGGTGACATCTTTTCATCAATTTCAATGGAATTTATTGACATTTTTTCTTGGTCTTACTCTGACATGCCAGGTTTGGACCCTGCCTTGGTTGTACACTATCTTGCCATACATCCTAATGCCAAACCTGTGAAACAAAAATTGTGTAAGATAAATACTCACATTATTGTATTAGTAAATAAAGAGTTGGAAAATATCTTAGAATTGAGATGTATTCGACTGATCGACTACTCATAGTGGATCTTGAATATTGTGCCAATCAATAAGAATCTAGAGGGAATCAAAATCTATTGGGCCCCTTTTTATCAAAGTATGGATCCATGCCAACTCAACGTATATCTTGATATGAGGTAATCACTTGTTATGATTATTATTTTGATTTCCTTTGTGTCAAATAGATGAATTGATACAAACCTTATGCCAGATGGTAGATAACTAACAAATTCTATTATGTTTTGGGCATCTTCAAAGAGTAGAAGCACATGGTGATCCCAACATAAAGGGCATAAAGTAATGGAGCTAGCGTATTGATTGAGAAAAACTCTAGCTCAACAACCAGTGTGTGCAACTTCACCATGACATAGAGTGCTCCTATAGGCTATAAAAGCTAAGCTCGAACTAATATGCAAAATACACATATTAGAGATAACGAAGCTCTATAGAATTATTTCTAGGCATAATGAAGCAACCACCATTAAAACTTAGTTTTAGCATGGATATCTGTGAAAATCCATCTTATAGTGCCCAAGCTCATCTTTGAGCCTCTAGGATGATAGTTGTTTAGATGAGCATGTGCTCTATTTTTGTTAATATGAAATCTATTATTTAAACATTGGTAATTGAAGAATGGTGTTGCACCTATCTATGGATTGATCTAATTTATATGGTTATGGTAAGGTTCTTTGAATGTGACTTGAATGTAATAGTTATTGTAGTGTATTTTTGATATATGAATGTGTTGTTAAGCAAATTTATATTCCAAGTCATTAATGGCATCTCTATGCTAAATAATTCCATTGACCTAAACTATAAACTAGCCTAGGTATAGGAAAGGGCATGCATCCAAGCTTTGGCACCTATGTCATGAATGTTATCTTGAGTATGAATCCCTTGATCTAATATATTCCATTAAACCCTCCAAGCACCTGAAGGACATTATCATGATAACACCTAGGATTATGCCCATATAACCAGAAGTAGCTACCTAAATAGGCTTTGCACCTACAAACCCTCAACCTAGCCTAGAATATCTTGTGCCTATGAACTTGTCAATGATATTGTTGTAAATGACCAAGTCATTTGAAGAATGAGTTATGTCATGACATGAATAGCCCAACACAAGCCCTAGTTATTTCTCTATGCACTTTAGGTGAGTGTATAGGGCTTATGCCTTATGTGAATTGATGTTGATGCAATAGAGTGATAAATGTTGAGCACCATAGGATTAGTCTAGGTTTATGCCTAGTTGTAAAAAATCTAGAACTAACTTAGAAAACCATATAAGCACCTAACAAACAAAATGGATTAAACATCAACTTTTATACAACATAATCTACATTGATTTTAGAGATATAAATAAAGCCTACCCCAAGGATGAATTTTCTTTGCCCAACATTGACATGATAGTTGACTCCACAGTCAGGTATGAAATGTTTTCACTAATGGATGGATTTTTAGGATACAAACAAATCTAGATTACAATAGAAGACCAACATAAAATAATGTTCACCACTCCATGGGGAATGATTTATTATGAACTTATTCTATTTGGTCTCAAAACACTAGGGCCACATACCAAAGAGCCATGAACATCATATTTCATGATATGATGTATGAAATTATTGGAGACTACATCAATGACATACTAAGTAACTCAAAGACTAGGGCCAATCATCCAACAACACTAATAATAATATTTGAGAGACTGCATAAATACAAGGTTAGACTCAATTTTAAGAAGTGTCTTTTTGGAGTTACTTCAAGAAAATTTCTAGACTTAATCGCATCTCATTGAGGTATTGAAGTTAATCCATCCAAAGTACAAGCCATTACCAAGATGTCACCACCTTCCAATTTGAAATAGATTCACAATTTGCAAGGCAAGATTCAATCTAATCGATACTTCATTTCTTAGTTGGTCGATAAATGCCATCCATTTACACACCTACTAATGAAAGGTGTCACATTTTATTAAGATGATGAATGGCAGAAAGATTTTCAATGTTTTTAGGACTATCTTTCAATTCTGCCTATTTTATTACCTCATATACCAAGAAATCCTTTCTTATTGTACCTATCTACCATAGATAAAGTCTTGAGGGCACTTCTAGCTAAACATGATGCTAATAGAAAAGAACAGGATGATACTAATTGTTTATGAACATAATTATACACCCATTAAAAAATCATGTTTAGCTATGGTCTTTATAGTTTAGATACTATAACATTACATGTTAAACAAAAATACCATGGTTATCTACAAAGTATATCTGCTCAAGTATCTACTATCCAAAATATATTTACAAGGCCACATGGCTAAATGAATCATGATTCTAAATGAGTTATAGATTGAATACATCAACCAAAATTCCATCAAAGAATAAGTAATTACAAATCAACTTACAGAAACACCTCTTGTAGATACATAACCTATAAATTTTTAGTTCCCTGATGATTCCATTATGACCATCATTGAAAGACCTCTTGAGAAGTAACACTAAAAGCTGTATTTTGATAGATCATTCATAACACATAGATTGGGGAAAGGCCTTTTGTTTATTACACCATAGGGGGATCTTATCCCTAAATTATTTTGTATCAACTTTCTTTATACTAATAACATGGCTACATATGAATCACTCATTACATGGCTTCATCAAGTAGTATAATGGAATATTTAACATCTCAAGGTTTATGGTGATTCTTAGTTAATCATTAATTAGGTTACAAATGATTTTTAGACTAAGGATGACAAGTTGGTATCATAGAAGGCAATGATTGACACTCTCAAATAACAGATTGCTAACATATAGCTTGAACACATACCAAGGGCTAGTAATAGAAAAATGGATGCCATGACCACCATTGGCTCTTTGATCCATCATCCAGACAAGGCAAAAAAATCTCAATTTCTAGTGCCAATTCATGAATCTCTAACTATCACAATGATCTGTGATATTGTTGGTCCCATATTTATATGTTATTTTGACCTTTATGCCTACCTTCATGACCAAATTATGCCACAAAAGTTATCTTGCAAACAAATCAAGGCCTTTACCCACCAAGCCTCATGATATACCTTACTTAGACTAACCCTTTATCACTACAACTTTAATGGAAATCTGATTCACTATTCAACATTAACATTATGAGAAGTTCATGAATGAGTATGTGGAGCCCACACAATTTGGGCCATCCTAGCTAAAAAGCTCCTAAGTATCAGGTCCTATTGGCCAACTATGGATGCAGTTGCAGTTGCATATATTAAAAAGTGTAACAAATGTGAAAGGCATGCCAATTTGATTCATGCCCCAGCCAAGACACCAAAACCCATGCTTACACCATGGGTGTTTGCTACTTAGGTCCTCAATCTTAATGGGAAGATTAACCCTACCTCATTTGATGGCCATAAACACATCCTTACTATTAATAATTATTTCACTAAGTTGGTTGAAGCTATACCCCTCACGTGACTGGAAAGCAAATTTCTAAATTCATATTTAACCATCTCATCTACCACTATGACATCCCATATGAGATTATATCTAATAATGGTAGATCATTCAAGAACAAGGATGTCAAATCACTATGCGTTGAGTAAAAATTACTTAACATTTTTCTACAACATATTACCCAAAAAGTAATGGTCAGGCCGAAGCATCCAACAAAACCATTGTCAACATCCTTAAAAATATTGTTAATGATGTTGGCCATGATTGACACCTCTAAATATTTCACACCCTTTGGGCATACCACACCAATTATTGTACCCCAATAGGAGCCACTCCATATTCCTAAGTTTATGGCACTAAGACCATTCTTCCTATTAAAGTCAAGTTACCTTCTTTACACATCTCTTTGAATCATGTTCTGGATGATGAAGATTACCGAGTAGCTTGCTTGCAAGAGTTGGAGTTACTTGATGAGAAATGCTTGCTATAGTCAAAAACCTTCAAGCATACTAAAACCAACTCTGTGGCCACTATAACCGATGGCTGAAAAATAAAGAATTTGAGCTTGGTGATCTTGTTCTCAAAGAAAACCAACAGAATACCACAACTAAGAAGAAACATAAGGGTGAGTTTAAAATCAATTAGATAAGCCCATTCATCATTATTTTAAATTATGGCATTGGATCATACATGTTCACTATACTAGATGGGGATGAATTTGATGAACCAATGAACATAATACACTTCAAGCATTACTTCACTTGAGAGACTTGGTGTATTGTCTATGCGGCTCATTTTTGTTGTACTATAATTTCAACATTTTTATTTGTACCATACCATTCTACCATACTTTTCCTATGAATCAAGTTATTTTCCCCCTCCCTACCCAACCCCCTTTGACCTAGGTTATATTCCATTAGTTCTCTGAGCACCTTCAACGGGGGCATTCTGATCAAATTTTAGTAGTTGATTTAGTATTCTAGATAGAGGCCATATTTTGGAGTAGTATGACAGTGGTTTGGTAGTTGCATCTTTCATTTCTTATTTTGTTCTATTCTAAGTAATTCCTAATTATAACCACCTTTGGGAAAATCAGAGTGCCACCATTATGCTACTAATTATACCGCCTGTGGGAAAATTAGGAACAACATCGTTTATCATGCCTTGAAGTACCACCTTGCCATTCCTATGTCATTCTATTCTATTTGCCTATTTTGCCTAGTTTATGAAATTGTTGCTACCTAGTGTAGACATCCAATTCCTAACACCATTTGTGTTGAAATTTTCAATCTTACTCGATTTGCACTCAGATGCACAATTTAGGCCAAAATCACTAAAATTATGCTAAATGGTTCGAGCTTGTCCTATACAAGTGCTAAATTAGGCCAATGTATCCCTAAATGGGGCAATGCATTTTATGTGATACCTAACTTTGATCAATTCATTTCAAGTCAAAATGATGATTTCTCCTTTTTGTGCTCTAAAACACTCCTTACTTCTAATTCACTAGTACACATCATGTACCTTTGTTATTTTGTGTTGACAACATCCTAAGTGGGAATACAGTTCCAACGTATCTAACATCACCTTTTAATTCTTCCCAAGTCAAATTATGACCCAGTAATATCACTTTCTGACCATTTTGATTAATTTGTGTACCAATTGTCAAGATTTGCACCAAAATTGATTAATTGCGTTTAAAGTTAATTAATTTGAATCAAGAGATTAAATGAATTTTTCATGGAGGTTATTGATTATTTCATTAATGGAAATTGATTGTGAATATCTGCATCACTTAAGATATCATTTATGGGGTGTCATCCACAAGCCATAAATACATAAAATATCTAATTAAGCCCTCCCATGCCTTTTTAATGCCTCTCTATCCTAAATATTTATGAGGGCATTTATTGATTTTAGCTTCCAAAATTTAATGGATTCTTGACCACACATCTTCATCTTGAGATAGATGGTCCAAGTTCATTCTGATCAAATGAGAAAATCTATAAATAGAAGGCCTCTCAACACCATTTTAAAGCTTAAATTATGTAAACTTATAATGTTGAAATCTCTCCACAAGTCATTTGTGTTTTAATTATTATGTTATTTGCATTTGGATTAGATTCAATTGATAGGCAAAATAGATAGTTTATATCATGATCTTAGGTTTTACATAGAGTTCTTGAGGTAATGGAGGAGCAAAGAAACCATTGTTGACAAAGACTAGAGCTCTAGATCAAGGGGAGAACACATTTGAAGTTGCTCTAGGGTGGTGGAACCACTTGGGAAGGTAATTGATAATTGATTTATTTCATTTGTTTCTTATTATAATTTTCAAACCCCTGTTAGAATAGGTTGGCTTAATTTGTTTAGGTGTTTATGCATTTATCTTTGATTTATTGACTAATGTTTGACTAATCAAATTTATAATCCTCCCTACATTTTGGCACGTTCGATGGGACCACACCCCACAAATTTGATCAAATAGATCCTAAAAGAAATCTACTAACCATTTTCAAGTAAAATTTTGGAGATTAAGGCCAAAGAGAGTGGAAATTTTGATCAAAATGATCTTTTCTAGAAGTCACAATTTTGTCACTATGGACTTATGATATTGTCCTCTGGACCACAAAACCATAACTAACACAGTCATGGTTTTGTCTTACAATAGTGATATTACATTTAAACCATGTTTCTAGACTAACATTTCTCTATTTATAGGTCAAGTTGTGATATTTCAATACCATGACTCGACAGTCATGATATTACAATATCACAATTTTGTAAGTTATGATATTGTTAGCTGCAATCATGATATTGTAGCTAAACTGATAGTGGCTAGCCTATACCATTGGGGTTAAGTGACAATATCACAACTCTCCCAGTTGTGATTTGTGATACTATCTATTAGAGTAGCAATTTGATCTATATATACTATCTAACCCATGAGTTATGATATTGTGTTAACCAGTCATGATTTTATAGAGTTATGGTATTAGACTGTGGAGTTGTGGTATTGCACTGTGTGAACCTGAGACCTTACTTTTCAAAGTTTCTTGTTTCATCCACAAAAGAGATTTAAAGCTAAAAAACATTTTAACTTTTTCCTTGAATGACCTACTTGAAAAATGATCAAATCATGCTTAATTAAGTCTTTTTAAACCTCTTTTTGGGTGCTTAAAAAGGATTAAGAACATTCGTTTAATGCTTAAGGAAACACTTAGATGTTTATTTGAATGTTTTTGTGCTTGTTCTTCAAAAGTTTTGCAACTTAAGGCCAAGGGGCCAAGAACACCACCAAATATTTCAATTTAGTGCTTTAAAATTGAACTCACTTCAAAGTTTTATTTGATGTAAGTCATTTATTATTTTCTTAGTTAAATTTGTTTGAGAAAAATGGAAGTTGTGCATGTATGCTCTCCCCCCATCCTCTATAAGGAAATTGTGGGATTAAAAGAGTTGTCTTCATTGTAAACTTGTGTCTTAGTCCAAAGTCATAAAAGAGATGTTGTCAATGCTCTCCCCAAGACCCACAAGGCTTGGGTGATCTAGAAACAACCATAAAGCTCTTTTACTTAGTTTTTATTTTATGCATCTTGACTTGTGAGTGGGACTTCATCACCTCCCATAAGTTCTAAAGGGAATATTTGATCTAGTGCTTCATCTCTTGGCATCATCTTTAACCCCTCTCTATGGGGCATATAAATTGGGAGCCCCTCACTGAGATGATGGTTTGAGTGGTTAAACCATCTCTATTAGGAGAGGTTAAGCTCTGGATGATTGATCATGTTAGATATCATATTAAACTGAGAAAGTGATGGATGTAGTGGTTGTAAAAAGGGCAAGACCTTTTACAATAAGCCATATGATGCAGACCCAATTGACATGCTACTTCTCTTGTGTGCTAATGTGAAAGTTGGTACACATGGGATCCATCTAGATGGTAAAAAATTATAGAGTTTTGGACAAACCCCACTTATTATGGAAATATTGTTGATGCGAGGTGTGCCCCAAGGTCCATGTCATCGTATTTTCACTTGAGATAAGGGGGGGGTGTAAAATACCCTACTATATAATGCACTTTTATTTTAGATGAACATTGAATTTCCTCTCAAGTGTATATATAAAGATGAACTTCAATAATATCATGCAACCTTGTCAGTTTAGGGCTTAGGATAATTACTTAGTTATTTTTGTATTTTTGGTCTTAGATTACGTGGTCTTGACTTGAGTCAAAACTTGCTTGTTAACAAAAATTCATAACCAAATACATTGTCCACAATTTCTTGAACAAGGAGGCGTTACATTGTCTAAGCGAAAATCAATCTTTTCCTTATTCAAATCTATAATCTTAAACATTGTTTAATATCATCTACTTAGTTAGTCATGATGCCCATTTGAGTCTATACCACTTTCCAAAAATTCTTAAGTCCTTCATAGATAGTTTAAATTTGAAATTGAACCTTTCTAAGTTCTAAAGGTTGATGTGTTAAATTGGGTTCACCATTTACACTTGACTTGTTTTAATTTGGTTTCAATTTTCCATTTTAATTGAAGGCTATTTATAGACTCATTATTACATCCTCATCTTGGTGGACTCAAATTATCTCATGTATCGCTTATGCTTTGAGTCCTAGAACATGTTTTATGCTACCATTCTTATTACTATATGGTGACGTTGTGCCACTCATTTGGTTCTAGCATTATACTTAGGAATTATCGCATGTTTTCACATCTTGAGTTTCTTGGTTCACATTGTCTCCTTCATGATTTGAAGGGATTTCTTCTAATTTCCTAGTAAAAACTCATCGAAGTTGAACTAGCTTTTATGGTATTGATGAATCACAAAAATCTAGGTTTTGGTGTATTAGTTTTCACCTTGGATTTTTGAGTTATCACACCCTCTTCTAATTTATATGATTCTAAATTTACCAAAGGTTGAGTAAATTTTTGAATACATTATTCTAATTGTGTGTGGTTTCAAGCCACCCTATTTTTATATTCTCTTTGGTACCTTAGTCACTTGTTTGGAAGAAAGATCAAGTCTCATACCTTATTTAAACATTTCCATAACATCGATCTAAATCTAGTCAAACATAAAAAGAAGCCCTTTTTTAGACATGAATCAAAGTTTCAATCGTAGTGGGATCTCTTACAACCCTAGCTATGAGAAGGAGCATTATTATGATGGTCAAGATAATTCTATTGTCTTTGAAGACATTCTTACAACTATGGGATTTAAAGAAGAATATATTGAGTACCAACCCCAAAAATACCAAGATAAGGCCCTTCTAAGGTTGATCGAATCAGGTGATATACTACCTTCATATTTTCCTACTGAGCAATTACACACCTTAGTTAAATAAGGAGAACAAAAATAAGAGCAAGCTTTTACACAACTAAACATACCTTCTTCTTCTAACAAGGGCAAGGGAACACTTTTTAGAGTCAAAACCAAATGATCAAGATCTTGTAGTAAAGATTAAGAAAATAAGTCAATGGTATGCTGATCAACTTATCATGGACTTAACTGACTCTCTAATTGCTACTTCAATTCATAATGACACTTATAAGAAATAGGGAAATGTGGTTGAAACTACACAACAAACATTAAATGAGAACACAACAATGATAGATCAAGGTGTCTCAAATGAAGAGGGCAAAACCTAAGAGGTAGTGCAAAATGTTTTGTTAGACACAGAACAAATTTTTTTTAACCATCAAGAGACTTTTGTCAATTTGGAAAATTAGAGACCAAAACATTTAGTTCACATTGAGTAAATCCCTCAAGACAACTTGGCTAGTTCATCTCAACTGAAGTAAAAATTGGTAAATAGACCAAGAACTCCCCAAAATCGATAGAGCACATACAATACAAGACAACAAATTCAAAGAAATCAAAAGCCTATCTACTCAACTCTAGGATAAAATTAGAACCAAGTCATGAATCGAAAGGTGCATATTTCTTATATATCCATGCAATAATAGGGGTACATTCCACCCAAACAATAATAATAGGGGCACATTCCACCCCAATAATAAAAACAAGGGCACATTCCACCCCAACAACAACAGGGGCATCTTCCACCCCAATAGAAATAACAGGGGCACATACCACCCCAACATCATCATATTCAATCCATGAATGCACCAAATATGTAAGAGTGGAACTCCATGAAGGAGATTATGTAACATTTGGAGATGAATAATAGCATGAAGAAATACAAGTTCGATGAGATATGCCCATCTCTGTTTGATCTATCTATTCTCTAAAACCCATTTCCACCTCATTTCAAGGAACCAAAGTTTGATAAATACAAATGAAAGGGAGACCCACGTGAGCACATACATGAATTTTTCATCTTATGCCAAGAGGTTACTTATAGTAGTGAGTACTTACTTTGATTGTTCTCATGAATTTTATCAGGGCAAGCTTTAGATTGGATACTTAAGTTACCCAAGGGATTGGTTGTAAATTGGAATAACTTGTCAAAAAAGTTTGTCAACCATTTCTCATACAACATTGAGCATGAATTGACCATTGTTGACTTATGCAAAGATAAATAATGTGATGGTGAAAGCTTCATGACATATCTACAAAGGTAGAGAGCATTAGTAGGCCATTTTTAGCATAACTTGCTAGACAAACAATTGGCAGACATATTTGTACAAAACTTGCATCCTAAATTTGCACACAATCTACAGTTAGCTTGTGATAACTCATTTAAATAAATTATTGATAAAGGGGTGTAGATTGAGAAGGCTCTTATTGTTAAGGGTCTTGTTAATATTTATGCATAGGGTTAAACTTCAAATTAAACCTAATCATATAATGAAATAATCATGTAAAAAATCCCAAGGGATTTAACAAGAACAAGAAAATGGTTGGAAATGGGGTGACTAAAACAAGGTACATTCAAATGGTGTAGGCGTCACTTCCTCCAAACATAAAATTAACTCCCTCTAATCCGCTCCCTAATTTGTAAAGACAACCTTGATGGAGGACAAACCACAAAAATTTAAGAGTCTTCAACAAGTTAGGAGAACTAATTGAAATAGTGATTCAAAAGCTCGTAGCATCTAACCTAATTGTATGACCAGTACCAAAGCCACTTCCTCAAAATCAACCAAAACTTGATTGGTACAAAGAGAAGAATTGTGCAACTACCATCGTGTTGTTGGCCATGGTGCATATCATTGCATCCAATTGTGACACATTAGTGAAGATCTCATTGAAAGTGGTGAAGTTGAGATTAAGTTGGCCCCTAATCAGGACACTAATCAAGATATGGGAATAGACAAGGACCCTTTTCCTCAACACAATCATCCACCACCAATAAACAACCAAAATCAAGGATACAACCAAAGATAGAGGTATAATCAGAATCAGAATTAGCGTCAAAATCATAATCATCATGAGAATAATCATGATCATAATACTCATAATGTGGGTTCAAACAACATGCCTTATGATTATAATAACATCATGAGATGTATTTTTACAAACCCAATTACCACTATTACTATTTAACCACATGAAGCATCTCGTGTTCCTTGTAGTACAAGACCCATTATTATAGGGTCAATACCCTCTCCCCTAGTAATGCCACATCAAGCTTATGAAATTCTATTATGACTCCATTTGCATGGGCTACTATTTATAGATAACACCCTTCGTCTAATTATAATGACTCTCTATCAGCTTGAAACTATAATAATACAACTAGACACCAATGAGTTACCCTCCAAGACCCTTTGCCTTCTTCCTCTGATTACATTGGCTCCTTGCTACCTCTAGGTTGTATAATTAGAACGAGACACTCATGAGTTACTCTTCAGGTCCCTTAGCCCACTTCTTATATGAAATCCAATGTGAAAATTACACCAATGGATCTAAAGCTGATTACTATACTAATCAAATCCAAGATAACACGTATCAATGTTGAAAAGCTTTATAGTCTATCAAACTAATTGAGCAAAACCCCTGCATAGATTTACATCTTGGATCTCTTGTGGACATCTAAAGTCCATATAAATATCCTGAATAGCCTTTTGAAAGAATCCACTATTTTAAATGATATAAACCCTGAACAATTGTAGAATCTTGTGGGACATTTATCTTCATTTTGTCAAGTAACATTTGATCAAAAAGACATGTTTACACTTAGACTAAGCCATAATAATCCATTGTATATTGAGGTAATAATTGAAAATCATAAGATCAAGTGGGTTCTTATAGATAATTTTTTGGGGCTAAGCATCATATCTCTTAAGTTGGTATAAAGATTAGGCTATACTACGAAAGACATCTAGCTAGAAACAATCACCATCAAGGCTTATGACAATACCAAGAGGGAGTCTATAGGTACAATTTGGTTACTGATCATTGTTAGGCCTATTTCACATTAAATATTACTTCACATTGTGGACATCAAACTACCTTATAACATACTTCTTATTTGTCCTTGGATCCATGAAGTATATATTATTCCCTCCACCTTGCACAAGTGCCTTAAGTTTCCCCACGATGGGATCGAGGTCACTATCCCTGCAAATGAATAGCCTTATCAATATTTCAAACATCTTGAGGTTGAATTCCATAATTATAACTATTTTTTAGTTTTTGAATTCATTACAAAGAAGAAAAGGGCTATAATTTTGCTTTCAACTCTATCCAATTATATCAACCATAGTGATCTTGCTTCCAGTTTGGCTGATCCATTTCCCACAACTCTTGTGAAGTAGGTTGTTATTGAAGATGTGGGCATTTCCACGTATAGTATTAAGGATGCATTCCATGTTACAAAGTTGCCAAAATCTCCAAAAACATTTGTTAATCCTAAACCTTTAAAGAATCTTAATGGACCCACTATGATTTGGCAACTGAAGAAGAAATAACAAAAACCACTTGTGGTTTTTGTACCTACTATTACACCAAAGAAAGATCAAGAAACTTTTACTGAGGGAGATTATTTATATTCTGAGGGCCTTACTGATTGATTTTAGAATCCAAAGTATCCTATCCCTAACCAGATCATTGATCATCTTGATTATATAGGGAAAGGCCTTGGCCCATGAGTGCAAGGAATCCTAAAACCCATATCACTTGGAGTAGTTAATTAGAATCATGGTCTCAAATATATACCAACTAGGGGTGACCTCATGACTTTTGATAGTGACTCTTTCAAAGTGACTAGTGATGAGACTCTTGGTAGTGACACAACATCCCACTATATCCTTTTCGATGAGCTTGATGACATGAACCTTTTTGATTCAAATGCCATTTTAACCTTAACCATTAGAGCTTCCCATCCTAAATCAAGAACCCATTTTATTGTTGCTTCCCATCTTGAAGTAAAAACTCATTATTCCTTATGCCTTTGCCATCCTAACCTCATTGATTGGGACCAATAATTTTTTTTATATACCTTGATGAGTTTTAGAATGAAGAATCACTTGCAGCATACATGGGCCTAAGAGATGGATTGCCCATTGGTGATCATAAACAAGGATTTGATTTTTCATTAGATCCTTCTACCTACTTTGGAAAGCAAACAATTTTTTTTGGTCACAATACATATAAAACATTGCAATATTCAGGTGAAAACCTCTTTGAGGCACTCATTGATTAGGGAAAATGTAAAGAAAAAGATAAGCCTTTGAGTCAAAACCTATTTTAGGTGCTCTTAGGCAGGAAAGTTTGCTCATCCCCTCAAGATGTAGAAGGTTCATCTAGCCTAATTTCTATAGCCAGTACAAGTATCTCTTTAGAATAACAATAAATTTTTGAGCATCTCACTCTTGAGTTTCCTAAATTATTTGTTACTTGGCCATTACCTGATATGGTAGATTTTGATTCATTATATTAGCTAGAACTTTAGGAAGAACAAAAAGAAGATGTAGCAGAAAAATATGATCATGCTTATACCTTACCTACAATTTTAGAAGATGGATCCACACTCCTTATGGAAAACATAATGGAAGTGAACCTAGGAACCTATGAGGAACCAAAAAAATATATCTTGGAGCTTCCCTTACTGAAGTAGAATGTGAACATATTATATCCATTCTCAAGGATTATATTGGCATCTTTGCATGGGCATACTTTGACATGCTAGGCTTAGACCTAGACTTGGTTGTGCATCATCTTGTTATCCATCTTGTTATCCATTTTGATGCCAAGCTAGTAAAGCAAAAATTGAGGAAGATGCATCCACACATCACCCTATTAGTTAAAGCAAAATTGGAAAAGTTAGTAGGAGTAGGCTACACTAGACCATTAGATAATTCTGAATGGATTTCAAACATAGTTCCAGTTAGTAAAAATACCTTGGGTATACATCTTTGTACTGATTTCAAAGATATCAACAAATCATGCCCCAATGATAATTTTACTCTACCCAACATTAACATAATCATCGATTTCATTACTAGGTACGAGATGTTATCCTTAATGGATAATTTTTTGGATACAACCAAATAAAGATAGCCCAAGAAGTTAAACACAAGACTACATTCACCACTATGTGGGGAACATTCAATTACCAAGTCATGCCATTTGGCTTGAAGAACGCTGGTGCCATATATCAACATGAAATGACTATCATATTTTATGATATGATGCATGCTATTATTGAGGACTATGTTGATGACATACTAACCAAATCAAGAACAAGATTGGGACATCTAGACGTTCTATGAAGAATCTTTGAGAGGCTTCATGAATATAAAGTTTACGTCAATCCTAATAAGTGTGTCTTTGGAGTCACTTCAGGGAAATTACTCAGTTTTATTGTATCATAAAGAGGGATTAAATTCGACCCTACTAAGGTCAATGCTAATGTGGAGATGCCTCCACCAAATAATTTTAAACAACTTTGAAGCCTGCAAGGAAAGATCTAATCTATAAGTAGGTTCATTTCTCAATTGGCAGATAAGTGCCACCCATTTACCCATCTCTTGAATAAAGGATCACATTTCAATGGGATGAAGATTATCAAATAGCATTTATGAAACTCAAGACATATTTGGCCAATATACCAGTTTTGAGACTGCCAACACCTGGAATACCACTACTTCTTTACATATCAGTGACATAACATGTATTAGGGCACTTTTGGTCCAACATGATGATCAAGGTAATGAATGTGTAGTCTATTATTTAACTTGTAATCTAGGAGATTATGAACATAATTATATGCATATCGAGAAGGCATGTTTAGCTATGGTGTTTACTACTCAAAAATTGCAACATTATATGCTAAACAATAAAACTATTGTCATCACCAAGATGGATCCTCTCAAATTCTTATTGTCCAAATTAGCTCTTCAGGGATGCATGACTAAGTGGGTCGTGCTCCTAAGTGAATTTGACATTGAGTATCAAATTAGAAAGTAATCAAGGGGAAGGTTATTACTGATTAACTTGTAAAAGCTCCTATTAAAGACACTCAACCAATCACATTCAACTTTCTAAATGATTCTATTATGGTAATAGAATAAGCATCATAAGAACCTGACGAATGGAAGCTATATTTTGGTGGGTCCATTACATCTCATTGATCTAGAGCTGACATATTTTTAATTACACCTCAAGGGGGTCTGATTCCCAAAGCATTTCATATACAATTTCATTATATGAAAAATATGGTCAAGTATGATGCATTAATTATAGGGCTTCACCTTGCCATAAAATGGGATATTCAAAACTTAAAGGTTTATGGTGATTCATAGTTAATCATCAATCAAACCATTGATCAATATCAAACTAGAGATGACAAGCTTGTTCTTTACAATCAAATTTTTGATAAACTTAAAACACATTTTAAATATCTATAGTTTGAACAAGTTCCTAGAGAAAATAATAGATCTGTCAATGAAATGGTGATGATTAGTTCCATGATTCAAATTGATGGTAGTGCTAAAGAGTATCAGTTCTTGATTGAAAATATTTTTCAACCTGCACATATTATAAAAAATTTAAAGAGGATATGTGCCATTGTTGGTCCCCATCCCCCACCTAAACTACCATGGATCTAAATCTTTTATTACTACTTCCATGATCACATATTCCCAGTCGACTTATCCAATAATAAACATAAACTATTCCTTCACTATTTATCACATTATACCCTCCTTAGAAACACACTCTATCATAAAGGATATGATGGAATGCTTCTTCATTATTTACCTTTGCGAGAATCCAAACTAGCGTTGAGGGAGGTTCATGAAGTATTGTGTGGGGCCCACACCAATGGTGTAGCCTTAGCAAAGCAATCCCCAGAACAAGCTATTACTAGCCAAAAATGGAGACCAATGCTTGTAATTATGTAAAGAAGTGTGTCCCTTATCAGTAATATGAAATTTGATACATGGACCTTCTTTACCACTATAGTCAATCACAATACCATGGCCTTTCTTAACATGAGGTCTTGATCTCATCGAAAAAATTAACCCAACATCTTTAGATGGCCATAAGCACATTTTGACTACTATTAAGTACTTTACTTAAGGGATTGAGGCCATTCCTCTCACTTATGTTACTAGGAAGTAGATAGCCAAATTCATCCATTACCATATCATCTATCGATATGGTATCCCATCATACATTATATCTAATAATGGTAGATCTTTTGTAAATAGAGATGCGAAATACCTTTGTGCTAAATTTAAGATCAAGCACAAGAAATCAACTCCATATAACCTACAAGGCAAAAAATAAGCCAAGGATAAAATAAGACCATTTTAGCCATTTTAAATAAGATTATCAATGATGTTGGCCATAATTGGCATTTAAAAATCTTTCCTTCCCTTTGGGCTTATAGAACTGGTCATCGAACCCCAACATGAGCTACTCTTTACTCAGTTCTCTATGGCACTAAAGTTATTATCCCAATCAATATCGAGTTGCTATTATTATGAGTATCACTAGATCACATTGAAGATGATGAGGAATATAAGGTCTCAAGGCTACAAGAATTGGAACTTCTTGATGATAAGCATTTGGTTACCTTAGAAAACTTACAGGCCTATCAAAATAGATTATGGAGAAGTTACAAAAAGCACATTCTCCCTCAGGAGTTTGAGATTGGTGATTTGATCTTGAAATAGAACTAAAATAACACAAATGTTGAATGTAAGAAAAAAGGTAAATTTTAACCTAACTAGTTGGGACCATTTGTTATCACGGTGAAATATGGATCAAGGGCATATCAACTAGCTAAACTAAATGGTGAAGAACTTCTATAGCCCATGAACATCATGTGCCTTAAGAGGTTATATGCATGACCAAATTTGAATCATTACTAAAATACCCCTTACTTGGGGGAAACTTGTGCTAAATTAACTTTATCCTACCATTTTATCCTACCCTAAACACATTTTATAGTACCCTGGACCACTTTTCATGACTTTGGATAGTGAAATATTTTTGAACTATTGACACTTTGAACACATGGTAGACTATATTCTTTGGACCATTCTCAAAAGAGAACCATATTATTTATTCCACCTTAGACCATCCATATATTGGACCCTATTCCTTGGACCATTCTCAAAAGAGAACCATATTATTTATTCCACCTTGGACCATCTATATATTGGACCCTATTCTTTGGACCATTCTCAAAAGAGAACCATATTCTTTATTCCATCCTAGACTATCCATGTGTTGGACCCTATTCTTTGGACCGTTCTCTTGGAGAACCATATTCTTTATTATGTCTTGGCTTATTGTAACTTCCACACTTTTATCCCTTGACTCCTTATGACCCTGATTATGTCTCATTAGTGTTATGAACACCTTCAATGCTAGTTCTACAAAGTAGTTCAATAAGAATAGTATTTTGTAGCTTCTTCTACAAACAAGAAAACAAGGACACATTTTCAGCTTAGGATCTTTGTCTATTGCATGGTTCTTCAAATTGATTTCACATTTCACACTATTCTATATTACATTTACTACTCTTTGATGAACATTTGGTTATCATGATCCTCACTCTCATTGATTTGCAAGCATGTGTCGTTGCAACTGGATTAGCTATTTATTGGAACTTCTATTCTTAGATAAGCATCTCCTTGACTAGACAACCCCACCTTATACATATTTTATCACAAAAAATACTAAAACCATTAGAAATGACCCACAAAATGTCAGGATCTAGGAAGCATAATTGATTACCAAATACAAGCAACTAACATGCGGAATTAAACCAGAAGTAACAAGTAACTAGAATTCAGAAATAACACAGAATATGAGAGACAATACCCAATTGTATTAATAATCTTCCAGAAAAGAATTACAAATGAAGAGATGCCACACTCTTCCCACCTTATAGGCTTCCCACACCAAGTGTTCAGTAATTCATCTTCAAGAGCTCACTCTCTTAATTACGGTCCCAACACACAACTCAAACACAGAGTTGGTGTTCACCTCCACCAGCCAATAACAACATCGCCAGTCAACCAGTTAGCAACAATACTACCAGTACACTGAGTATACCCACATACTCAAATTGAGTACACAACGTACTCCAAGTAGATCTCCCATGAACTTGCAACAACCTACTACTCAAATGATCTTACTTTGGAAGGATCTACCTTGCCTTCCTCTTTGCTCTCCAACTGAGTACACACCGTACTCTAAGTAGATCCCACCTGATCTTGCTCCCTATTGTGTTGCTGTCACCTTGATCCTGTTGCCACCTGTAGATCAACCTAGTTCTACACACCTGCAAACCTAGACCTTACACACACATACACCTACAAATCAATGATCTTACTTACCATGTAGATCTCCAAATGTGGCCTTGCACACCTACTGACCAAGATCCTACATACATGAAGAATCCTTCTGATTCTCCAAACCAGCACCCATACTTGGCACTGTGGCACTAGGAGGAACACACCTTGCTCTCTTCTCTCTGAAGGAGCTAATATTTGCTCTCTTACTCTCTAGCACAAATTACAATACAGCCCATGAGTCTATTATATAGATCTCATGCAAACAATAATTCGACATCTAATTACAATAATTAGATCCATAGCTTTAAGTCTATAATTGGCCTTTGACATGCAAACAATCGATTCGTTAACTAACTATTCGTGCAATCGACAGTTTTAAAACTGCATAGGCGACTGACATCGGTCCCTATCTACTTGGAGGTGACTGACGCCAACTGATCCTGACCGACGTTAGTTGTTCTTCTCACTATATATGACCGACATCAGCTGATCAGACTGACATCAGTTTCTCTGCAACTCAACAACCTCTCAACAACCTCCTCCATGTCTGCATCAGTGAAGCTTTTAGCTCCATAACCTAACAATCTCCCACTTGGAGATAAACAACTGCACTATACATGTACATGTATACCGTCTAATCTATTTCCTGGCTTGTATCCCTCTTCAAGCTCAACCCTGAAGACCAACCACCACACATCTTGTGGTGCAAACCCTGTCATCCAAGTAACCTGCTACATCCGCATCTACAAACCCATGTAGAAAAGAACTTGACCCTGCATAACATGTCGACCTACTGCTGGTCCCTCTCAGATACCTGAGAATCCACTGAACTGCCCTCCAGTGCTTCTTTCCCAGATTGAATACAAACTTTCTGACAGCACCCACTGCTTGGGCAAACTCAGGGAGTACATGTACTCAACCTCATCATGTGATTGGGGACTCTATTATGTGAACTATCCATCCATATGTGTGCTACCCTATTCTGCATCCTACACTACCTTCACATAATTATCCTGTGACAACATCAACATGTGATCTCCCTGTCTCTAGGATTACTCATGCCAAAGAATTTCACTGCTCCCAAATCCTTCATGGCAAACCACTGAACTAACCTTACCCTTAGCTCAACAAAACCCTATATGTCTAAACCTTTAGCTAGCATACCATCCACATACAGTAATAGGATAATGTTGCAATCATTATCCACCCTAGTAAGACAAACACAATGGTTACACTGACATTGACTAAAGCCCTGCTTTGTCATCCACCTGTCAAAACCTGTACCACCATCTTACAGCTTCCTCAAGACCATATGACCTGGCCTTCCATCTCATGTATCCATTCTCTCTATTTTTTAACCAAGGAATCCATTCATCTCTCAGTGCTTTTATCTTGGCTAGCAACCGTACCAAATCTCCCATTTGGTTCTACATCCTCATTCATGCCATGCTCCCACTGTTTCCTAGATCCTTCCTACTCTGCAGTGAGTAATGAGTATAAAGAAGAGGAACAATGAATTTGAGGCTTACTTACCCTTTTATTCCTCCACATGGGCATTTGAGACTCCTTGACAGCTTGCTATCTGTCCAAAATCTGTTCCAGTGACCGACCTCAGTCACCACACAATCTGCATCTGACTGATGTTGGTTCCCATGCGACTGTCCTTTCTACCGACACCAGTTTCTTGACCGACATCGGTCTTATCTTGTCACTGATGCTGGCAGCCACCCTGCTCGACACCACTGGCTCTGGTCTGCACATGATCGACATCAGCATCTATCTATTCGATGCCAGTTTCCCATAACCAACGTCGGCACCTGTGTTTTCTTGTGAGTGATGACTTTTTTACCCACAAGCTTTCTTTGAATCATACCCATGTCCAAACTACCCTACTCAGAGTTACTCAACCCCATCTACTGATCTCTATCCATCATCTCCTCCAAGAACACCATGGCTTTCCAGTTCTTAAGTTTATCAAATACATCAGTCTTCTTTTTCCTTCAATAAATCCAATCCTTTCTTGTAGCATCCCACTGCTTATAGAAATCTCAGTCTATGCTCTTCAAAGCTAAACTCTTACCATTGTCTTAAGAACATCCATTCCCTTCTCACTTATGTGACCAAGCCTACTAAGCCACACCTGTGCAACAGAAGTGGAATTAGTAATACAAGCAAGTAGATAAAGAGTACCTGCTTTCTTACCACATGCTAATTCAAGTGCATCCTTGGTAACATTCCAAAAATTTACTATGAGAGTTACTATGTATCTCTCATCACCCAACTTTCCTAAAGCAATTAGCCACATCTTCAAGACTGGGACCTGCATGACCTCCTTCAACACCCGTGTGTTGGCTGTCTGCACTTTCAGCCGCACTTCCCCTTTGCCAATACTACGACAAGGCTCACCAACCCCTCTTATTGGGGCTGCATGGAAAGAGGCAATCGAATCTATAAACCAAGATTCTACTTTATCCAAGAAACATCTCAGAACATCTTGTATAACAACACTTGCAACATCTGCTTCTTCAGTTCCTTCATGCTGATCTGCTACCAACCAACAATATTTTTTTCCTACTCTTTCTTTTTATAACACCGTAATTGACCATTTGTGCTTTTTAATTCCTTCATTCTTAGTGTACTTTCTTCTGCCATTGCTATACTCCCACTCAATCAAAAACCCTTTAGAGTGACCTATAATCAAACACAAAACTTGCTCCCTGCAACCTTAGCTCTAATACCATTTTGTCAGGATTTAGGAAGCACAATTGATTACCAAATACAAGCAACTAACATGCAAAATTAAACCAGAAGTAACAAATAACTAGAATTTAGAAATAACACAGAATATGAGAGACAATACCCAATTGTATTAATACTCTTCCAAAAAAGAATTACAAATGAAGAGATGCCACACTCTTCCCACCTTACAGGCTTTCCACACCAAGTGTTCAGTAATTCACCTTCAAGAGCTCACTCTCTCAATTACGGTCCCAACACACAACTCAAACATCAAGTTGGTGTTCACCTCCACCAGCGAATAACAACACCACCAATCAACCAGTTAGCAATAATACTGCCAGTACACCGAGTATACCCACATACTCAAATCGAGTACACAACATACTCCAAGTAGATCTCCCATGAACTTGCAACAACCTACAACTCAAATGATCTTACTTTGAAAGGATCTACCTTGCCTTCCTCTTTGCTCTCCAGCTGAGTACACACCGTACTCCAAGTAGATCCCCCTGATCTTGCTCCCTGTTGTGTTGCTGTCACCTTGATTCTGCTGCCACCTACAGATCAACTTGGTTCTGCACACCTGCAAACCTAGGCCTTGCACACACATACACTTGCAAATTAATGATCTTACTTACCATGCAGATCTCCAAATGTGGCCTTACACACATGTTGACCAAGATCCTACATACATGAAAAATCTTTTTGATTCTCCAAACCAACACCCATACATGGCATTGTGGCACTAGGAGGAACACACCTTGCTCTCTTCACTTTGAAGGAGCTAATATTTGCTCTCTTACTCTCTAGCACAAATTACAATACAGCCCATGAGTCTATTATATAGATCTCATGCAAAAAATAATTAGACATCTAATTACAATAATTAGATCTGCAACTTCAAGTCTATAATTGGCCTTTGACATGCAAACAATCGGTTCATTAACTAACTGTTCGTGCAACCGATAGTTCCGAAACCACACAAGCGACCGACATCAGTCCCTGTCTACCTGGAGGTGACCGACACCAGCCGATCCTGACCGACATCAGTTGTTCTTCTCACTGTATATGACTGACATTGACTGATCAGACCGACATTGGTTTCTCTGCAACTCAACAACCTCTCAACAACTTCGTCCATGTCTGCATCAGTGAAGCTTTTAGCTCCACAACCTAACACAAAATAATAAAAACATTATCTTATGCTTTTGTACATTTTGATCCTCACGCTCTTGCCATTTTACAAGCATTTTTTCCTACCAACTTTTTGTTGTACAAGTTATCTTGTCCCACGCACTTGCCATTTTGCAAGATCATTCTCCCTCATCTAACTATGCCATGCTCTTTCCATTTTGCAAGCAAATTAAGTTCCGTTGGCTTATCATTTTGTAAGTCATTTTGTCTCACCAACTTGTCATTTATAAGATCATTCTCATTTGTCAAGTCTTCCCTTTTCTAATACAATATTAATCCTATGTTTTTTATCATCATCATGTCTTTTATTCCACTTCTTGGGAGAACTACATTTGGCCTGAAGTTCATGTTGGAACATGCATTCATGAAACTATATAGGCAACATCCGCTTGTCTTGTACATCTAGAGTTAGCTCAACCAACCCCTTCCTTTCCTTCTCTTCCCCCATTTCTTCTACCATTGTTCCTCTTTAATTAGGGAATAAATTTTGTGTCATTGTTATTTGTTATGTTATGGTGGAAAGTAATGCATCTCCCACACATGCATGAATAATTATATTTAAACCACAATAACTTGGTTTTTGTTTGTGTGTTTTTATTTGAGTTTTATTGGTGTTTTATTGTTTTTTCTTGGTGTTTTATTGTGCTTTTACACCTCTTCATTTATTTCTTCTCCCTTTCTCTTTTTTTTACTTCTTGTCTCACCTTGGTCTTGTGTTTCCCTATTTGATTTTGATTTTTTTCTTTTTTTTTCAAGAATACCTTGATGGTCCACATGGATCTTGATTATTTATATATTGATTTTGTCATTAAGACATTCTTGTTTTTTGTCTTTAAACATTCTTGTTCCTACTTATGTCTTGATTGTCCATATCTTGATTTAAAGTTGGTTTATTTATGTTAATTTTTTTCTTTATCTGTGCTTTTTTGTTTAAATGTAAATAGTTGTAACTCTATTTTTGGCCATTATTTTACCATTATCCTTTGTTATAGGTATTCACATTTGAACTGGTTCTGTGCACTTGAAATACCATGTCATTATAAGTTATTCATACTTCTGATGCCTAATTTTTTATGCTATAACAAGCACTTTGTGCTTTAGTTTCAAGTCTTAATGTCAACACAACTCTAATGAACAGTTCTTAAGAACACTATGAATGAAATAGGATCAATAGGATTAACACCTAAGTCTATGCTTAGATGTGCATCTCCTAGCATACATCATGAGTCTAATCAAATCTTTGGTTAGTTTTCTTCAGCCCTCATTCCATTCTATCCCACTTCTTGGGAGAACTACATTAGATTGAGGTCTTACTAGACTGTGTAGGAAGCACTCAATTTTTATTGAGGTTAGCTCGACCATATTTCATTATTATTTTCATCTCTTTCATCACTTCGTGCATCCTTGTATGCTTAGTTTTTTGTGGCTCTCTAAGCCATTATACAATTGCATTTATGTTTGCACCCACTCATCTTTAATCTATAATTTAGGTTATATCCTTGAGCTATTTCTTGCAAATTTGCCCATGATGGGGCACAACATTTGAGCTGGTTAACAAATATACATCAGCCCTACAAAGGTAAACCATTATTTATTCTTTATTAAATGATCAAAATTAGCCCTATTGGGGTAAAACTATCTTCTCACAATCAAATCTAATCTACTGGGGCTCTTCTTATTATCATCTTTATGGAGACCACATTCTCCTTTTTATTCTAATTCTAATCTCTCCACACTACTACCCATGATGGCATTATTTTAATGTACAACTTGTCTTAGGATTGAGCAATGTCATAAGTGCGTAGCTTATACACAAAAATTGGGTGCATTCAAAGTGTGTCCCTTACATTTATGGATTGAATCCTTCCCATTCCCCCATCTTTGGGGCCTATTATACTCCTAATTATCTTTTGATCATTGATGGTAACCATATATGCAAGCATTATCTCATTTGGATATGATCTATTCCATGGGTTAGTCTCACTTTCTCTCTCTTTTTAAGAGTCCATCCTTATCTATCATCCTAGTATGTCCTTTTGAGGGGGAATCATGGGTCATTTCCAAATTTTTCTTGATAAATATTTTCTTTAAAAAGATTTTGCTTCACTTGAATGTCTCGCTACGCCTTCTCAAATAGGGGCAAAATGTAGACATCCAATTCCTAACACCATTTGTGTTGAAATTGTCAATCTTACTTGATTTGCACTCAAATACACAACTTAGGCTAAAATCACAAAAAACACACTAAATGGTTCGACATTGTCCTATATAAGTGCCAATTTAGGCTAATGTATCCCTAAATGGGCAAATACATTTTATGTGATACCTAACTTTGATCAATTCATTTTGAGTCAAAATGATGATTTTGCCTTTTTATATTTTAAAACACTCCTTACTTTTAATTCATTAGTACACATCACGTACCTTTGATAGTTTATGTTGGCAACATCTTAAATGGGAATATAGTTCCAACACATCTAACATCACCTTCTACTTTTTCTTGAGTCAAATTAAGACCTAATAACATGTTCTGACTAGTTTGATTGATTTATGCACCACTTATCAAGATTTACACCAAAATTGATTAATCATGTTTAAGGCTAATTAATTTGAATTTATATCTTAAATGAATTTTACATAGAGGTTATTAATTATTTAATTAATGGAAATTGATTATGAATATATGCATCACTTAAGACATCATCTATAGGATGGCATCCACAAGTCATAAATGCATAGAATATCTTATTAAACCCTCCCATGCCTCTTTAATGCCTCTCTATATCCCAAATATTTATGAGAGAATTTATTGATTTTAGCTTCCAAAATTAAATGGATTCTTGGCCACACATCTTCATCTTGAGATGGATGGTCTAAGTTTATTCTGATCAAATGGGAAAATCTATAAATAGAAGGCCTCTCAACACCATTTTAAAGCTTAAATTGTGTAAAATTAAAATGCTAAGATCTCTCCAAAAGTCATTTGTGTTTTGATTATTATGTTATTTGAATTTGTATTAGCTTCATTTGATAGGCAAAATAAACAGTTTATATCATTAGCCTAGGTTTTACATAGAGTCATTGAGGCAATGGAGTAACAAATAAGCCATTGTTGACAATGATTAGAGCTCTAGATCAAGGGGAAAACATGCTAGGAGCCACTCTTGGGTGGTGGAACCACTTGGTAAGGTAATTGATAATTAATTTATTTCATTTGTTTCTTACTATCATTTGTAAATCCTCGTTAGAATAGGTTGGCTTGATTTTTTATCTCTTTATGCATTTGTCTTTGATTTATTGACTAATGCTTGACTAATTAAATTTTATAATCCTCAATACACCTAGTCAGATTGCTCCACTATAAGGAAAAACTATAGTGACTTGAGGTCCCATCCTAGGACTATGTAGGCAGTGCTCAATTCCCATTGAGTTCAACTCAGTCACCCTTTTCCATGCTCTCACCATTCAACGAGCATTCTCAAGTTTTCATGCTCTCTCTATTTTGTGAGTTGGACCCTTTAGTATCTCATCATTATTGATCAATTTGAGATGCTTCAAAAAATTTAAAAATATTTGTAAAATGATATAAAAAATCCTAAACAATCACCTCATCGACCACTTCTTTACCCCCAATATTTTGGGAGCTCTAACTAATTCACAAGAAACCACTTGTAATTTAGTTTCCCCATCCTTATTAGCCTTGCCTCCCACACTCTTACCATTTTGTGAGTCCATTCCCATATTCCTCTACAACATTCATCATGTTTTATTATCATTATTTTTATTTTATCCCATTTCTTGGGAAAACTACATTTGGCCTAAAGTTTATGTTAGATCGTGCATCCATGGAAGTATGTAGGCAATGCCCACTTGCCTAGTGCATCTGGAGTTAGTTCAGCCACCCCCTTCCTTTTCTTCTATTCTCCAATTTTATTTATTTGTTATGTTGTCTCCTATAACCTAGGGGCAATATTTATCATCTTGTTTGTACTCTGTTTGTGCTAA